>OX155904.1:41217249-41687527 GCA_944588485.1 Phosphuga atrata | reverse complement strand
GTTCCAAATGATACTAGGAGCGATTGTAGTTGATGAGTTTTCCTACTTGCTTGTAAAATATCCACATTCAAGTCTCCTGCTATAATATAGGGACAGTTATGTGTTTTTAATTTGATTAATAATTGATATAGTTTGCTTATAAAATCTGAGAAACTGGAATTAAGAGTATGGTAGAGCGCGACAATTATTGATCTTTCATAGTTGATAACTGTTTCAATAGCAGATAGTTCGAACAAAAATTCTTCTGCAAGAATAATAATTTCATGCCTTGGTGTCCATGCAGTTCCTTTTTTACAAAAAATTGCAACTCCACCATGCATTTCTTCTTCCCGAAAATATGCTGTTGTTAGTTCGAAATTGTTAATTTTGAAAATTTGTAATTTATTCTTACTTTTCCAATGTTCAGAGATTATTAAACATTTACAATTAGTGTTTTGTTCCAACATATATTCTATTTTTTCTATTGAATTTTCAAGAGATTGGATCTTTTGGTTAATCAATTTAAATCTGCATTTACTTGAACGAATCTTGATTGACGAATTTTTTCGTGCGATATTTTAGGTGTTGTTGAAAATTTGAATAATGTTTGGTTCTATCAAATCGATGAAACTTGAATCTCTCATGAATTCCTTCTTCTTGTCTAGTCTTGTCTGCCTAGTCTTGTCTGCCTAGTCTTGGCTGTCTAGTCTTGTCTGTCTAGTTTTGTCTGTCTAGTCTTGTCTGTCTAGTCTTGTCTGTCTAGTCTTGTCTGTCTAGTCTTGTCTGTCTAGTCTTGTCTGTCTAGTCTTGTCTGTCTAGTCTTGTCTGTCTAGTCTTGTCTGTCTAGTCTTGTCTGTCTAGTCTTGTCTGTCTAGTCTTGTCTGTCTAGTCTTGTCTGTCTAGTCTTGTCTGTCTAGTCTTGTTCGTCTAGTCTTATGTCTCTTGTTTTGTCTGCTCAATCGTCTGCCTAGTCTTTAAATCCATTTTTATTCATATTACAAACGGAACAAAATTTAATTTAATAATAATTTTCAGTCGAGTAAATTTCCACATCCGTTTCGCGACTGTTTTATTATTCGGATTCTCGATCCAGGCCGTGATTAGCATTTCGCACACTCTCGGCGAGAGTGGTCCAATGTACCAGATAAACTTTTAAGCGGGGTCAACGTACGCACCTTCTGGACATGTAGGTACGCGCCGGACGAGCCTTTGTGTTCGTATATACAGCACACACACAGACACACACAAATATATGTATGTACCCCGTCCGGAGTATATAAGAAGGGGTAGGTTTCGGCCGTCTGGAGATTGTCTAGACTAGAAGATGCTTTGATCAATATACTCCGGCGGCTCGGGTCATTGCCACCGAGACGCGCACGGGACAGTGGCGGTATCTTTCGACGATCCCCTGCGAAATATATTTTTCCCAGCATTTAATGGAATATTTATTATATTTTCTGTTATTTGGGGCGGATTTCACCCTCCTCTCCCGAACACAATGATATTTTCTAGCGCAATTAAACTGTCTGGATATTTGCATTTTCTGTGTCGGGATTTTTCAATTGTCTGCTTACGTTAAACGCATAAGACTCGTAACGGCCTGAGAGTAGTTAGACAAAACTGCAACAAATTAATTAAATAATTCAATAATTCAATTCAATACTAAATTGTTAAATAGCAGACTGTTAAATCAGACAATCAATACTAAACAAAACAAAATTATAGAGAACAAGGCTAGACGGCCAATAGATATTGAAAAATAGAGAGTTATTTTGTAAATTTTATTCTAATTTGACTCGACTTGACAGTCTATACTGGATACCTAAGACTTCGAAATTAACACTATATTCAGTTAAAACAGTCAAAGTTAGAGAGTTAAAACTAAATAGTAGTAGACAACAATAAATATATTAGACTTGACAGACAGGTCTAAGCAGCCAAAACTAAACAGACACGATTAGACATACAAGTCTAGAAAGATTAAAATGACAAAGACTTACAAGACTTGTAAGACAAGTGTAGACAGAAAATGCTAGACTGACAATTGTAGACAGACAGAATAAGACACATAAATCTAGAGAGACTATACTAGAAATATATGATTAGACAGACAAGACTAGACAGACAATACTAGGCTGACAAGATTAGACAGGCAAGACTAGATAGACAAGACTAGACAAGACTAGAAAGACAAGACTAGACAGACAAGACTAGACAGACAAGACTAGACAGACAAGACTAGACAGACAAGACTAGACAGACAAGACTAGACAGACAAGACTAGACAGACAAGACTAGACAGACAAGACTAGACAGACAAGACTAGACAGACAAGACTAGGTAGACAAGACTAGATAGACAAGACTAGACAGACAAGACTAGACAGACAAGACTAGACAGACAAGACTAGACAGACAAGACTAGACAGACAAGACTAGACAGACAAGACTAGACAGACAAGACTAGGTAGACAAGACTAGATAGACAAGACTAGACAGACAAGACTAGACAGACAAGACTAGACAGACAAGACTAGACAGACAAGACTAGACAGACAAGACTAGACAGACAAGACTAGACAGACAAGACTAGACAGACAAGACTAGACAGACAAGACTAGACAGACAAGACTAGACAGACAAGACTAGACAGACAAGACTAGACAGACAAGACTAGACAGACAAGACTAGACAAATAAGACTAGACAGACAAGACTAGACAGACAAGACTAGACAGACAAGACTAGACAGACAAGACTAGACAGACAAGACTAGACAGACAAGACTAGACAGACAAGACTAGACAGACAAGACTAGACAGACAAGACTAGATAGACAAGACTAGACAGACAAGACTAGACAGACAAGACTAGACAGACAAGACTAGACAGACAAGACTAGACAGACAAGACTAGACAGACAAGACTAGACAGACAAGACTAGACAGACAAGACTAGACAGACAAGACTAGACAGACAAGACTAGACAGACAAGACTAGACAGACAAGACTAGACAGACAAGACTAGACAGACAAGACTAGACAGACAAGACTAGACAGACAAGACTAGACAGACAAGACTAGACAGACAAGACTAGACAGACAAGACTAGACAGACAAGACTAGACAGACAAGACTAGACAGACAAGACTAGACAGACAAGACTAGACAGACAAGACTAGACAGACAAGACTAGACAGACAAGACTAGACAGACAAGACTAGACAGACAAGACTAGACAGACAAGACTAGACAGACAAGACTAGACAGACAAGACTAGACAGACAAGACTAGACAGACAAGACTAGACAGACAAGACTAGACAGACAAGACTAGACAGACAAGACTAGACAGACAAGACTAGACAGACAAGACTAGACAGACAAGACTAGACAGACAAGACTAGACAGACAAGACTAGACAGACAAGACTAGACAGACAAGACTAGACAGACAAGACTAGACAGACAAGACTAGACAGACAAGACTAGACAGACAAGACTAGACAGACAAGACTAGACAGACAAGACTAGACAGACAAGACTAGACAGACAAGACTAGACAGACAAGACTAGACAGACAAGACTAGACAGACAAGACTAGACAGACAAGACTAGACAGACAAGACTAGACAGACAAGACTAGACAGACAAGACTAGACAGACAAGACTAGACAGACAAGACTAGACAGACAAGACTAGACAGACAAGACTAGACAGACAAGACTAGACAGACAAGACTAGACAGACAAGACTAGACAGACAAGACTAGACAGACAAGACTAGACAGACAAGACTAGACAGACAAGACTAGACAGACAAGACTAGACAGACAAGACTAGACAGACAAGACTAGACAGACAAGACTAGACAGACAAGACTAGACAGACAAGACTAGACAGACAAGACTAGACAGACAAGACTAGACAGACAAGACTAGACAGACAAGACTAGACAGACAAGACTAGACAGACAAGACTAGACAGACAAGACTAGACAGACAAGACTAGACAGACAAGACTAGACAGACAAGACTAGACAGACAAGACTAGACAGACAAGACTAGACAGACAAGACTAGACAGACAAGACTAGACAGACAAGACTAGACAGACAAGACTAGACAGACAAGACTAGACAGACAAGACTAGACAGACAAGACTAGACAGACAAGACTAGACAGACAAGACTAGACAGACAAGACTAGACAGACAAGACTAGACAGACAAGACTAGACAGACAAGACTAGACAAACAAGACTAGACAGACAAAACTAGACAGACAAGACTAGACAGACAAGACTAGACAGACAAGGCTAGACAGACAAGGCTAGACAGACAAGACTAGACAGACAAGACTAGACAGACAAGACTAGACAGACAAGACTAGACAGACAAGACTAGACAGACAAGATTAGACAGACAAGACTAGACAGACAAGACTAGACAGACAAGTCTAGACCGACAAGACTATACTGACAGGACAAAAGAGACAAGACTATACAAATAAAACTAGACTGACAGGAATATACAGAAAAGACTAGACAGATAAGACTAGATAGACAGGACTAGACAGACAAGACTAGACAGACAAGACTAGACAGACAAAACTAGAGAGACAAGACTAGACAGACAAGACTAGACAGATAAGACTAGACAGACAAGACTAGACAGACAAGACTAGACAGACAAGGCTAGTCAGACAAGACTAGACAGACAAGACTAGACAGACAAGACTAGACAGACAAGACTAGACAGACAAGACTAGACAGACAAGACTAGACAGACAAGACTAGACAGACAAGACTAGACAGACAAGACAAGACAGACAAGACTAGACAGACAAGACTAGACAGACAAGACTAGGTAGACAAGACAAGGTAGACAAGACTAGGTAGACAAGACTAGATAGACAAGACTAGACAGACAAGACTAGACAGACAAGACTAGACAGACAAGACTAGACAGACAAGACTAGACAGACAAGACTAGACAGACAAGACTAGACAGACAAGACTAGACAGACAAGACTAGACAGACAAGACTAGACAGACAAGACTAGACAGACAAGACTAGACAGATAAGACTAGACAGACAAGACTAGACAGACAAGACTAGACAGACAAGACTAGACAGACAAGACTAGACAGACAAGACTAGACAGACAAGACTAGACAGACAAGACTAGACAGACAAGACTAGACAGACAAGACTAGATAGACAAGACTAGACAGACAAGACTAGACAGACAAGACTAGACAGACAAGACTAGACAGACAAGACTAGACAGACAAGACTAGACAGACAAGACTAGACAGACAAGACTAGACAGACAAGACTAGACAGACAAGACTAGACAGACAAGACTAGACAGACAAGACTAGACAGACAAGACTAGACAGACAAGACTAGACAGACAAGACTAGACAGACAAGACTAGACAGACAAGACTAGACAGACAAGACTAGACAGACAAGACTAGACAGACAAGACTAGACAGACAAGACTAGACAGACAAGACTAGACAGACAAGACTAGACAGACAAGACTAGACAGACAAGACTAGACAGACAAGACTAGACAGACAAGACTAGACAGACAAGACTAGACAGACAAGACTAGACAGACAAGACTAGACAGACAAGACTAGACAGACAAGACTAGACAGACAAGACTAGACAGACAAGACTAGACAGACAAGACTAGACAGACAAGACTAGACAGACAAGACTAGACAGACAAGACTAGACAGACAAGACTAGACAGACAAGACTAGACAGACAAGACTAGACAGACAAGACTAGACAGACAAGACTAGACAGACAAGACTAGACAGACAAGACTAGACAGACAAGACTAGACAGACAAGACTAGACAGACAAGACTAGACAGACAAGACTAGACAGACAAGACTAGACAGACAAGACTAGACAGACAAGACTAGACAGACAAGACTAGACAGACAAGACTAGACAGACAAGACTAGACAGACAAGACTAGACAGACAAGACTAGACAGACAAGACTAGACAGACAAGACTAGACAGACAAGACTAGACAGACAAGACTAGACAGACAAGACTAGACAGACAAGACTAGACAGACAAGACTAGACAGACAAGACTAGACAGACAAGACTAGACAGACAAGACTAGACAGACAAGACTAGACAGACATAGACAGACAAGACTAGACAGACAAGACTAGACAGACAAGACTAGACAGACAAGACTAGACAGACAAGACTAGACAGACAAGACTAGACAGACAAGACTAGACAGACTAGACAGACAAGACTAGACAGACAAGACTAGACAGACAAGACTAGACAGACAAGACTAGACAGACAAGACTAGACAGACAAGACTAGACAGACAAGACTAGACAGACAAGACTAGACAGACAAGACTAGACAGACAAGACTAGACAGACAAGACTAGACAGACAAGACTAGACAGACAAGACTAGACAGACAAGACTAGACAGACAAGACTAGACAGACAAGACTAGACAGACAAGACTAGACAGACAAGACTAGACAGACAAGACTAGACAGACAAGACTAGACAGACAAGACTAGACAGACAAGACTAGACAGACAAGACTAGACAGACAAGACTAGACAGACAAGACTAGACAGACAAGACTAGACAGACAAGACTAGACAGACAAGACTAGACAGACAAGACTAGACAGACAAGACTAGACAGACAAGACTAGACAGACAAGACTAGACCAGACAAGACTAGACAGACAAGACTAGACAGACAAGACTAGACAGACAAGACTAGACAGACAAGACTAGACAGACAAGACTAGACAGACAAGACTAGACAGACAAGACTAGACAGACAAGACTAGACAGACAAGACTAGACAGACAAGACTAGACAGACAAGACTAGACAGACAAGGACTAGACAGACAAGACTAGACAGACAAGACTAGACAGACAAGAAGACAGACAAGACTAGACAGACAAGACTAGACAGACAAGACTAGACAGACAAGACTAGACAGACAAGACTAGACAGACAAGACTAGACAGACAAGACTAGACAGACAAGACTAGACAGACAAGACTAGACAGACAAGACTAGACAGACAAGACTAGACAGACAAGACTAGACAGACAAGACTAGACAGACAAGACTAGACAGACAAGACTAGACAGACAAGACTAGACAGACAAGACTAGACAGACAAGACTAGACAGACAAGACTAGACAGACAAGACTAGACAGACAAGACTAGACAGACAAGACTAGACAGACAAGACTAGACAGACAAGACTAGACAGACAAGACAGACAAGACTAGACAGACAAGACTAGACAGACAAGACTAGTCAGACAAGACTAGACAGACTAGACTAAACAAACAATAAACAGAAAGCTTCTTGGAGGGTGATAAAGGAGCAAACCAATAAAACTAATGATTCTGAAAAGATCGAAATTTGCGAAAATTCTATGCTTGTCATTGCACCGAAGCAAGTAGCGACAATTTTCAGCGACTATTTTGAACAAGCGCAAAGTCAGTCAGCCAGAACATCGCACCAACTTAAATCTCCAACAGCCACTTTAATTTCAACCCAAATACTTTGTTCCTGTAGGAATTTTCGGTTTCGAAAAAACTAAAACATATGGACCTAACTCGCGTCCTACCAACATCTTTAAAGAGTTCAGACATTTGCTAGCTGATCCAATAAAGAAATCCTCTATTATTCCTATTCACAAAAAAGGAGACAAAAAACATGCTTACAATTATCGACCAATAGCTCCTAATATCAGTTTTCGCTAAGATCCTGGAAAACTTTATGCGAATTAGGCTTATCCCATTTGTTGAAACATTTCAACTTATTCCAAAGCAACAGCATGGATTTTGCAAAGGAAAATCTACCACGACCGCATTCGCTCAATTTTACAACACAATCATAACCGAGGTAAATAAGGGTAATTCGTCCGATTGGGATATTCTGCGATCTATCGAAGGCATTCGACTGTGTATCTCACAGTCTTCTTCTGGGCAAGGTCTTCAATTATGTCTTCCTTCCTCGAGAATCGTCAGCAACTTGTTCAAGTCAAATCAGGGTAGGTAGTCGGCCAATCTCTTGTTAAGTTTAGGAATATGGGTGTTTCTCAAGGAAGTGTCCTCGCTCCAACACTTTTCCTACTATATATTTCAGACTTGGCTATCTTCATAAATGAATATCACTGCACACTTAGTCTTGCGTATGCAGACAACGCCGACGCCAGAACATCTCATTTATTAATCATCATATATCTCTGAAATTCTCTGAACATACTGGGACTGACAACCCAAATTGAGCGAATATGCTTCTGGAAAAACTTAACAAATGGTTGTCAGCAAACTGTCAATACTTCAACAGAGACAAAACGGATTATATGATATTCCAGATTGCACGATGTTCTCGTGCCAAAGACTTTCCGCTTAAATTAAATAACGACACTATCAAGAGAGTTAATGTAACCAAATTTCTTGGTAATCATTTAGAGAAAAACCTGCACTGGAATATCACCATTCAAGAAATTTGCAGTAAACTTTACAAGATGATATTACAAAACAGGCACCTTTGACAGTCTTTACGGAACGAAGATCTTCTCACATATTATTTTGCTGAAGTACAGTCATTACTTACATATGGTATACTGCTATGGGGATCCTCTTGGGGATCCTAACCATTAGAGGTATCAGTATAACTACTTCATATAGGCCACATTTCATGGAACTAGGCATTCTAACAATCACCAGTCTTTAGATACTAGAAATCACCTGCTTTATCCATAAGAATAAACACCTTTTCCGGATAAGAACTCGGATATACACCACCACCACACAAGGGGAAAACATCTTCTATACAACCAAATAAGGACAAGGATCCAACAAGGACCAAATAATCAAGGAGTTTTTATTTATAACCAGTTACCAACCAACTTTACTGACGAAAAATCCCATAAAAAATTAGAAAAAGACAGAAAGAACTGCTAGCTACTCACTAAAACAATCTACAGCCTAGAAGAATTTAATTTTTGATTAGTTAATTAAGTTTTTATTCTTGTATTACTCTTAATTCTCTTTATATTTTTGTTTTGACAAACCCTACAGATATTATATCTTATTGGGAATAAATACACTTAACCGCAAAATTAACGCACCACTTATACATTCTGATTTATTTCGAAAAATAATAATAGTGTTTTCCGATTCATCAATTACAAGTATAATAATAATGTTTATTGTTACGCCTTTTGTAGGTTTTAACTGTCAGCTATATTTAATCTCGAAGTCATAGCAGCTTTTCATAAGTAGTATATTTTTCCAATAATTAAACCTCGCTTGTAAAATTGGTTTTCACTTGTTTTATCAATAGATACGATAATTGTCATTAGTGAAATACATCTGCTCGCAATGCAACGTGCTACGCAAAATTTAAATCGTGAGGAATGTGTTGAAATTGTTACTTTGTCCAATGAAGGACTAACAAATCGCGAACTTGGTAGAAGATATGGAGTGTCTTATACAATGGTCGGTAGGGCTATGCAGAGGTTTGTAGAGAAGAAAGATTACGCTAGACGACCTGGTCAAGGCAGACCACGAGCTAATAATGCCGTGGAAGATCGATTTTTAATGCTTCGAACACTAAGGGCACTGGCACTGCTGTTAGTCAAGATACCATAAGAAGAAGACTTCGTGCTTCAAATTTACGACCTAAGGTAGCAGCTACTGGTCCCAGATTTGTCTGTAGACCACCAAAGAAACAGAATGGCTTTTGCAAGGAGGCATGTGGATTGGGAAATTCATGATTGGGAGCAGGTTTTATTTACAGATGAGTCAAGGTTTTGCCTTGTAAGTTCTGATCGCCGCCCAAGAGTGCACAGAAGGCCAAACGAAAGATATTCCGCTTGTAACATTCGAGAAACCACTTTATTTGGAGGTGGTTCAGTGGTGGTATGGGGTAGAATATTTTTAAAAGCTCGCACAGAGCTTTTGATTGTTGATGGTGGACGTCTGCATTCTGAACGATACATAACAGACATTTTAGAACATTTTGTGGTATCTTTTGTATCTTACATCGAGGATGGATTCGTTGTTATGCAGGATAATCCTAGGCCACATGCGGCACATATTGTTACTCAATATTTAAATTTTGTTAATATTCAAGTCCTGGAGTGGCCGGCCCGCAGTCCAGACCTGAACCCAATAGAGCATCTTTGGGATATAATGGGACGCCGGGTTAGAAGTCAACATCCACCAACTAAGAGCTTAGACGAGCTTATTGATTTGATTTGATTTGACAAGACTGGACAGACAAGTCTAGACAAAGAAGACTAGACAGACAGGACTAGAGAGACAAGACTAAACATACGAGACTAGACATATAAGACTAGGCAGACAAGACTAGATAGACAAGACTTGACAGAGAGGACTAGACGGAGAAGACTAGAGAGATAAGAATAGGCAGACAAGACTAGACACAGAAATATTAGACAGAGAAGATTGGACAGACAGAATCAGACAGACTGGTGTAAACAGAGAAGACTGGACGGATAAGACTTTTTTTAAGTGATTTGGGGGAAGCTCTTAATAAATACCCCATTCCACTTTGGCTTTTTAGTATGCGCCACCCCGGTATCGCATATTTTGCCGTAAAACCGTGCTAGTTGTTGCCTCTCCGACCAGGATTCGAACCCGGGTCTCCCGCATTGAAAGGCGGGTATGTTGTCAACTACACTACCGAGAAGGACTGACGGATAAGACGAGGTAGTCTAGACTGTACAGACAAGACTAGATAGACAATGCTAGATGGACAAGGCTAGGCAGACAAGTCTAGACAGATAAGACTAGACACACAAGACTAGATAGGCAAGACGGGACCCACAAGATTAGACAAACCGCAAACCGGATTAGATACACAAGACTAGACAGATAAGATTAAACAGTCTAGACTAGAGTGGCAAGGCTAGGCATATAGAAATAGAGAGACAAGTTTAGATTCATAAGACCATATTAACAAGACTGGAATTAAAAGACTAGTTAGAGATGACTACACAGACTAAATTAGACATACGTAACTCTACTGACTATATATAACCATGTTTAGAAGGAACAGTCAGTGTTAGTTAAACCTTAAGTCTAGACTGCAAAATTTGACCTCCTCTATATTTATTCTAATACACATAGTCTTGCATGTTTGAACTCTTCTTGACTATCTATTCTTGCATATTGTTTCAAATTGATAATATGTTTAGATTATTGTGTCTAGTCTGATATAGTTTATTTTATTTAGTTTGTTAACATTTTGACTTGAAGGGCTTTTTATCCTAATACTCGTCGTTTATAGTTGGTAAGTTAGACCACGCTTTGGCGTGATTCAACAACTGAAGAAATTGATCTAAACTTGTTTTAAATTCTTAAGATGTATTTGGTGTAGTCTAGTTTTGTTTAGTTATATTGCACTAATCCTCCAATCCTCCTACAAATTATTGTTTGTTAGGACTTTTTGATAACATCATAATTAGAATTTGAAATATTTCCTCTTAAATTGTCCCAAAACTAAAACTAATATTTTTGTTTTGTTTGCAGATTGAATAACAATTTCCAATCTTGAACTACAGTATAGACCAGCGACGAGTGTTCTAGTTGAATCAGCATTCCAAGTAAGTCCATTTATAATAAACTAAAAATGACCATTGTATCATTGTAATATTTTCTACAAATAATATGTTTATATAGAGTGAATTAATCTTAATCTTGATCTTGAGGCATGGGCAACCTTTTTTAGAATCGTAGAAAAATTAACATTTTCTTTCAATCGCCAAGCTAGTCGGTTCAGTCACGTATTAATTTTGGTGGCGAAAATGTTATCAACGGGTTAAAAAAGCCTTTAAATACTTCCTTAAAAGGGGCTATGCTCCTCAATTGTTAACAATTATATTACAGTAAGCGAAATCGTCAAGTATAGCTATGCTTTTTCAAATTACTTCAAATTTGGGATATTGCAGTAACATCGGACCCTTATAGACTTGATATATCGTGGACACGCCTACAAAAAGGGTTTAATCAATTTGGATAGTTCAGTTTGCGTTATTTCTAAATTATTAAAAATCGGCTGAAAATATTCATTTTATAACATGGTTTAGAATAAAATCAGCAATATATTATGTTAAAAAATGTTTAAATAGTAGTTTATCTACTCGTACACTAAAATGAACACATTAATAAATAGATTATTGTATGTGAGGGGTGCCATTATAATCGTGTGTAAAAGTGTCCAAATCGTGCGTAACAGTCCAATGTAAATCAAACGGAATTTCATTATTAAACAAATTCTGTTTGTTGTTGCTTGTTGCCATAGCAACAACAAACAGAATTCGTCAACTCGCGTCACTAAACGTGAAAATAAATTTTATATTAAAATTAAATTAATTTTTCATATTTTCAATCAATAAGTGATTTATCTGGCTGTAATATAACTTAACCTTATCATAATCTAATCCAGATTAAGTCTAGGTTAACATAATGAATATGATGGTTGCGACCGTTACTACGTACTAATCCATACTTACACTAAATTGATAAGTTGTAACCACACTTATAATAGGTGATAAGTATTATACTATAATATTTTTACATATTATAACCTAGGTTACATCGACAACGATCAAATAGTGTTCCCGCCACTGTGCGTTTTTACTAGTTAGTAATTTTTGCCACGGAGGCGCTCAAAGTTCTAATCTTATTGTGTCAGTGATTTGAAGTATTTTGTCTGTTAAAATTACAATTTTCTAATATTATCGGTAAGAGACAATTATATTTTTTGTAGATTCAAAGGTATTTTAACATGCTTCGTAGATAAAATAATGTATGATACAAGTATGTATGAAGGCTTTTGTGCACTCATTGCGATTAAAGCACTCGTCTAAATTTCGCAACTCTTGCACAAAAGCCCTTCTTCGCACACTTCATATAGCAGTTTATCATAATAGCAGTTTATGATACCAGTATATTTAGGGCTTCACACGAGACGGGATAGGGCGAGAGTTCGTCTCGACGAGAAAAATAGCGTTCTCGAGTGAGACGAGAGTTCGTCTCGCAAAAGCGAGACGAGCCGAGAAAAATATCGTTCTCGTGTGAAGTCCTAATGCTAAGCGTACACCAAAATCGATTTTGTCGGCCGATGGCGGACAGAACTACCCGGAGGAGTTAATCGGACTTACACTGCAACAGTGCAACAGGGGTACCACCATTGTTACCAACAGTGCTATCCTGTCGATCATTGCAATTTTTTTAATGTTTATCCCACATAAGTTGTGTTTATAATGGACCAACCCCTATTATAAACACTACTTATTAATTTTTCAGTATCCATAGTCGTTTAGGTAGATAACAACAAAATTTAACTATAAATACACTCACATTGAATTGAAAAATTCACTTTGTTTTTTACCACACTTATATTATGTAAAACTATTATATAACTTATTATTCACAGTTATATAAATTTCTACACATATCACGACTCGAGTTTCGACGTTTGACGGTCATTTTCAAGTTGGTCATTTCACTTGAAAATGACCGTCAAACGTCGAAACTCGAGTCGTGATATGTGTAGAAATTTATATAACTGTGAATAATAAGTTATATAATATTTTTACATAATATAAGTGTGGTAAAAAACAAAGTGAATTTTTCAATTCAATGTAAGTATGGATTACCACGTAGTAACTGTCACAACCATCCTATTCATAAATACACTCAATTTGCACTGTAAACGCCGGCAATCTGGCGAGAAATCCCAACAAGTTCGGATCATCGTGATGATCGGCCGTTTTTGGGCGTCATCGGACGATGACAGTCGTGTTTGTGTACGCGATCATATTCTTTTACAAGTGTCTGATTCGATCGCCGTCGTCGCCCGAGCGGTCGATGGCCGATGGCGGTCATCGGCCGATGAAACTTCGGCCGATGGCGGTTTAGGTGTACGCGAGCCATAAGTATATTAGAGCCAGATAAATCAAGACTGAGAGGTCGAGACTTCTTGATTCAAAATTAGAAAAATTAATTGAATTTTAATATACGTCAGAAAATTTATTTTCACTACGTCTATGTTTTTTGTTTAGTGGCGCGACTTGTTGTTATGGTAATAAAAAACAGAAATTGTTTAATAATCGAACGCCATTTGATTTACATTGGACTTTTATGCAAGATTTGGATACTTTTACACACGATTATAATAATAGCATCTTTCACATACAATAATTTTCTTATTAATATATCAGAACTTTTTTGTGAATTCTCAAAATTCTTTCATTTTTTCTTATCAATTCTTCAATTTTTTATTTACTGACATACCACTTTTGCCTACGCTCTCACGATGTACCGAACATATATTTTTCACATCTTTTAAAAAAAATGTCAGCGCTTATTTTTTATTTCGTTTGAAAATTGTGCCCTGTCCAAATAATAAATATTAGGAGGGATAAAATTTGACTTTTTGGTATGTATCGATCGTTTTGCTTCTTCGTAAATAATTCAGTAAACTCAGTTTGTAGCTTGAAAATTAAGGCCGTGACAAACTTGGAAATTTGAAAATGTTTGGGCGCTTTTTACTATTACACACCAAAGTAGCGAATGAGTTCCCCAAAATTTGGCGTAATATTTCTGTAAACATAAATTACATAAATGTAGCTTTCAAATTAAAGCCGTGACAATTTTTTTTTAATTTTGACAAATTTTGCCGCAGCTACTTCGAATAATCTTCATTTGCCTAATTTTACAAAAACAAATGAAAGGCGGGTTTTCTTGATATTTTGCAGTTTTATAGGCAAGTATCTATAAAATAAACAAGCTGTTAAAATTTGATTTTTTTTGGGGAGGTTTACAAGCACAACAAACTATTATTACAAACGAGCGGATGGACGGAGGTCGTCAAAATTTGGTGGATTATCTAAGGCTGTAATTAGCCGAAATCTTTGACAAATGTCGTGGATTTTTAATTAATTTAGAGAAATTTTCATGCAGCAAATTCCTCGTTCAATTTTCATTTGGTTTTTAGAGACGAGCAGACAGATGATTTTTGATAAAATCTTCCAAATTCGTAGTCAATTATTTTCAAATTTATTCTGAAAAATTTCATAATTGTAGTTTGCAAATTACCTTCTTGTCAAGCTTTTGAAATTTGAAGCTTTTTACAATTACTGATTAACGTATCTACAGAATCTGCTAAAATTTAGCACAGTCGGTATTTAATAATGTTTTTTTCCAAAAATAATTGAAAATTTCAACTAGGCTTTGAAATTAAAGCAGATTTATTAAATTTTGTGACAGACAACACGGAGATGCATTTGCCTATTACAGACGAAGAGATAGACTCATTTTGAAAACTAGCATTTTCATGTTTTCAGTATTCTTTTAAACAACATTTTTTTCCCTAAAATTCCTTTATTTATTTAGTTTTATTTTCTAGCAAGTTTCTAGGAACTAATCTAATAGAACTTAACATAGACAACTTTGCAGGAGTATTTTTTTGTTAAGGTCATTTGCCGACATTTTTCGTAAGTGCTCAATAGTGTTATTTTCAAATGAAATCATGTGCTATAGAGTGCGACAAGAAGACTTGACACAAATACCTCTTGCCTGTTCTAGTCATCTCTGTTTAGTCTTGTTGTTCAAGTCTTGTCTGTCCATTCTTGTATGTCTTATCAGTCTATCTGTACATCTGTCAGCATTATCTATCTAGTTTCGTCTATATAGTCTGGCCTGTCTAGTTTTGTCCGTCTAATCTTGCCTGTCTAATCCTGCCTGTCTAGTTAGCCTGCCTGGTCTTGCTTGTCTAATTTTACCTGACCAGTGTAGTCTCTCTAGCTTCTTTAGTTTTGCCTGTTTAGTCTTGCCTGTCTAGTCTTACCTATCTAGTTCTATCATATCTAGCCGTGCCTGTAAAGCCTGGAATATCTAATCTTGCCTGTCTAGCCTTGTCTGTCTACCTTTGTCTGTCTACCCTTGTCTAGTCTTGCCTGTCTAGTCTTGCTTGTATAGTTAAGCCTGTCTATTTTTGCCTGTTTGGTCTTGTCTAGCTAGTCTTGTCTCTCGAGTCTTGCCTTCTACTGTTTCTTGTCAAATCTTCATTGTCAAGTCTTGCCTGTCTAGACTTGTCTGTCTACCCTCGTCTGTCTAGTCTCTAAAGTCTTTTCTGCTAGTATTGTCTGTCTTGTGGTGTTTGTCTTTTCTTGTCCATCTAGTCTTGCCTGTCTTATTTTGTCTCTCTACTCTTGGATGTCTGGTCTTGCCTGTCTAGTATTTTCTTTCCAGTTTTGTATCTCCAGTCGTGCCTGTTTAGTTTTGCTTGTCGAGTCTTATCTGTCTAGTTTTGCCTGTCTAGTCTTGCTTGTATAGTTTTGCCTGTCTATTGTTGCCTGTCTGATCTTGCCTATCTAGTCTTGTCTCGCTAATCTTTCCTGTCTAGTCTAGTCTATAGTATTATTTTCAAATGAAATCCAGGGCGATTGGGTGCGACAAAAAGACTTGAAACAAATACCTCTTGCCTCTCTAACTTTCTAGTCATCTCTGTTTAATCTTGTTGGCCAAGTCTTGTCTGTCCATTCTTGTATGTTGTATCAGTCTATCTGTACATCTGACAGTGGGCAGCCCCCACCCTGAATGAATGCAAAATATGGGATGCCGGGGTGGTGCATACTAAAAGCCAAAGTGGAATAGGGGGTTTAGTGAGACCTTCCACCGAACCACTATTAGTCTTGCCTGTCTGGATCAGATGGAAGAGTGCCTTGGGACGCTCAGCCAAAGCCTAAGAGTATAAGACCAACATTCAAAAATTATATCTGGTGACTTGAATGCAAAGGTGATGCCCACATATGGATAAGAGAGGAGACATGCTAATGAACTGGGCAGCAGAAATGGAAGTCGTGCTAATAAACCAAGAAGTGCAACCTACATTCATAAGGGGAACTCAAGCTCCATAATAGACCTCACCTTCTCTACAAGTAGTTTTTCTAGCAAGACACTAGACTGGAGAGTATTGGATAAGGAAACAATGAGCGATCACCGATACATAGCGTACAAAATAAGAAAAATGAGGGAGTACAAACAAATAACCCCGTACAGGAAAATACGTTGGAATTTAGTTATTTATTTAGCGTATGGCTCATCACAATTTTGATAGAAATACAAATAAAAGATGATAGGATATAATCGATTGCATTGTCGGTTACTTCAGGAGCTGCTGAGGTGTCCTCGTTAGGACCTCAGTGGGCATTCCTGAATGTTTCAGTGCTTCAGGAATGCCCACTGTCTTGCTCACTTGTCTTTCAGCTCCGCAGTTGTTCTCGGACATTGTCATGAACTTAACCAGGAGATCCATAGGATTGTCTAATTGCCAGCTATTGTTAGTTCATTTAGTTCAGGTTTTATGAAATAAAACGCTAACCAGGGTGCACCACGAGGAGGCGAACTAACATTACACCCCATACGTTGCAATATTAAACACATAGATGAAGTAAAAATTAAACGCGTACTGTCACAGGAAATAGCACGTTCAAATACCTAATACGCAGAAGAACTTGTAAATGTTCTGCGAAAAGTATGTGACGCAACGCTCAAGAAAAGAGGGAAACCCACAAGGAAAAAAATGAAATACTGTACCATATACCTATACCTATACCTATATCTCAAAAAACAAATGAGGTGTGAAAAAAACAACACGGCCAAGCAAAAGCATTGGAAGAAACTGTGCGAAGACCTGAACTACGACACATGGGGAGATTCAACAACCAAATGTCAACATGCCAATGAAGGAAATCAAACGCATAGTCGAAGTACTCTTTCTACGTCAGGAGCTATTGAGATGGCAACAACCAACAGTAGAAGAGGTACCGCTGTTCACGCAAGAAGAACTGATAAATGCAATAAAGCGGATGCGTAAAGGAAAAGCCCCAGGTCCGGACGGAATACCAACTGAAATAATAAAACTTTCCGCTGAGCAGGAACCGCAGTTCTTTCTAGATGTAATGAACGAGCATTTTGCTGCCGGAAATTTCCCGAATAGATGGAAACGGGCGAAACTGGTGCTACTTCAAAAAAACGATAAACCAGTAGGGGAGATAAACCCAACATCAAACAGGTCATTATGCCTGTTAGATACTTTGGGGAAGATCTTAGAACACTTACTATTGCAAAGGCTAAAAATAGATATTAAATCGGGAGCTGGATTGTAGAGTAACAAATACAGCTTTAGAGAAGATAAATCCACCAACCATGCTATAGAAGCCGTCATGATCTAAGAAAATGCTAAATCAGGCACCCAAAGATCCAGAAGAACATGTGCATTAATAACATTGGACGTACGAAATGCTTTTAACACAGCCGATTGGAAACTCATTATCGATGATCTAATACCAAGTAAATATAGCTCCCTACCTGCTAAGGATTATT
Organism: Phosphuga atrata; assembly: GCA_944588485.1. Taxonomy (NCBI): domain Eukaryota; kingdom Metazoa; phylum Arthropoda; class Insecta; order Coleoptera; family Silphidae; genus Phosphuga; species Phosphuga atrata. Next base: position 41,669,090 of record OX155904.1, on the reverse strand, counting down.
CAAAGCTATTTCACAAGTAGAACGATCATTTTGCAAACAAATGACGAAACCGAGTAAATAATAGTTAGTAAAGGGGTACCACAGGGATCGGTTATGGGCCCCACTCTTTGGAACATACTTTATGATGGAGCTAGGCCAATCGGTTTTGCAGACGATTTAGCTCTTGTAATAACAGCAAAGTCTGAACAGACGGTGATGCTAACTGCAAACCAAGCAATATCCCAAACTAACTGTTGGATCCATTAAAAAAAATTAATTCTCGTTTCAGAGAAAACGAAGCTGTCCTACTAGCGGGACTGAGGAAGCTTGCGCCCATAACTTTCCAAATAAGCGACGTTAGCATCTCCCCAAAAGAGTCGTTAAAATACCTAGGTGTCATCATAGGCAAGAGGCTCTCCTTCATTCTCCATCTTAAAGAAGCCGCAGCAAAAGGTATGAGAGCAATGGCAGCAATGGAAAAACTCATGCCTAACGTAGGAGGGCCAATGAGCTGTAAACTGAGAGAACTCGGTGACTTGCTGCGCATATAAAACAGCGGCTGGCGACGCTGCCCAAGTAATTGCTGGTATACCACCTCTTGAGTTACTGGCCAAAGAGAGAAAGGATCTAAATGAAGCAGGCTCTAGCAAAAATGCCAGGAAAATTGCTATAAATAATCTGTACGATGAATGGCAGAGAAACTGGTGGGCGTCAGATAAAGGGCAATACACGAGGCTGCTAATACCAAAAATAGTTCCGCGGATAAGCAGAAAAGACGGAGAAATTGTTTACCATCAAAACTCAATTTCTAAGTGAGCGTTGCTGCTATAAAGATTATTTACAGCAAATACGAAGATCACCTGATAATCTGTGTGAATATTGCGGCGAAGAAGACTCAGTTACCCACATAATATTTGCATGCTGTAGATGGAACACCGAAAGGGAACTTCAAAAATCAAATATGGACAAAAGCTTCGAACCGAGAACTGATATAGACTACATGTTAGAGAGCAAGGAAAACTGGGAGAAGACTCACAAACTTGTCAAATTTATCATCAGCACAAAAGAAAAGGACGAGAAAAAATGGCAATGGAAATGAAGTCTAATCTTGTCTGTCTAGTTTCATCTCTTTGCCTGTTGCCTGTTAGGTGTTGTCTAGCTTGTCTAGCTAGTGTTTCCTGTCAAATCTTGATTGTCTAGTCTTGCCTGTCTAGCCTTGTCTGTCTACCCTTGTCTGTAGAGTCTCGATAGTCTTGTCTGCTAGACTTGTCTGTCTAGTTTTGTCACTCTAGTCTTGTTTGTCTTGTCTTGTCCATCCAGTCTTGCCTGTCTAATCTTGTCTGTCTAGTTTCGTCTCTCTAGTCTTGCATGTCTAGTCTTGCCTGTTTAGTATTTTCTTTCTAGTTCTGTGTCTCCAGTAGTGCCTGCTTAGTTTTGCTCGACTAGTCTTATCTGTCTAGTCTTGCCCTTCTAGTTTTGTAGTCTCTAGTCTTGTATAGTTTTGTCTGTCTATTGTTGCCCGTCTGGTCTTCACTATCAATTCTTGTCTCTCGAATCTTCCCTGTTTAGTCTTGCCTATTTTGTTTTGCTTGTCTAGCTTTGTCTGTCTAGTTTTGCTTTCCTAGTCTAGTTTCTCTAGTTTTGTCTATTTAATCTTGCTTGTCTAGTCTTGCCTGCCTAGTCTTACCTATCTAGTCTTACCTGTCGAGTATTGTGTGTCTAGTCTTGTCTGTCTAGTCTTGCCTTCTAGGGTTGCCTGTCTAGTATTGTCTGTCTAGTCTTGTCTGTCTGGTCTTGCCTGTCTAGTCTTGTCTGTCTAGTTTTGTCTGTCTAGTCTTTTCTGTCTAGTCTTGTCTGTCTACTCTTCTCTGTCTAGTGTTGCCTGTCTAATCTTGTCGGTCTAATTTTGTCTGTCTAGTCTTGCGTGTCCAGTCTTTTCTGTCCAGTCTTGTCTGTCTAATCTTGTTTGTCTAGCTTGTCTGTCTAGTCTTGTTCGACCGGTCTTGTTTCAAGTATTGTATTTTTCAAGTATTTCGTTTTCTCGAGTATTATCTGTCTAGCCTTGTATTTTCTGTCTAATCCAATATTGTCTGTCCAAGAACTGTACACAGAGTGTTTGAATATTAAGTCTTCTCTATCCAGTCTTGTCTGTCCAGTTTCTGGTCAAGTATCTTGTCTGTCTTATCTCGTTTGTCCAGCCTCTTATATCCAGACTATTTTCTATCCATTCTATTGTCTGTATATTCTCCTGTCTATCCAATCCGTCATAAAATGTCGAATTTGTTGTTGCTTAAAAACAATTGAATATTTCTTCTTTATTTTATTTTGAAAGGTAGCAAAAGTTGGTTGATAAAAGCTATGTAAACAGTACCCTATTAGATTGGTTCCTGAATATCGAATGCAGTGCAGAAAAAATTGAATTATTTTTTCCGCATTTTTTCTAGAAACGAGGCCATAACGCAAGATTTTGAAATTTCATTGATAATCGAATTATTTATAGTGATCAAAGACTGTCTAGTAAACCATTGATTAACTTTTTATTATTTTAAGCGAAACTTTCTTAGAATCTAACAAATGCTGGTTTGTATGCGGAGATTATTCGAATGTTTTGTGTAATATCGAAGGCAGCCTAGAAACAATTGTACTGTTTTTTCGGTATTGTTTCGAAAATATGTCGCAAGGCCACGCAGACAAAAAGACAAAAGCAATGCAAAAAAAACCGCGTTTTTGTGCAACACAAAGACAAAGTATCTAAAATATATACGTAGGTATAACACAACGAATGCATTTTTTGGTGCAACGCGCATATGGAGATCAATATATCCATGGCCGGCGTCGGCATTTTCCGTCCGTTTCCGTGCACTTGCACAATGTACAGATGCAACGACAAAATGGCATCTGCAAGTGTCCGTCTGTGCGTGCGTGTGTTACGTTTACGTTTTGCTCAGAGTCGCAGAAGACCAAAATTATTTGCAAAAAAATTCGTTGCGACTCGTCGAAAAACAATCAATGGGGGGAAAATAATGTAAATTTAGTAACAAAAAAAATTAGAAGAAAACTAGAAAGTGAGTTTTTGATCGAATTAAACATTTCTTACCTCCGTTAAATATTTGCGTCTTCTTTCGCCGAGGCCAAGAACGCACCGCGTGCAAAACTACGAGAATCACAAAAAAAAAACGAAAAAAACAACAATTTCTGTGTCCAGAATTATCCCATCAGGATTAACACATACAAAAAATCAATCTAATCGAAAATTCATAAATATATTCTCCATTAAATCCGCAACAACAGACCCAGGTAGGTTTTTTCCTCCTCTTAATTACTAATTTTATTATTGTAATTGGATTATTGTTAATTTGTTATGTAATCGCGGTGTTGGGGGACGCTGGCGACGCCGCCGACGCCGTCGTCGTTCTTTTGTTTCGATTCTGTCGAAGGCGAGACGCGGTGGGTGTGCGCCCTCTTGATCCACGTATACACTGTCGTTGTTACTTTCTCCGACGTGGATGGGATTTCGGGTTTAGTTTCCGGTGTTTCTTGGCCGGGGAGGAAGAGTGGTGAGGAAAATCGGGTTTTTGGTTTGTATGGAATTTTTTTTCTGGAAATTTTGTTTTTCGGGTTTCTTATTACTGAAAAACTGGTGTTGGTTGGATTCTTGTTGAATGTGGTGGTTTGAACTGGTGTTGGAGGAGATTTTACAGGATTTCTTATTAGAAAATTGTTGGGGAGATTTTGTAATATTTCTGTTTATTTTTTATAGTAAAATTTGTGATTTTTTTTTGTGAAATTTGCGAGTTTTTGTTTTTAAATTTGAATTTTTTTTTACAAAATTTGTTCCAGGTTAGAAAAATGTTCGTTTGAGTCAGTTATACAGTTTTTAATAATAAAATCCATTGAATTTTGACTTTTGTTTCTTCTAGTTATGTAGAATTTACATATATTTACATTTAAAAACAAATCAGCATATAATAATAATTCTTAATTTTCCTTTGAAAATTTGTAGAAATTTTCAAAGAAAAGATATTTTTACGTAAACTTAAGATTACAAGCTGATACCTAATGATCTAAACGTTTTAATTTTAGATTCTAATATTTTAAAATCTTTATAACCCAAATTTAAGCAAATAAGAAGAAACAAATTTTACTTAATAATTTGTCAAATCATTTTTGACGCATGAAACGATTTTGACATGTTTCATTTTCATTTGTTTTCGTTTTGTTACACTGCATTTAGAAAAAAAATGAGCTATTAAGATTATCTTATTAAGATTATTTTTGTCTTGATTTTTCGTTCTTGATATAAAGGGTAACAAATTAAGAGTGTCCTGATTTGAAACTGCAATTATCAAAGAACGAAATAAAAGTTTCATAACTAGTTATTTGCTTAATCCTAAATTAACAATTAATACTTAAAAATTACGTCGATTAGATGATCCTCGTTTGCTTCGGTGCATACTGAGATCGATGCAACAATGAACGCATTTCACGATGTCCAATTTCTGGCAAAATTTTACCAATAGTCTGCCGAATAAACTTCTAAAATGTAGCTTGAATATATAAATATAATCAACCTGTTCGCAGCTCTATAATATTAAGTCTTATTAAGACTCCTATGACAAATCTCATGTTGAAACAACTACTTCCCTGACTAATACCATGCAGGGTATTGAATTATACAACAGACATTTGCATGTTGTACTAGTACCAGTACATTTAAATGTTATTAATAAGTTAATAAGATATATAACATTGTTTTTAAAATCCTTTCTTTCTATTTAACTTAAGTATAGCCATCTGCAGACGCGTCTCTAGATTTATTTAGCTTTGCTTTTTTTCAATTATAAGTCTGTCAAATGTTTCGTTTTAAGGAGGGAAACCACATTAGGATGTTTAAAAAATCCGATTTTTTTTATTGCATAAATTGTTAGCTTAACTATCTAAGAATACGCTGTCAAAATTTCAAATCGAAATTCGCATTCGTTTAGATTTTATGAGCATAGAACCGAGTGCACATCGGGTACAGGCTACAGGCTCGAGCGGAGCATTACCGCGTTTATCACGAAATGACTTTTTTCACATTTGCGTGCAATCTAACTCAAAAAGTGTGGAACCGATCATCATGAAAATTAATAGTATGATTCTTTATAAAATTACGAATTATAAGAACCAACTTGTGAGATGATATCATGATTTTAAGGGTAAAATAATTAGAGAAAAAAATCGTGAAAAGAAAAATTGTTCCAACACCTGCAAAATTTTTAATTTTCATTTTTTTCGCCTGCATTAAGGTTCATATTCTTAGAAAATAAGTTATTAATATAAAATCAATACCTTTTTGATTTCACATGAAAATCGAAATGGCTACACTGCACGCAATTGGAAAACTATACTTACAACCTTCGGCGGACATCACGTAACTTTTTTATTTTTGGATGAAATTATTCAAAAAAATTCACAGAAATTGTTCGAAATATGAATGAAATGATGTCGAAATTTGATTAAATTCTAGTTATTTTTCCCACCCAAAAAAATCCTAAAAAATCAGTATCAAACAGAGCCTCCTAATATGGTTTCCCCCCTTAAGTCATTCAGGGTTTGAGGACGGTTCTGATAAACTTTAGATTTACTATGACCTCATAAGAAATAATCTAAAGCCGATAACTCCGAAGAGCGAGAGAATATAATCCCATAGACATGTTGGATATATTAGGCCATCTTGCTGATACCAAATATCGTTTATTGGTAATCGGAGTTGAGCGATGGCATCCATTAAGAACGTTTGTATCCATATAACGTTCACCCTTAACAACTATTACCTTTTCCATTTGGTCTTAAAAAAATACGGTTCCAATAACCCACCTGAGCATATTCCACACCATACCTTCATCTTTTCTTCTTCGGATATAACTTGAAGCATTTCGCCAGACCAGTAACGTACATTTTGTTTGTTCCTCGCCTCGCGCAATTGAAAATGTGCTTCTTCACTCATAATTATTTTGTTGACAAAATTATCCCCTCTACCCAAAATCTATCGACTGAATTCTATACATGAATTTCGGTCTATTGGAGTAAGTTATTCGGCTTTTTGCCATTTGTAACCGAAAGAGTAAATATTTCTTTAAAATTGTTCTTACCGACTCACGTGAAAATCCTACTTGCTGCGATAAACATCGCACGGATTGATTAGATTTTTCTTCAATTCTGTTCCTAACTTGCCAAGTATTCATTTTTCCTCTCTGCATCTTATTCATTTAATTTTCCCATCTGCACGTTTAGTACCCTTAAGAGAACATGTTCGATATTTTTTGACCCATGTTGCAATCGTCATGCAATTTGACGGCACTAACCACCTTTGAGTTTGAATAATGGAGTTCGTATTAATAAAATGCTCTACACAAGCAATCCTTTGTTCAATGGATCACCGCTCCATTTTCAAAAAAACTTATCTGAATATAAAACAAAGGTTCTTTGAATATTAAACATTTAAAATTATGGCAAATAAGTATTTATTTCTTGTTGTTTTTATTAATTAAAAACAGGACAGTTTTAATTTATCACCCTTTATCTTGAAAATGTTATCTTTTATATAATACAATATACATATTTTCAATATATTCTCGTCTTATTTTTCAAGATTTTCTAATTCAATTTCTCATGACATTCCTGTGCATTTTCTCAATATACTCGTGGTAAGTTTGTGGAGATAAATCTGAAAGTTTTAATTATTAAAATATTTTTTCGCCCAAGATATATTGTAAAGATATGTTTAGTATAATTTTTGCAAAGTATTCTTATCAAATTTAGCGCCATATTCTTATCTAAGTTGTCAATACATTTTTGCTTTATGTGTCAATATATTTTGTCAAATTTGCCAAGATATTTTTGTCTAATCAAGAGGTTGTGCGCACCAAAAGTAAAACTATTTCGTATAGGTCAGTGGTCCCCAACTCTATGCCCGCGGGCACCATGGCGCCCACTGATCGTTTTACGTGTGCCCGCCACAAGTAAACATAACCAAAATAGCAGCATATATTGCAGAACTTATTCAAGCAAGGACAGAAGAACTGGAGGTAGAAATTTTGGACCTTCAAAACAAATTTTCCTAAAATCCAATGTATCAGATGAGAACTTCTTGAAAAGAATAAGATACCCGCCGCCTGACCGGCTTTCTAAAATGTGCTCTTGAGTAATAAATGGATGGGGATCCCTGGTATAGGTTATAAATCATTTAATAGATTTTTTTCTGTTCCACAAGATATTGTATTTGCTTTTACCTTACAATTATTTTCAAATGTGTAATTAACTGGTATTTATTACTGGCTACTAGTTTCGGCGATTTAATAAAAAAAATTGCCATCATCAGACACAGGTAACAGCTTTTTAGCAAGATTGCAACCATTGTTAAAAATAAGGTTCGAAACATTTTTAAATAGAAAAGATTGAAACTAATATAGTTCAATTAAGATGAAGAGTATTATGACATTATTCTTCTTCTTTTAGTGCCGTGCAAATTCCTGCGTAGGCGTTCTTCTTATCATACGTTTCTATTAATTGCAGCATTCTGTAGTGTTTGGAGGTCCTTTATCCACGTCCATTGACGGATATTTATCAGCCACGATTTTTTTTTTGCCTATTCCTCTTTTCCCTCCTCCAATTTTACCTTGAAGAATGAGGCGTTGGGAGTGCGTTCTCGGTGCAGTATGCATCCGATATAACCTATTTTTCTTTTCTTGATATTTTCGAAAAGCTCTCGTTCTGCTAGACCGGCTCTTCGGAGAACGTCCTCATTCCTCACGTGATCGACCCAAGACACTTTCCACATTCGTCGCAGGATCCACATTTTGAAGGTTTCAATTTTGTTGATGATTGCTACTTTCAACGTCCATGCCTCAACACCGTACAGGAGAACAGACCAGACATAGCATTTTACCATCCTATGTTTGAGGTTGAAATTCAAGTTCTTGTCTGTAAGAAATTTTCGAAGTCTTAGGAAAGTTGCTCTAGCCCAGGGGTCGGCAAACTTTCAAGTGAGAAGAGCCAAGTTATCAAGGAAATGAGATAACAAAAGTAACACAGAGCCAATATTTTCGGAAAAAAAAATTTCAGACGCTTCCTATTTAAAAAATAATTTTGTTTGGCTGATAGTTACAGTTACTTCTATCACAATTTTAATTTGTAGGTAATTGAATCTAGTTTAACATTTTGTAGCCCTTTGACGTAGTAATACGTTTTTTAATTTGAAACCTACTAGCCGACGACGTATAAATACGTCAATTTATAATTAAAGTATAGGAGTCGTTAACGTAGAAGAACGTTATGTTTTATTTGAAACTTTGATGTAACAACCAACTTTGGTTTTGTGCGAAATTGGAGTTTTGTTTCGATTTTCGGAAAAAAAACTGTTAATTTGGTTTTGGACATGACCATAGAGAACTGAAGAAGTTTGGAGATTTTCTTTGGTTTTCGGAAAAATCTTTACTTACAGTTTAGAGCAAACTATGAGGAACCGAACACGAAATTTATTTGAAAATTTGAAGTTTTTCTTTGTTTCTGGTTCAAAATAAGTGGTTTTTACTAGATTTTCAGAAATATTATGATATATTGATTATGTTATATTAATTATGGACCAAACTTTGGGAAGCTGAGAAAGTTTAAGATTCACCTTGATTTTCGAAAAAATTGATGCTTGGATTTTGAACTAGACGATGGAAAACGGAAGAAATTGTCGGAAAATACCGTGGTGATATTTGAATAAATTGCGAGAAGTGTCTTGCGAAACAAAAGAATTTCCCGAAAAAATTCGCTTTTCCCCAATTGGGATTTGGATGGGAAATCGCGAAACAAAATAGAAATTCGGTTTTGGAAGCTGTTAACGGTTGGATTTTAGATTTGAATCCTCATCAGATGAATAAAATTTTTGACGCTTAGAAAAACTCGAATTTGAAAAATTTGCTATTTATTCTTTCGGAAAAATTATCATTTACAGTGTAGATTTTTAATCAGAATATTTATAACTTGTTTGTAACACGGGCGAAATGTACACGGGCTCTCGAGCGAATGTGCGCACTCATTTCGTTCTCGCGAAAAATTGACAACCTTTCGCCCTAGTTATAAAATATACTATTTCGACATTCCTTGGAAAATTATTTTGTATTTTTCACAACCCTATACACACTTTTTTTATTAATTATTAAAAAGGCAACAGCTCTTAGCAATGTTCCCCTTTGTAATCGTTTTTGGAAACATAAGGAATTTTCGAAATTTCTACATATGCGTCGTAGACAATTTTCAAACGTCGATTGTTATCTAAGTGTTAATACTACATAGATATATTCAAGTATTAATTTAATCTAGTTTATGGATTCTATTAATTTATTAAAAAACTAAAATGGAAATTTCAAAAATATTGTCATTTTGTCGTGATACTATTTTTTGTGACACTAATTAGTTTGAGTAGCTTGTGTCTTAGTTAGTTCCAGTTCAATTGTAGCGTGTAATATCTATTTTATAGATTGCTGTTTTACGAGTTATCGAGTTAACTCGAACCTTAACTGCTAGAACGAAGGACGGCGGAGTGTTTCATGCTTGAAGAGCCTCAAATATCTATGCAAAGAAGCGCATGAGGCTCGCGAACCACGCTTTGCCTACCCCCGATCTAAATAGATGTTTGAACGAAGGACGACGGAGTGTTTCATACTTGAAGAGACGAGAACGTTTACGCAAAGAGCCACATAAGGCTCGCGAGTGACGCTTTGCCGACCCCCGATATAGATATCTGTTTGAACGAAGGAGAACGGAATATTTCATGCTTGAAGAGCCACAGATGTCTATGCAAAGAGCCACATGAAACTCGCGAGCCACGCTTTGCCGACTCCCACTCTAGCCTGTTCGATCCTGCATCTTATTTCTTGATCCGGATCCCAACTTTTGTTAATCATGCATCCCAAGTATTTAAATTCTGTGACCTGTTCGATGTTCTCTTCATTAATATGTATTCGAGTGTGTGGAATATCGTTCCTACTAACAATCATAAACTTGGTCTTGCTGATTTTAATTTTTAAACCTTTGTCTTTGGCTTTATCAGTCTTTGACTTTCTTCAATGACCCGATTTAGTAGGCTTTGGAGATCTTATGCTCCATTTGCTCGGTATCAGGGGTATCAGGGGTTCCGTTTACTTTAATTCCAAAGTGATTACCTTAGATTGACTCGGAGAAAGCTTTTTCTACGCACAGGTTGTAATAGTATACACCCTTTACGAACGCCTTTTTTAATTTCAAAACCATCAGTTGTTCCAGCGTTGCTTATTCAAGCTTCTGCCTTTCGTACCAATACAGATTACCGATTAACCTTCTATATTTTCAATCCAGTCCCACATCACTAAGGTATGTTATCAGAAGATTGTGCTTAACGTTGTCAAATTTCTTCTCATAGTGAATCAAACACATGAGACATCTGTTCTTTGATCTTGACGGTTTTGGATCAATGTTTGGCGACTAAATATGGCTTCTCTAGTTCCGAATCCGCTCTTAAATCCGAATTAACTGACACCACTTACTTTCTAACATATTTGATAAAGCCTTGTGTGTAGAACTCGAAGGGAGAGTTTTAGAAAGTGGCTCATTAAACTGATGTGACTATAATCTTTACATGAGGTTGCGATTTTGGTAGTGTGATAAACGTGGAGCGGAGCCAATCTTCAGGGACCATCAAATGTCTAGTGTTATAGATGTTATTGAAAAGTTTTATGATCATTTCAAGATTTTGTTCTTTAATTAAGTGAAACGTTTTCGAGTACATATCATCAGGACCCGAAGCTTTGTTATTAATCATTGAATTAATGGCGTGTATGATTTCGCTTTTTAATATGCTTGGTCCTGATAGAGCGGACATTTCTGTTGTGGGGTTCTCTGGTCTGTCATCGTTGAAAAGACTAATTGTATATTTTCTCCAGATTTACAATTCTTCGGCTTCTGTCACTATTTTTGTGCTCATTGTGCTCATTTTTAATACAATTTAGCGGTCTATTATTGTATAACCCAGCTATTTCTTTGCTGACTTTTTTATGAAGCTGAAAACAATCTCCAAGTCTATTAAGATTTTCCGCCTCTTGACACCTTTCATGTAGCGAATTCTCTTTTGCCACTCTAATTTCATTTCGTATTCTTCTTTGAAGAGCTCTATACTCGTTGTGATCGATTTGAATTTTATATTGCCTTCACTCTTCCACAAATTCTAGAATATCTTCAGTTATCCATTCATTCTTAGTTGTTAGTAGGGAAAGATGATGCGTTCTGGACCCACCGCCTAGACCCACCGCCACCGCATTTGGTGAGTGTGAGGTCTATGTAACCTCACGCTAAACAGGGTGTAAGGTACATGTAGTCCCACGCACGTGGGGTTACATAGACCTCACGCCCTGTTTAGCGTGAGGTTACATAGACCTCACACCCTGTTTAGCGTGGGGTTACATAGACCTCACACCCTGTACCCTTCACTCTTTCACAAATTCTAGAATATCTTCAGTCATCCATTCATTCTTAGTTGTTAGTAGGGAAAGATGATGCGTTCTGGAACCACCGCCTAGACCCACCGCCACCGCATTTGGTGAGTGTGAGGTCTATGTAACCTCACGCTAAACAGGGTGTGAGGTACATGTAGCCCTACGCACGTGGGGTTACATAGACCTTACGCCCTGTTTAGCGTGGGGTTACATAGACCTCACACCCTGTTAGGGTGGGGTTACATAGACCTCACAACCTGTTTAGCGTAGGGTTACATAGACCTCACACTCACCAAATGCGATGGCGGTGGCTCCAGAACGCATCATCTTTCCCTACTGTTGTTGTTTTCTTTGAGAGAAACTTTTTGTTCGTAGTTCTAATGGCCTGATTAAGATCCACCCAATGTTTGTCAACGTCGTTTGTACTGGTAACAATTTCTAGTTCTTTATTACGATGGTCTTCGTACAGTGATCTTGTTTTTCATCTTTTAGTAGTTGTAGGTCCAGTGTCTTCTTGAAGCTCTTTCTTTTAGGTTTGGCGAGGCGAAAAATGATGTTGGCACACACTGGGTTGTGGTCTGATGCGATGTCGGAACTTGGCATTGTAGTAACTTTGGTGACAGAGTTTCTAAAAATACGGCTAATTGCGATGTATTTTATTACGAACAATATGATGATCAATGTCCTGTGGAGATTTCCAGGTGTATAGTCGTCTTGGCGGGAGTTTGAACCACATGTTTGCAATTATAAGATTGTTCTCCTCACAGTACTGAATCAATCCTTCGCCTTTTTCATTTCTTTCACCCAAGCCCCATTCCAAGACCCATCACCAAACATTGATCCCATCCTGCCCTTGCTAACTTTGGCATTAAAGTCTCCAAAAATTATATATATTTCTTTCGTTCTTGTGGGTTTTAAGACCTTATCTATTTGTTTATAGAAGTCTTCAACTTTTTCCTCTGGTTTGTCTGCTGTTGGGGCATAGACCTAGACAATATTGATGTTAATAGGCCTACCAAGTAGTTTATTAATCTTTCGGAGTTGGGAACAAAATTTTTCCCTAAATTTTGTAAGTTCTCATCTATTAACATACCGACACCATGTTGGAGATTTCGATCAGTATTATTGCCGGAGTAGTAAAACACTTTACCCCTTGATTTGAGCATTCCACTTCCACGCCATCGGACTTCACTTACTCCAAGTTGTCAAGCTTTCCATGACATTATTAGTATATATAAATTAAAAAAATAAAATTGAAAAATTCTCGATTAAACAGGCCAACGTGTAGGCAACATAACTTGTTAATCAAGCGGACGATACGCAAAATAACTTACAATTATTATTTTATTTATTACTGGCTTTCGAAATAGAATGTCAAGTAGACAAAAATGAGGATTCTTATTATATTAGTATTAATGATATTCTGTCTAATTTGCTCAGACACTTCAGTATATTGCAAGGTATCCTTATCTAATTTATTATAATATTATTATGTGCGTTCTTAAGATGTGTCTAATTTTTCAACATATTCTTGTCTAATTTGTCAAGATATGTTTGCTTAATATTGAAAGATATTATATAATTTTATCTACGACCACTATTGCAATTGCCCAATATTGTACAGTTCGTGGATTATGTAAATACATCATACAACAGACGTATGTAACAGGCCCCGATTAATGTTATTTAATGATTCAATGACACACTAGTGCGTTTGGTTTACGATCCGCTGATTGGTTGAGAGCTACTACTATCGTTTAATATAAGCAACCCAAAGCATTCCATTATTTGTCAAACAATTATTAAACGTCAAATTAATCTAACATAAACACTATATATTTTTTTCAATTATAACAATTTCAATTAAAATATCCAGTGAAATATATTATTATTATATGTCCAGTGAAATATAATATTATTATTATATGTCCAGTGAAAGTGAAAAAGAAAATAGCACTCCGCCCGAAATTGTTGAAAAAGCGAAACAAGCTGCCCATAATTTGCTACCGATTAAATACCGGGATCGACACGAGGATGCATATAGAAAATTTATGGACTGGAGAATGAAACATAAAGGTAAATCGTATTCAGAAAATGTTGTATTATCATACTTTGATGAATTATCTCAAACAATGAAACCATCTTCACTTTGGGCAATTAATTCAATGGTTCGGACAACATGTAATATAAAGCACGACATCGATATTTCAAAACATTCAAAGTTAATAGCCTTACCAAAGAGAAAATCTGGCGGATTTAAAAGTAAGAAATCAAAAATTTTCAACAATCAAGAAATTTACAGTTTTCTCAATAATTCGACGGATAACAAATATTTATTGATGAAGGTATTCATTACTTTTTTTTCTTATAATGCTCTCTAATGGCATATCGACATATATTTTTATATAATTTTAGGTTATTCTTATGATTGGCATTTGTGGTGCTTGCAAGAAACAAGAACTACTAAATATCAAACCCTGCCATATAGAAGACACATCTCTGATCGTTAAAATGCCTGATTCTAAAACAAAAACTCAAAGATCTTTTGTGGTACCTAAAGAATTTTACCAAACCTGCTAAAAAGATATTAACCTGCGCGCACCAAAAATGGACAATGATCAGCGTTTTTTCTAAATTATCAGAATGAGAAATGCACTAAGCAATGTGTTCGAATAAATAAAATTGGCTCTATTCCTAAACAAATCGCTATTTATCTTCATTTGCCGGAAGCAAATCTTTATACAGGACATTATTTCAGACGTTCGTCAGCCACCATTCTTGTGGATTCCGGTGGTGATTTATTGTCACTAAAAAGGCATGGTGGCTGGCGTTCGTGTGCAGTAGCAGAAGGCTATATAGACTGCTCCATGAAAAATCAAAATGATATTGCTACAAAAATTTCTACTGCGATAAACAATAATTTCACTTCCACAAATGCAAGTACATCATGGAGTACGACTTCAAGTACTCATAATTCAACTAATATCTCAAATGATGTCGATAATAATCCAATATTAATAAGTAACAATTGTTCCGTTGCTATAAATTATAATCAAAAAAATTAAATAAATAATTATAAATATATCTTAAGATCTTATCAATTTTATTATATTGTAGTTTATTCTTGGGAAAAGGAATTTATTTTAATAAAACAACTGATATCGATATTTTGTCGATATTTTGCCAACGTTTCGGTCTTTTTTATTGTGACCTTCTTTAGGGCTTAAATCTATTGAGTAGGTATTAATGAAATTAAACTTAAAAAATATAAATTATTAAGATTAAATTCTGAACATGTTAACTTTTATATAGATAACAAATCCGTCCAACTTTATTTCATTTGACACTGACATTGCGTAGATTGTGTTGCCTATATCGATGAATTTACTATGTCAGTTACATTAAACATATTTTTCTAATTAAATAGAAACAAATTAGTGTGGTCGTAGATAAAGTATAGTACATAATTCGAGTTGTAAAGCAATTACGTACTCGCGGAATTGCGCGACCCGCGTAGCGGGGAGCGCGTAATTCCACGAGTACGTAATTGCCTTACAACTCCGCTCAATTCCGCTCGTACGTAATATGCTTCTTACAACTCTCATTAGGTAATATACTATATCATTACATTCTTATATAAGTTTTCATGTTATTTTTGTCTAATTTGTCAATATATTCCTGTATATTTTGTCAATATATTTTTGTCTAATTTGTTCCTAATCGCCATTCCTCTCTGTTCGTCCACAGGCCTTCTTCCAGATCCGTCTCTTGAATTTCCTTATCCACTCCGTCTCTCCAGCTTCTGCGCAGTCTTCCTTGTTCCTCGTTGTTTCCTCGTTGTCGGTTTCCTTGTGGGTTCTAGTTTAGTACTTTTTTTGGGATTCTATTTTCTGACATTCTTTGGACGTGCCATTACTTAGCTGTTTAGTTGTAATGTCATCAATAATGTCGTATTGTATTCCCATTTCTTGTCTAATGGTTTCATTTGGAACTCTGCTTTGGATCTTGGACTTTGGATCTTTCCTGCATTTTCTAGCAGCTCTTCTCTAGAAGTTTTTCTTTTATCGGCCGCACCTCCGAGCTATATGCTATGCTTTTCACGATTGAGTTGTATATCCTTTTTTTATTTTCTTTTGTCATGGTTTTGTCCCATAGAATGCAGTTCAGCTATTCTTCCCTCTACCGATATTGCTTCGTTTAGTGTCCCTTCCTTAGATGTTTTCATTCCTAGGTATTTGTATATATTGCATTGCTTGATTGGTTGATATATTGCATTGGATGATCTGTCCCGTTGCTAGATGTTGGTCCTTTTGTTGTCCTCCTATGCACATATATTCCGTTTTTCTAATGTTGATATCCAGACCCCATTTTCCTTACTCCTCGATGAGCTTCATTTCGGTTCATATATTCAATCCGCGGTCATCCGCAAAAGAGAGGGTTTATACTGTTGTGCCGTCATCCACAGTTATTCCCATGCTATTGCATTTCCGTTTTCATGTCTTCAGAGCATGTTCCAAGTAAATTTTGTTAATTTAATAAAAAAATTGTTTTAAGTGTCGTAGATATACAGCAACCCTGTTTAAGACCCTTGGTTACTGTGAATCCGGATGTTAATCCTTCATTGGTTTTGACTCTACATGTGGAGCTCGCGTATAAAGACTTCCCCACTTTTATTATTTTCGTGTCTATGTTGTTATGTTGTATGGCCTCCCAAAGTTTTAATAAAGGTATAGTCGTAGGCCTTTTTCAGATCTACGTAAACTAGATGTACATCTTGATTTCGTGCTGTTTTTTTTTCTTCTAAAATTTGAGTTAGCGTAATCTGGTGGTCCACTGTGGATTTTCCTACTCTGAAGTCTGCTTGATCTTCTGCCTCCATATCTGTGTATTCTTTTTCTGGCCTGTTCTTTAAGATTTCCACATATACTCCACATAATTATAGCGCTTGTAACGGCTATTCCACGATAGTTGTAGCAGTTACTCTTGTCGCCTTTTTGTATATCGTCGATAGGTGTGATGTCTTCCATTCTATGGGTGCTTCGTGCCTGTTGAGGCACCTTTGGAATATATTTCTTAATACCCCGTATAGTTTATCTTTGCCATATTTTAAAAGTTCATTAGTAATATTACCCGACTCTGGGGCTCTTCCGTTTTTTTATATTTTTACGGACTTCTTTAACCTCTGCCACAGTTATTCTAATTTTCCTAATTCATGACTTATTTATACATCCTTGTATAATTGTGTCCTGATTTTTGTTTAGGATATCTTTAAAATGAAGTCTGTCTTCTGTCAGCATATCTTCAAAGTATTGGTTTCATTTTTGAGGTGTTATAGGTGATATTATGTCCTTTGTTCGGCCTCCTCTCACACTTTTGAGGAGTCTCCAACATTCTGTAATTTTACTTCTTCCAATGTATGCATTGAGTCTTCAACACGTCCTTTCCCATTGATTGTTCTTCTTTTCCCATATTTTCTTGCGTACTCTCTTTGGTGATTCTTTGTATTTTATCTTATCTTTCCATTTGTCAAGATATGTACATTTGCCTAATTTTACGACGCATTCTTGTCAATTTTGTTCATAAAATTCTTGTCTAAGTTGCCAACATAGTCTTGTCTAATTTGTGAAAATATTCTTTTCTAATTTGTTTTCCTAATGTTGCAAGATATTATTATCTAATTTATCATAACGTTCGTATACAAGTTCCAAGATATTTTTGTCTAATTTGTCAACCTTTTCTTGTCTAATTTGTCAAGATATGTTTGATTAATGTTGCGAGATAGGGTTGTCCACTGTTGATTACGAAAAAAGAGAACGGTTTATAAACAAAAATAGAACATTTTAAGTACAAACCTAAAATCGTCCCTCTCTTTTGTTTCGCCGCTTAGATTTGTGTATCTTATACAAGGTAGCTAAAATGCCACCATTCTATATGCCCAGGCTATAACTTCTTGGCTGTCTAAATGAAAAACATTAAAAATAGTAAGATTTTAAATTTGATGGATTTTATAAAGTTAGTAAATGTGCCAGAAATGGCCTTCATTCCAATTGATGCAAATATGGCCTGTTTCGATCACATATTTCATGACATGTGTTAACATTTGAACATTAGATAGTAGAGTAAAATGGTTAAAGAGAACGCTTCAATAAATGTGTTAAATAAACTAACTTGGTTAATAATGGTTACTTTTGGTTAAAATGGTTTTTTCAATATACTTCAAATCAAATTTCAATATACTAAGTGTATAAATGATTGAATAATTATTTTATTACGTTGGTAACATATTTAAATTCTTTACTTAGCAACGTTGGCATGGCACACACAATTTTTAAAATTCAAAACAAATGCAAACAAAAATTGATAATTAATTATAATTGAAATGTAAATTAATGTTTTAATTTATTAATTTATCATAATTTATCAAACGAGTTCAAAGTTGCTTTCAGCAAGAAGGTCAACACTTCGAATACCTTCTTTAGATTTGTTTGTAATAATTCGTGTTATCTAATAAAGTTGTCGATTATTTTGCAATCGTTTTTACAACGCACAACATTCGTGAGATATTCTAAATAAAGACGATTTACAACTGACTGGTTGCACAACCAATACAGAAAACTACTAGTACCAAACTGCTCAGTTTTGCAAATGTACTTTGCTTCAATCTTTTATAACCACTCGATATTTCCTATTTAGTTCAATCATTTTGGATAGCAGTACTGATCTGTTAGCTAAGTAATGGAAGTGATCTTTCGACAGAATCCTTCAAATCAAACCAAAAAATAGTTCTGTACAATTCCCATAAACATATGCAATACATGATGAAAATTAAATTTGAAACTAATAATTCATTGTCCCCGATAAGATTAGAAAAAAGAGAATAATTCGGGTATATGTAAAAAAAGATAGAGAACAATAAAACAAATAGAATAATTGTAAGAAAAGAGAACAAGATCTCTTTCTGAAGAGACCTGTTGGCAACCCTATTGTAAGATATTATATAATTTATCGTAACATTCTAATGTGAGTTCTCAAGTTATTCTTGTCTAATTTGTCTACATATTCTTTATCAACATATTTTTGCCTAGTTTTTCAACATATTCTTGTTTAAAATATCAAGATATGTATGTCTAATGCTGAAGATATCCTTATCCACTATGTCCAGATAGTCTTGTCCAACTTGTATAGATACACTTATTAAACTTCTAAGGTTATTCTTCTTAAACTTATCAAGATATCTCTATCAAATCTGTTAAGATGTTCTTCGTCGAATTTCTCAAAATATTTTTGTTCAATTTGTTAATACCTTTCTTCTTCTGTTGGCTTTATAACCCGCGGTAGGTTTTTGCTTCTACAACAATCTTCTACCATTCTGTACTTTCGCCGATTATTAAACTTCTTGGATATTCTTGTCAAACTTATCAATATATCTCTATCCAATCTGTTAAGATATTCTTGTCGAATTTCTCAAATTCTTCTTGTACTATTTGTTAATATTTTTCTTCTTCTGTTGGTCTTCTTCCGAGGTGGGTTTTTGTTTCTACAACAATCTTTTTCCACTCTGTACTTCTGCCGGCTCTCTCTGTCTCTCTATCTCTTCATCTCCTTGCATATCTTTCCTCTACGTTTTGTGGTGATATTTTATATTCTTGTCCAAGTTGTTTAGATATTCTAGTCTAACTTCCGAGGTTATTCCTGTCTAATTTATCAAGATATTATTTAATCTGTGCAATTTGTTTAGTTATTTTTGTTAACTAATAAAGACTTTCTTGTCTAAGTTATTTTTATTCTAACATATTAGATATGATTAACGACTACAGACGAATCTTTATTGGCATAATTAAAATATTTTACACAACCATACAAAACATACAGAATAAGCAAAAAAAGTTATGAAACCAAAACTAAATCCTCATTAAACAAAAAGAAATTTTACCATCCTATAAACCTTTACATCAACACCTGTACATCGGTCATAAACTCATAAACTAAACACTAAACCGTAACACTCAAAAAACTTCCCCTTCGCATCCGATCTTCCCATCTTTTCACTCTGAATAAAAACGACAGTCCCTTCTCGTTCTTGTCCATGCACTCACTCCAATCTTTCATAGGCTTCTGGTTCATTCCACTCCGTTATCGTGCATTCTACCAACCACTGACTCCACATATCCTTCTTCAACCCACACACCATACACCTTCTACTTTCCTCATTCATTTAATGTCTCCTGCCACGATCTTCATTACCACACCTAAATCTCGCCAACACTGACTGGTCCTCCGACGCTTTACTTGGCCTTAAATAACCAGGAACACGGCTGTTCACTTGTATCTGACTGTAGCTTTGGTGATATTTGCTAGCCTCTATTTTGGATTGGCACTCTTGGCAGTCCACTTCTAATAACCTCTCTCTTAGCATCTTTTACCATTAAGCACCCGCACTTTTTTCCCTTTCCAACCCCTCGGATGATAACCCGCCTCTCTCATACATTTTCCTTTTATTCAGCCCCCAACCACTCTCTCTTCTACAACTTAACCCCTCTTTATTCACTACTCGAAAGATTTCCTTTATTAGCCTTTCATCTCCAAACCCATCCACCCTATACTCGAACTTCATCACTCTTTCCGCAACAATTACCGCCACCTTACACGCACTCACTTGCTGAAGGACAATTTGACCAGGTGTCGACCTATCAAGTTTCAACACTTTCTTGAAAAACTTTAGCTGCACCCTTTCGATCTTGTCTTCCTCTTTCGTTTCCCAGACCTCACATCCATACAGTAACACGCTTCACACACATGCCTTCCATATCGTCTCTGATGCTCTAAAGTTTCCGTCAAAGTTTCTTTTCCAAACCTCCCAGATACGACCCGCCGCCAGCCATGCCTTCTTTGTGACATACTCTATGTGCTCTTTATTACTATATCCAGTCCCAAAGACATACCACAAATACTTAAATTTACTAACTTCCTCTATTTCAGTACCCTGTCATTCAAACCTATCTTTCCTATATCGCCTATCCCTTTTAAACCGTTTCAATTTAGTTTTTCCAACATTCACCCTTAAATCCCTCTTTTCGAAATACCTACAGAGCCTTTCAATCACGTCCTTCATCTCACTCGCCGACTTTGCAAATACCACCATGTCATCCGCATATGCCAAGCTCCACATCTTCTTTTTCCCAATCACCACTCCTCCAGCTTGACCGGCCTGTAGAACCTTCTCCATATCCGTCACATATTGATTGAAGAGCGTGGGACTCAAAGGGCAGCCTTGTCTCAGGCTCAAAATAGTCCGATTCTCATTCATTCGCTACTACCTTACAGACGGTTTCCTCCTACAAATCCCTGATGTCCCTTCTTACACTCTCTGAGATACCTAGCTTGCCCAAACACTCATCCAATCTCCTCCTGTTCACCGAGTCATATGCGGCTTTCAAATCAACGAAAAGAGTAAACAGGAATCCCTTTCTTATTTCTTGGTCTATGATGACTCTTCTCGATGAAGGTCACCAGGTGTTCCACCGTGCTCCTTCCTTCTCTGAACCCCACTTGTATTTCCAGAAAAAGCTTCCTTTCATTGATTTCCTTCCTCAAGCGACAATCCAGGATTTCTCTGTCGATCTCCTGAATTATCTTCTCTTCCTGACCGCATCTCCACCCCTCCTAGCATCATCAGGAAGTGGTTCTGCCATTATTCTATCGCAATGCTTTTGGGTAATCTTTCCTTGCTTTCCCTATTCTCTCTCACGTATTTCCACAGCTCGGCTTCTGTCTTTATTTCCCGTACGCGCTGCTTCTCCTTTTCCTCCCAAAGCTCCCTTTTCTTCGTCCCTATTTTTTGGCAGTTCTGTTTTCGCTTCCAGTACGTGCCCTTTGAGCCCTTCTCCCTTTCTACATTCTCTAGCTTCTCGAAACCCTTGCTTTACGTTCCGCACTTTCCAGTCGTACCATGCTCGGCCTGGATACGCTTCTTTGATTTTCTTTTTAACAAGTACTGACTCCATTTCCTTTGCCAACATGGTGGATATCATCTATGGTGTTCCACTCTACTTCTTTTAATTGCCTCCTGTATTCTTCTGTCGCCTCCTTATCCCATCTGGCCACCCATTTCTCCACCTTAAATTCCTTCTCCCTTTGCTGCTTCAACGACACCACTACCGGCATATGATCCGACTCACTTCTTATTCCGATTTCCATGAGTTTTATTTGCCGTCTTGCCGCATCATAAGTAATTATAAGGTCAATAACTGAGGTACTCATTCCACCAACAAACTTAAATTCTCCTTATATGATTAGATATTCTTATATTTTATTAGATATCCTCATACGATTAGATATTCTTATACAATTGGTTAAAATATTCGTGTAGAATTTGTCGAAATAGTCTTGTCAAGATATTCTTCATTATATTTCATTTCTTCTCTAACTTAAGACAAGAAGTACTTTACTAAATTAATAATAAATAATTATAAGCAGGCGAAACCTTGATGTTTCTAGCTATAGTTCATTTTTTTTAAGAATGCAGTACAGGGAAGATGGGGCTTATTTGACATTGTTCTCTGATTGGCTTAAATCGAGAAGTTCACACCGACCATATTTACTTCTCCATCTCAACCTCTCTTCTCTCTTTCTTTTCACATACATTTGCAGCTGTTTTTCTCCATTTATTTGTTAGTATTGTATAAGTTATTCATTACTATTAAGATATTCAATCAAACCATTAATAAATTTCCAATTTTATATTCAAGTACCATATTTGAATTTAGCGCCAAATTTTGTATCTAGATTGAATATTTATCATAGTATAAATCAGGTTTCTAGTTACTGCATTGTTAAAAAATGGACTATAGTATAGTCTTGAAGCTATGGAATCTCAAAATTGATTTAACAAATTATTATTTATTTGTCACCGAAGCTAGTGAAGTCTTCAAGCTATCAAGCGTCAAAGTTGTCTGATTAAATTTAAGTTTTTCCTTGATATCTCAAAAACTGGCTCAACTAATTGTAAGTGATTGAAACTTGATGCAATAAAAACTAACTGACTTAGCTAGTTGCAGGTGAAACCTAGATGTTTCTAGCTAATATAGTCTTCAAGCTATAGAATCTCAAAATTGATTTAACAAATTTGTCACCATTGGCAGCCTCTTTCACTATGTCTTAAAACTAGTCCAGCTAGGTAATTGGGACTTGTCGTAATAAAAGCTAACTAATTTATTTATTAGCAGCTGAAAACTAGAAGCTTCTAAGCTAGTAAGGTCTTCAAACTATGAAGCTTCAAAGTTGTCTGATTAAATTTAAGTTTTTCCTTGGTATCTCAAAAACTAGTCCAACTAGGTAATTGAAACTTGGTGCAATAAAACCTAATTAAAATAGTCATTGTCAACAAGAATATCTTGATGAATATGTTCCATGAGAGTTGACTAGACAAACGACATCAGAGTTCATTAGATAAACAACGTTAGAGGTGACTAGATAAAAAACATTAGAGTTGACTAGATAACATTAAATTATACGGTTTAATATTGACGTGACTAAAAAGTTGCCGGTAACATTTTCACGCCGCGTACGGACAACTAAATAGTCACCCACACCTCTCAGTTCACCCATGGATTTTGTTAAAATAGAATGGATGTGTGTGCTCTTATCGTACGAAAACAAAAACAAAAAAAAAGAGAATTTGGGTTCATCCGAACTCAAAGACAATTTCATCAGTTGTTCGGGGTATTGAGGGAGTATCCGATAAATTTTGTAAATCATTTCCGAATGAGCATCGGGATTTTTGACAATTTGTTGAAAGTGTACATCGTAATGTATGTTATACCAAAATTCCAACATGGTTGTACCACCACAGGAAAGATATCATAATTAGGTATCTTTAACCCTTTCACCGCCATTCCGGGAGACGTCATCATGTGTCCTGTGCTGGTTTGGCGGTTTTGAGCTTTTCGCCCAGCTATGCCGCCGTCGTGGGGTTTGGTTGTCGTTGGGTTTTTTTTTTTTTTAGTCTGTTTGTTTGTCTGTGTTGTCAGTGTTTCGTTGGGTTTCATTTGGATTTGCTTGGCTATAGTTGCGTCTTGTTGTCCTGGTGTGGTTGTCGGTTTTCTTTCGGCTTCTTCAGTGTTTCGTCTTCTGTGGTTGTTCTCCAGGGGCCTGTGGTCCTGATGTGTTTAGTCTTCTCGTTGATGGTGATGGGTTGCTCTTCTTCTCGGTCGGGTTTGCGCTTGGGGGCGGCTTCGGTGGGGCTGTGAGTGTCCATTGGTGTATTTCTTCTCCTTGGTTCGGTTTCGGTTTTCTTTTCTGCGGCGGCTTCGTTTTTCTTCTCGGGGGCGGCGTCAGTTTTCTTTTCGGGGGCGGCATTGTTTGTCTTCTCGGCGGCGGCTTCGGTTTTCTTCTCGGCGGCGGCTTCGGTTTTCTTTTCGGGGGCGGCATCAGTTGTCTTCTTGGGGGCGGCTTCGGTTGTGTTTTCGGCATCGGCTTCAGTTTTCATTTCAGGGGCGGCTTCGTTTGATTTTTCGGCGGCGGCTTCGTTAGTCTTCTCGGGGGCGGCTTCGTTTGTCTTCTCGGGGACGGCATCGGTTGTTTTCTTCTCGGGGACGGCATCGGTTGTTTTCTTCTCGGGGACGGCATCGGTTGTTTTTTCGGCGGCAGTTTCCTGGGGTTTATCGTTGGCGGTTTGTCTCTTCAGCAGCAGTAGGGTAATGTAATTCATCATTTGGTCGAGGTGGTTTTCGTCTAGAGTGTCCAAGTAGTCGTCGTCGAAATACTTTGCCGCGAGGGCTTCGTTTGGTGTTGTAGGAATGAACGTGTTCATTTTGCGACAGCGGAGGAGCAAGTGGCGGGAGACGTGAGCGGGGCCCTGAATTTATACAGAGCCGTCTCGGGCGATGTACCCCGGGTTTTTTTACCAGCGCCATCTAGCGATAAAACGCTGAAATTATTTAAAATTTGATAAATTTAAAAAAATATTTCGGAAAAACCCGACTTTCGATTTTTTAGAGGTTTTTTTGAAAAAATCTCTCCGCGCAAACTACAGGCCGCGGAACGGCGAAACTCGCAGTCCGGATAGGAAAAAGACCAGGCTACGCGGTGTAGGTGTCAGTTTTCTGGATAGACCACGTCTTGGAGGTTTGCGGACGTGTTAAAAAAAAGGTGTGAAATCTCCACGTTCATAACTCGGCGCCACGACGCCCGGCAACGGCGCCGGTTACACTGCCGAAAAGCCAAAGGTTCAATCTAAAGAACTGCGCCGAAAAATCGAGAGTCCACCGCGGCACGTTGAACGCAGACGGCGTCAAACTTGAAGGTGCACTT
Source organism: Phosphuga atrata (assembly GCA_944588485.1). Lineage (NCBI taxonomy): Eukaryota > Metazoa > Arthropoda > Insecta > Coleoptera > Silphidae > Phosphuga > Phosphuga atrata. The sequence goes on along the minus strand of OX155904.1, from coordinate 41,644,299 downwards.
TTACAGTGCACCCTGCACATTTATGAATATATTTAGATACCCGCATCTATCCTGCGCGATGCGAACGCAAGTTCTCGCCGATGACCGTCGAACTCGCAAATTGCCGAGCAAAGAGGCGGTTGCCGATTTTTTTCGGCATTTCGGACGCACCGGGCGAAGGGAGCGACGCAGGAAGCCGAGAGTGGTACCAAAATACGAGTAGAGGAAGTAGCAAAAGTCGGATTTGGGGACGCGGTGATTGGGCAAATGTAAAAAACCCTGCAAAAAAAGGGTGATGTTTTCCAACGTCTGCAGCTCGACGGGGACGGCTCGGGTCGCGAACCCTTAAATACAAAGGTGGCGCGGGAATTCGTTCCGATTGGAACGTGAGCAGTTTCGAGTCGTTGCGCCCAGAAACTGCAGCGGTTAGAATGATTGACCGCACCTTGCGACGAACGAGACCTTCGGGCACCTTCCGTTCCGAACTGTGGCGGGCGACTCCGTGGTCGCAGCGACGCGGCGCCGACAAAAATGTGCGTCTCGGTGGGGCCGCTCAACTTGGAATGTCATAAAGCGATATCCAGGCGCCTCAAATCGGCATTCAAGTTTTTCTCTTTGCAGATTAACAATTATAAGTGGACGTCGCGACGCGATTCCGCGACGTACAATTATGGGCGCGAAAAGCCAAAAAACCATTCTACAATCCACTGAAAAATCCAGAACATTCACCGGGTGGCTACAAAAATATGGACGTTTTACTTTCGTTATTAATTTCATGCTATAGCGCGAGTTTGGGCCGGCGTCGCGACGGTTGTAAACAACACAGCGCGATGCCGCTTGCACTAAAACATAAAACGTTCAATTCTCTGGGGGAATCGCAGAGCTTAAGCTGATCAATCTGTGGACGTCCAAAAAACGTCGTTTCGTGGCTTCGCGACGCCATCTTCAAAGGAATTGGGATTAAACTCCCAAACAAACTAATAAGTTCTATGCTCGATCGAACGGCGCCGGTCCCGTCCCGATCCGTCAATTAAAAAAAAAACTGTTTTTTTCACTTTTTGCACATTTTTTTCTTTAAGCTGCCTCAGATTCGCAAAAACTTTGCAGTTTAAAAATTCTTGCCGGAATAGTTGCGGGCAAGTGTTCTGAGGAGAACGAACCGAATCGGCGACCTGGAGCCCTTTAAATAAGTGTAGGGCCTCTGTGGAAGTGATTGCAAAATTGGCAAAAAAAAAGTTGCACCAGGTTTCTCTTGCACCAGGTGAACGGGACGTCGGTTGTACAGCAGAAAAATGTACAATACTATTTGCACCGCTGCCGCTACTTCCGTCGGGCCGTTTCCGTCAAAAACCTCGATTTTCGGGGAGGGGGGGTTTGACTCAGGACGGAGGACGAGCTGGGGATGCACAACGTTAAAATATCGAAGATCTGCCGCCTCCGGTGGCATAAAAAAGAATTTGATCCGAATTTGATCATTTCAAAAATCCACGTGGTGCAGTCCCCCAAGTTAAATTCGGGAAGCTCTATACGTCAGTCGTCTTAGAATTGATCGAAATTCCGTCGTGATCTGGCGATTCCGGCCGAACGCTTCTCCGCACGGACACCAAAAGATTGCTTTACAAAAATTAGTACTTTCACGGAGGTCACGGCGAAGATTAAATGGAAAAACCTATCTAGCAATCTGCGACAGTTACTCTGGATATTTGGATTTTCAACAGCTAAAAAGTCAATCATCATATGAAGTAATTGAACAACTTAAAAGATGGTTTTCAGTTCATGGAGTACCAGAAGAGCTACAAAGCGATAACGGAACACAATATATGTCTAGAGAATTCAGGATCTTTCAAAAAGAGTGGATATTTAACCATGTCACATCCAGTCCACAGCACCATCAAGGCAACGGGCTTGCCGAAAAAGCAGTTCAAACAGCAAAGAATATACCTTGCATGTTCAACTAGCTTTATTAAATTGGAGAAATACACCACGAACTGATTATTTAGGTTCATCTAATCAACGGCTTTTCAGCAGAATCACCAAATCTCCAATATCAACAAGTGATAATAACTTAAAACCGAAAATAATACAAGGAATCACTGCTGAACTACAACGATTAAGAGAGAAACAAGCTAACTACAGTAATAAACATATTACATGACCAGTCAATTTTGAAATCAATGATAAAGTCAGACACAAAGTTGCTCATCGACATTGGGAAGGGGCAAAAGCCTGATGGTCTACCAAGATCAGTAATAATTCAAACAGTTTGAGGACAAATTTTACGAAGGAACTTCAGTCATCTTCACAATACACAAGCAGACATAACCAGCAACAGAGTGGCAGTACCTGAAACTAAATACACAGATGAACCAGCAGTTCAACAGGCTCCAACACAAGCTCAATCACCAGCTGTTCCTAAGGCACTCCCAGCATCAACACATTCATCACAAGCACTTCCAATCATATGCAGAAGTCCAGCCTGGCTCAACCAGTGACTGCACCGCGATCATCAAGGTTCGGTAGAATAATCAAACCAATAAACAGGCTCGATCTTTAATACTACTTGTAATTATGTATTGTATCTTAATGTGTCAAAGTGTAACAAATGTTTCAACTTTATTCAATTTTTCAGTTACAAAGAAAGGGAGATGTAAAGTATAGACTGTCCAACTAGAAACTAATTTACAGTGATCACGGTGATAGTGAAATCCAGGTGGATTGGACAATATATAGTCAATATTGGACAATATAATTAAACTGTTCTAAAACTGTTTAATTATATTGTCCAATAAATGAAAACGTGTGTTAATAAAAAATAACTGTTGGTATCATCATCGCGACAGGGTCGAAGTAAATAACATTATTAAAGTTATCGTTAATTACATATTAGTTTTCTTAACGAAACCAAACGTTACAATTGTGGTTCTATGTACACTAAATAACACAATTAAACACACTTAAAATTTGCTAAATGACCCACCAGCAAGATCTAGTCCTTGAACATTTTTTATTGATGAAATACCAACATATTATTGGCCTTTTATTTCGATGGATTAATCCTCATACGATTTTTCGTCAGTGTAACAGCTTTTATCTGTCTTTATTGAAATATTTGTCGTTGTTGTGTAATTAAAAATTTGAGTAACTGTGTCTTTCGATCAAGACTAAGGTTTTTATAAATTATTTAGAACTAATATGAAAAGTTTAACTCTTATTCTATGTAGATTTTGAAGAAATTTTAAATCAGTTAATTTTTCATTTATTGGACAATATAATTAAACAGTTTTAGAACAGTTTAATTATATTGTCCAATATTGACTATATATTGTCCAATCCACCTGGATTTCACTATCACCGTGATCACTGTAAATTAATCTATTAATTAGATGTTTCCCATAAATTTCGGAAAACACATTGACTTGACATTCTTGATCGACCACAAGAGATTGAGTTTGATTTAATTCATTTCTTCTTGAAATCTTACTTGATTTGATGGTATCTATTTTGGTCTCCAATAAAATGTTCACTACAAATTGTGTCGTGAGGTTTAGGAGACCACGGCGACAATACTCCATCTCCACTCCCATCAACACTCAAATAATAAAGAAAATAAATAAAACCACAAAAAATATAGCACAAATAAAATTGATTATTGATTATTAATATCGTAATTTAAGGTTATATCGCTTACTTTTTCTTTTTTACAGCAGCTATCCATTAATTTTTTTGATCTAATTTCCAGGTCACTGTAGGAAAAATATAGAATTTACACTTCAACATCAAATATGGCCCATTTCAAAATATAAATAAATTGACTATCCCGAAACGTTGCGGATTCCTGCCACGGCATGCACTGTGATCGCTTTACTACCCCAACCATGCAATTCGCACATAACGAATAAGCAACTATTTACTCGCCGGCGAAATAGAACATGTCTCAATTTTTGAGTAGCTTCAACTCTAAAATCACCCGTGTGCGGGATTCCATTTAAATCGGCGTATTCTATTTCGGCAATAAAATAGTTGCCGGATAAAAGTTGCCCAGCCTAATTGTAAGAGTCATAGTTGACTTTATGAAAACCGTTCAAATTGACTAGATAAATAAAGTTAGAGTTGACTAAGCGTTAAAGTTGACTGGATGTACAAAATTAGAGTTCACTAGATAATCGGCGTTAGAGTTGACTATATAAACAATGTTAGAGTTTACTAGACAAACGATGTTAAAGTTGACTAAATAAACAGTATAGGTAAATTCGACGAGAAAAAAATCTATATAAGGCAAGAAATAATTAAAGAACGAACGTTTTTAGACTAGTTTGACGAGTTCCAAGCGAATAATACGGAACAAACCAGTTGTTAATATTTATCGTTTTAATGGTCTCGACTTGAATTTAACAAGATTTTTTATTTAATGAGGATTTTGCTGCCCAACGTCGAATTTTCTAACGTTCATATCCGGCAATTGTTTGAAGGATTGCAGGATTTTCCGGTCGCGTGCACAATTTTCAACATAATTCATGATTTTTCCTGAATTTCCTACACTAATTTTTGCTAAATCTCTTTTAAACCGCAAACATAAATTTTAGCTTTTTAGATAAATGTAATCCTAGTAAGAGTTTTCTAGATAGAATTACATTATGAAACTGTATAAAGGCTAACGACCTCAAGTTATATAGCATAAATTTGTATTGTACAAAGTAGAATTAGCTAATGAACAAAAGTCTTTCGATCAAGACTAAGGTTTTTCTAAATTACTATTGGAAAAACTACATTATAGATAATCATATGAGCTTAAAAAAATCGAAACACGGCCTGAATATATAAATATATTCAACCTTCAAACCTCCAAAGCTCTATAATCTTAACGAGTCTTTTTAGGACTACCAAAGTAAATTTCATGTGAACTTTGCCAATTATTTAGTAGCTTTCAGTCCACTTTCGTGGCACTCAACAAGATCCAGAAAAATAACATTGTTTTTAAGATCATATTTTTCTATTAACTTAAGTGATTAGCCATCTGCAGACGCGTTTCGAGATTTATCTCTCAACAGTGCAGCTTTGCTGTTATGAACTATAACTTGTAAAACACAAACTTTAAACCCACTTGGTTGACTAGTGGTTAGATATTTTTAATTTGACATTTCGTGAGAGAGACATGAACTTAGCAGGTTATTAATTTAAATGATAATTTACTATTGGCAAAACCATACTACATTATAGATAATCATATAAACTTAATATAGTCGCTGTGTTCCAACTGTAAGAGTCATAGTTGACTTATGAAAAACATTCAAATTGACTAGATCAATAAAGGTAGAGCTATAGAGGTATAGTTATAGGTAGACTACTTGAGTAAGTCAAGTGGAAGTAGGGGTTTAGTGGGTGAGAGCCCCACACACAGGCTGGCAGAGTTTCCCCCAAACCACCATGAAAAAAAGGTAGACTACTTGAAAGTAAACAGCGTTAAAATTGACTGGATATACAAAATTAGAGTTCACTAGATAATCGGCGTTAGAGTTGACTATAAACCTAAATATATAAATATTTTCAACTTTTCCGGAGCTCTATAATATTAATGTGTCTTTCTAGGACTAACAAAATAAATCTCATGTGAAATTTGCCAGTTATTTACTAGCTTTACTATTCAGTCCACTTTAGTGGCACTCAACAAGAACCAGAAAAATAAAACGTTTTTAAGATCAAATATTTTTATTTACTTAAGTGAATAGCCATCTATAGACACATTTCGAGATTTATGTATTATCAGTGCAGCTTTGCTGTTACGAAGCTCCGGAAAGGTTGAATATATTTATATATTCAGGCTGTACCGACTTTATTAAGTTTTTCTAAAGTATTTAGAACTTTAATAAGAAAAGTTTACCTCGTACTCTATGTAGATTTTGATGTAAATTTTGTATAAATTCTATTATATTGTTCAATATTGACTATATATGGACTATATAAAAATAAGAGATTTAGGTGTCACCTTTATATCTGTAGTTTGTGGCTGTAGTTGCATTTTACATTTTTCACTTTTTCCTCAAAACTCCGTTCTTGTTGCGCATCGAAACGGAAAATTGTCATTTTGTGCTGTAAAACTGAACGGGCCTTCGAACCGTGTCGACCTGCCGCTCGCAAGTCCCACCCGGCGTCATTCAGGTGCCAAAAACAGGAAATCGTTTTTAGGGCCTTAGAGGATCAAATTTGGTCCGGGGCTCGATTTTTTTACTGCGTCTTCTTCACGCGCCGATTTCATGTTTTTTGACGTCAAGCGGAAAAGTACGCGACCATGAAAACGAAAAAAAAAACGTTTTTAAAGCTGTAAGGAATGTTGTTTTAACCTAGGTTAGACTAGCAAAGCCGCATAGCGCCAGATAAATTTTGACCACATACGCATCCCTCGAAGTTAAACCAGAACTGATGGCAAAAGAATCAAATAGCTATAATTTGAAAACTGTTATAGATATAATAAAAACTCTTTCAGATCTATTAAAATTATACCTGTTTCTATCGAAGCTTTTTGGGATCTTTATGGTCGATAACCTTCACACTGATTTTTTTAAAAATAAATACATTGAAAACCAAGTCAAAGTTGACATCATCAACTTATCATCAACATCATCATCAACATCATCAACCGTAGTTTCATAATTTATTGGTTATGATTTTTTTTTGTGAGACTTTGTAACATAATCTTGCTTCTTCTTCTACGGGTGCCTATCCGGTTCGAATGTTGGCGATCATCATTGCAATCCGGATTTTATTTGCGGCTGTTCTAAATAATTCCGTTGTTGTTGAATTGAACCATTGCCTCAGGTTCTTCATCCAAGATATCCTTCTTCTGCCTGGTCCTCTGCGTCCTATTACTTTGCCCTGCAGTATGAGCTGCAGCAGTCGATATCGTTCTCCGTTTCTCATTATATGACCGAAGTATTCTAGTTTACGTTTTTTGATGGTAAACAGTAACTCTGGTTCCTTCTTCATTTTTCTTAGTACCTCGATGTTCGCAACTTTATCCGCCCAATTAATATTTAGCAAGCGTCTATAAAGCCATATTTCGAATGCCTCTAATTTCTTGCAGGATGCTTCAGTTAAGGTCCACGACTCAACACCATATAAAAGTATGGAGAAAATATAGCATCTAATATGTCTCATCTTGATGTTCAGTGAGAGATCATGACTGCTAAATAGTTTCTTCATTTTTATAAATGCGGCTCTAGCTATTTCGATTCTTCTCCTTATCTCCAGCGAGTGGTCCCATTGGTCATTTACCATGCAACCAAGATATGTAGTTGTTGCTACACGTTCGACCACTGTACCGCGGATAAAGAGTTGGCCGGGTGGTGCTTGGACCTTACTTATTACCATATATTTTGTTTTGTTGATATTCAGTAAGAGACCATATTCTTTACTAGAGGCTACTACTTCCGACATCAACCGCTGAAGACCCTCGAGACTATCCGCGAAGACTACCGTATCATCGGCATATCTGATATTATTAATTATTTCACCATAAACCACGACCCCCTCGTTTATATTTAAGAGTGTTTCTTTACATATTTCTTCAGAGTAGAAGTTGAATAGCAAAGGTGATAAAACACATCCTTGCCTTACTCCTCTCCTAATCTCAATATTGTCGGTCGTCTGGTCCTCTACATTTACCACAGCAGTCTGGTTCCAATATACGTTGGCTATTAGGCGAATATCTTTTTGATCTAGTCCAATCTTCTGAAGCTTGTTGATAAGTTTATCGTGGTATATTTTATCGAATGCTTTTTGGTAATCTATGAAACAAGCGTATATATCATAATTCGCATCTCTGCATCTCTGAAACAGTACTTGGATGCAAAACAATGCTCTTGTTCCTAGTGCGTTTCGGAATCCAAACTGCGTGCTGCTGATGTTTTCCTCGCATTTCTTATAGATTCTACCATGAATAATCTTCAGGGATAGTTTTAAGATATGGCTCATTAGACTGATAGTTCGATAATCTTCGCATTTTTTAGCATTTGTTTTTTTTGGCAGTGTCACAAAGGTAGATTTTAGCCAATCCCTTGGTATCACTCCGCTGTTGTAAATTCTATTAAATAGAGAAGTTATTAGCGATATACTTTCATCGTCCAGCAGCTTCAAAACTTCTGCATGCGTGTTATCTGGACCCACTGCTTTACCATCCTTGCTTTGTTTGATGGCGTTCTTCAGTTCACATGTTATAATATTAGGACCAGTAGTTCCCGTAATTGTTGGTGGGTTTAATGGTCGATCATCTTCAAATAAATTATTTATGTATTCTTTCCATATTGCAAGCTTCTCCGTGACATTTGATGCTATGGTTCCGTTTTTGTCTACTAATTGACCATATACCCGTTTTCTAAGCGTGCCAGTTACCAGTTTCAACTTTCTATGTACGTTGAAGACATCGTGTTTCTTTTCCAACTCCTCTATTTCCAAACATTCTTCATGGATTCTTTTCTCTTTTGCTTTTCTTATTAGCTGCCTAATAGTTTTGTTTAAATCCTTGTATTTGTCTGTATTTTTGTATCGTCTTCTTTCTTCCATGAGCCTTAGGATATCGTCAGTCAACCAGCACTTTCTACGTTTTTTCGATATTTCGGGCTTTAGAAATGTTTCACTCGTTTTAACTATGCTGTTTTTTACCATTTCCCATTCGCTCTGAACTTTTTTTTGGTCTGAGTTTTTCTTTATTTTTCTGAATTCTGTCGTTAACGCGGATCGTATTTGGTCTTTTATATCATCTTTCTTGAGTTAACTTCTTCAGTTATAATCTTGCTAAGTGTTGCTAATTGTCTAAAAGCAAATTTACCATAAGGGGCGGAGTGATACTAGATATCAAGAGTTAGCAATATTCATAAAACGAGGTTACTATCTATGATGAAGTGACATTAGTAACTAAGGCTTACAACTTTGACGAACATAAGTTTGTCGAAAAAGCTGACTTTTTTGACTTGTTTATGTAATTTATCACACTTGACAACAACGTCAATAGAACTTTTTACGGATAGTCAGCGCATGCGCGTCCGCCTTGTTTAAAAGGTGGGAATTTGAAAGTTTCGGGCATATTTTGTTATTTTCACTGGATATAAGTAAAAAAAGTGCCAGAAAACATGGCGGAAATTGACGCATGCCCTTAAAAAAATTTCAACAATGAAAAGGTCTATTCTTCATTTACTTGGTGAGTTTTTACTTGATTAAAACAATATATGTTATGTTGAACGTCAAAGTTGTCAAAAACAATGAGATTTTTAGTAACTTTTACGCCACAGCTGATTTTTTTGAGTCTTAAAAACAAATATAACATCGTTAGATATAATAACTTTTTTTTATAAATGTTGGGAACTTTTGATATCTAATATCATTCATTTAATTTAAGTAACTTTGATTTCACAATCAGACAATTGCCAAAATTATATGATTTACTGAATTTCAAAAGTGGTTGATTATATTATTTTTATTATTCATGCGTGCGAAGTACTTCTTTGCGCACGTTTTTTAATACGAGAAATGCCACTTCTCATTGTCTTTCTACAGAACCTGGGTAACGCACGCAAATATTCAATATCGCTAGGTTACATTAAAAAAATAATTAAATAAAAATAAAATTAACACAATCAAGACCTCTATATTAAAAATGTGACGTGAAGTGCCTAAAATTTTTTTCATTACGAAATATTAATAAAAATCAAAGAAAACGTTTTAAAATGAGTGTAAATTCTTTGGTGATACCGGAGACTGATGACGAATCCGCACCACCGGAGACAATTGAAAAAGTAAATTCTTCAATTTAGTTCAATTTTTTTTGTATGGCCTCTGGATCCAAAACTTGTAAGATACATCCCCTCGCATGAGTAATCAAAAATATTGTTTGTAACATGGGCGATATTGTCAATTGCCCTCTCGAGCGAATGTGCACACTCACTTCGTTCGTGCGCCCAATTTAGCTCTCGCGTCAAATTGACAACTTACCGCCCTAGTTACAAAATATACTATTTACAAACTTGACAGCATTAAAAGCATTTGAGACAAATGAATTATTAGCAAATATTTTGTACAGCAGGAGCTGTGCATCTTGCAACTTCCCTTACTTTTCACACACAACACACAACCCTGACTGCCACAAGAATCGCGTATCTGGCACGGCAAGGTTGCAAAAGAAAAACAATTCAAAATCAATTTCGATTTTCGAGTCTTCGCAATAGATCGAGTTCCTACGGCGAAAGACCTCTTAATTCCTCTCGTGACGACGCATGGGGTCACAGTATCAGACTAGGCAATTGGGAATAGGTTGAGGGAATGAAATTTTAGGTCAAGACGACCCGCCCGAACACCCTTTGTGATAAGACGGCACAAAATAACAAAGATGAATTTTGCTGGTGAACATGTCGCATGGCAACTTCGACAACGGAAGTCTGTGCTCTTCACGGACGAATCAAGATGATACAGTTATGGTTTGGGGTGCAATTAGTATTGACAGTAGAACCGAATTATTGTAATTCTAGGAAATCTTAACTCAAATCTCTATGTTGACATGGTGTTAGGAGAACATGACATTGTGTTAGGAGAACACAACAACCACACGTTGTCCCTGTGGCATATGGAATCGGTCCAATTTTTTTGTTAATGCAAGATAATGCTGCGCGAATCACTTTAGACTTCCTGCAAGAACTGGAAATTCAAGCAATGGTATGGCCTGCGTTAAGCCCTGATTTAAATCCCATAGAGCATGTTTGGGATATGCTAGACAGACGTGTTCGTGATCGCCAGCATCCTCCACAGGCCATCAAGCAGCTAACGGCGGTTCTAATTGAAGAATGGGATGCTAAAACAAAACAAGGCCATCGAAGACTTTTGCGAAGCATGCCAAGACGGCGTAAGGCCGTTATTCGTGCTATTTATGTACAAAAGTTTACATTAACAATTAAATTAAATTCGTTTTGCACTTTGGTTTTAGTAGTTGTTAATTATTGCGGGTATTTTAAAAGTACGTGATGCTGACGCTTCCATATGTGCCAATTAAAACAATTAAATGGAACGTCTTTCAGATTTTCTTAATTTTATTGGCATATAATTTCCCGTTTGAATTTTATGAAGGCACAAATTAGTGACCCGCTAATTGTTTTGAGCAGTGTAGTTAGTTTCACCTAAGTTTTACCTGGTAATATCTAACTTAGTTTTTTGGACTAGTTATTGAGTGGACTTTTACTTTCCACTAAAAGTAAAACTAGGACTTCTTATTTAATAAGTTAAGACTAGTTATTGAATGGACTAAAGTAAACTATTTATTGAGGCATCAAGGAAAAATGTAAATTAAAACACTCGATTTTGAAACTTCATAACTTGAAGACTTTACTAGCTAGCACCTTCTCGTTTTGAGCTGGTAATAAATAAATTCGTTAGTTTTTATTGCACTAAGTCTCAATTACTTAGTTCGACAAGGTTTTGAGAAATCAGGAAAAACATTGGTCACAAATTTGATAAGTAAAGACTATACTAGATAAAAACTTCTAGATTTCACTTGATACTAGCTAAGTTAGTTTCTAGTGTACCAAGTTTCGATTACCTAGTTGTTATAGTTATTGAGATATCAAAGGAAAACCTAAATTAGATCAGTCAATTTTAGAGCATAAAGCTTTCTAATAGAACTAACTTGTTTACTAGCTTTACTAAGCTGTTTACTAGAATTGTTTACTAGCTAATCTTCTAGTTTTCAGCTGTTAATAGCTAAATTAGTTAGACTTTATTGTGTTAAATCTTATGTAACTAGTTGGACTACTTTTTCAGATATCAAGAAAAAACCTGTCTGAGGTCACAAATTTGATAAATTAACTTTAATATTCTATAGCTTGAAGATTATGCTATTTAGAAACTTCTAGATTTCACCTACTAATAGCTAATTTAATTTGTTTTTATTGTACCAAGTGTAAATTACCTAGTTGGTATATTTATTAATCTATTCATCATCATTATTATCATTCAACCAATTTGAGTCATAGGTCTCCTTGTACTCCTCTACATAGGTCTCCTTTTCGTTATTCCACTTCCTTCTGTCCTGTGCCAAGTTGATCCAATTTCCGGCGACGCGTCTAATATCGTCGAACTTTGTAGGAGGTCGGCCTCTGACTCTCTTGGACTCCCAGGGTCTGTCAATGTTTTCTTTGTCCACTTGTCATCAGTTGTTTGTCATCAGTTGCTTTCGAGATGCCCTGCCCAGTTCCATTTTAGGTTGGTTATGCGTTCTAATATGTCTGCAACTCCTGTTGTTTGTCTTCCTGTCCTTTCTGGTCCCTCCTTCCATCGATCGTTCCATTGCCCTTTGTGCAATTCGTAGTTTATTCACCGTTTTCTTGGTAAAAGTTTCGACTTCATATGTAATAACAGGCAACACGCATTTATCGTAGACTTTTCGTTTTAAACATATTGGATATTGACTTCCTAGTATGTGTCTTAATTTTCCAAAGGCCGCCCATCCCAAGCCTATCCTTCGGGTAATTTCGCATGTCTGATTATGCCTCCTAATTTTGATGGTAGTTCCAAGGTATTTGTATGCGTCAACTTCATCAATTGTTGCATTGTCGATCAATATTGTCCCGCCCAAAACAAAGGTCGTCATAATTTTAGTTTTTGACATATTCATTTTTAGCCCTACTTTTTCTGAGGCCTGTTTGATGAGGCCTTTCTCCTTAGATATTTATGCTCTTATCGTCCCAATCGAGTTCTTTCATAATGCTTTCTAATACTGCCGTAAAGAGTTTTGGGGACAGCGCGTCACCTTGTCTGACGCCCCTTTCTATACTGAAGGTGTTACTAATTTCATTGGTGCTACCTTTAATTTGGCTGTAAATAAACTTATTTGGCATTCTTGTTGCGAATTGGTTGATTTGAAATAGACACATGCTCCATATCCTCTTTCAGATGCATCCGCGAATGTGCGAATTTCAATGTTTGTATAATGTGGTTTAATAGCATGTCTTTGGATTTTTATTTAAGTATTTTAGTTTGTCCTTGAATTTTACCCACTATGTGTGGATGTCCATGGGTATTGCTTCATCACAACCTATATTTAATTTCCAAATATCTTGAAGAATGAATTTGGCTATGATTACGCTTGGTGCTAATAACCCTAGCGGGTCAAATAATTGGACTGTGATTGCTAGAATAGATCTTTTAATAAAGTGATCTTGTGGCTTGTTTATGTTTACCCTGTATGTAAATTCATCTGATCTCGGATTCCAATAAACACCCAATGTTTTGTGAATCTTCTCTGTAATCTGAATGGTTTTAGATTTGCTCCTTGCAATGTTGTCACCTTGTTCTTTTACATTGCTAGTCCATTTTCGTAACTCAAATCCTCCTGTTTTTAGAATAATTTTTACATTAGTTTTTCTTGAGGTTAATTCTTGCAGTGAGTCAGATCCTGTTAAAAGATCATCTACGTAGAAATCTTGTTTTATAATTTGTGATTCCCTTTCATATTCCAATTCATTTTCATGGGCAAGTTGTATTAATGCTAAATAATTATTAATTTATATTAATATAATAATAATTTATTATATTAATGCAATCGAATGGCTAAAAAACGGTGGTACCATAAGTAACTGTGTTTAATTCATATGTGCATAACTCATCATCAGGTTGTTCACGCCATACTATACGTTGATATTTGCGATCATCGGGATGAATTAATACTTGGCGGTACATCTTGGCGATATCAGCTGTCATTACATATTTATAAGTACGAAATCGGGATATTATCGACACAAGATCATCCTGGATGATTGGACCGACGCATTGAGTTTCATTTATTGATAATCCATCTTCTAATTTGCATGATCCATCAAATAATACACGTAATTTTGTCGTTTCACTGTTTTGATTTTGTTCAGGATGATGAGGTAAGTAGAATCCATCTTGATTTAATTGTTCTAACTTGGTCATATGTTGTAGTGAGTAATATTCATTCATGAATGCAGTATATTGTTGCTTTAAAATTGCATTTTTACTTAAACGTTGTTCTAGTGAGAGAAATTTGTTGCTTGCAATTTGCTTGGAATCTCCTTCTTCTTCTGTCGGCACTACGAGCCATGTAGAACCTTGGCCTGCTCAATTACTTCCTTTCATTCCTCTCTATCTAGAGAGCCTTTCTCCTCCAAGTTCTTATTTTCATTTCTCTTCGGTCATTTTCCACATCATCGCTCCATCTTTTTCTGGGTCGGCCTCGCTTTCGCGTCCCCTCTGGTATTTTGTCAAATGACATTTTTGGACCGCGATTATTTTTTATTCTTGTTACGTGTCCCAACCATTTCAATCGTTGGGACTTTACTGTGACAACTATATCTGGGTCTTCATATAGGATTCTTAACTCGTGATTCATTCGTATCCTCCATTCCTCTTCTTCTTGCACTGGTCCGTATACTCGTCTTAATATTTTCCTTTCAAAGATACACAGGTTTTTTGTCTTCTTGGTTTAGAACCCACGTTTCGCTTACATATGTTACTACTGGTTTTATTATTGTTTTATATATTCTCTTTTTGGCATTTCTTGATATATTCCTTGACTGGAATATCTTTTTTAGTGCATAGTAGCTTCTATTTCCTGCTGACATACTTGTTTTTATTTCTTCGCTTGTTTCATTGTCTTTTGTGATTGTGCTTCCTAGGTATTTAAATTTGTGGGCTTCCTCGAAATTGTTATTATTTATTCTTATATTCGTCTGTTCTCTTCTCATGGCTCTCGTCATCAGCATGTACTTGTTTTTTTCTACATTTACCTTAAATCCAGCCTTTCTTGCTTCTTCTTCTAATTCACAATATACAGTCTTTAGGGCTTGTTTTGTTCTTGTTAGTAGATTAGATTCCTTTTATTGGCATAAACAACTACAGTTTTACATATAACAGTGCTACCATCTATGTTCACCAAATAATTACACACACGCTCCAACCTAAGACAGAACAAAAAATAATAAATAACCAGAAGAAAAAAAAAAAAAAAAAAAAATAATAATCCTCCCAAAAACAACATTCCCTCTCAAATAATAATAATAATAAAATCACGCGTCACCAGATGGTAAAAGAACTAAAGTTTTATTCTTTTTTAACTCCACCACTCTTTTCATCAAGGGCCATCCCGCTCCGTCCTCCCTCATACACGAGCCCCAGTCTTCTACTACCACACTCTCCTCTCTGCTCCACTGACATCCTGCACAGCTTTGAGTCCAATGCGCCCACACGTCACTAGCTTCCCCACATATCTCACATCGTTTAAAACGGGAGCCCATCCAGTATCTCCTGCCCTTTTCCTCTGACCCGCATCTGTGCCGTGCTATCAATGCTTGAGGAAGACTATCTCTTGTAAGGTACAACGGGAACCTTTGGAACACTTGCACGCTCCCATATTCAGATAGAAAATTACTCCCCTCGATCATCCTCTGACGACTCTGCAGCTCCACCTCGGTTAACTTTTCATATACCAGTTCTTTCACCTTTTTTCCACTCACAAACATTCTCGCAATTTCCCCGTATGCCCACCCGCAGCTTTCATACAATTTCTTCCTTTCACTCCCCCATTTAGTCACCTTATGAATACCCAAACCTTCCATTCTTACAACTCTCAGTACTTCTTTTACAATTCGTTCATTGCCCATTCCATACACTTTCCTTTCAAACTTGACGACCCTCCTAGCTGCTTGCGAAAACACTTTCACCATATTTGTTTCTTGCAGCACAATGTATGTCGGCGTGGACCTGTCTAGTTTGAGGGCCATTTTTAGAAACTGCAGCTGCACTCTCTCAATTCTCTCCTCCTCTCTCACTCCCCACACTTCCGCTCCATACAAAAGAATACTTCTTACACATGCCTTCCACACTACCATTTTCGCTGCAAAGTTATTGTTCAAGCACTCCTTCCATACATTCCATAGCCCGTTTGCAGCCACCCACGCCTTTTTACAAATATATTTCACATGGTCTTTAGTGGACCCATCCTGTCCAAACATATACCCAAGGTATTTGAAGCTGCTAACTTGCCCAGTTATGCTGCTTCCCCACTTAAACGATTCACTCCTATTACCCGCTCTCTTTCGAAACACCATCCATTTAGTCTTTTTCATATTCACTACCAGTTTCGTCTTTTCAAAAAATCTTTTCACCCGATCGATCATCTCTGACATTTCTCCTTTCGTACTAGCTAAGATCACAACGTCGTCCGCGTAAGCCAAACTCCAAACTTTCCTATTACCAATTACTACCCCTCCAGCTTGATCCTTGCTCAGTACACTCTCTAAATCAGCCGTGTACAGGTTAAATAATATTGGACTCAACGGACAACCCTGCCTTAGCCCCATTCTAACCTCAAAACTTTCTGAAACTTCCGCTCCTACTTTCACTCTGCAACAGGTATGCTGATATAAATCCCTAATTCTCTCGATTAACTGCCGCACTATACCTTTTATTCTCAGACATTCCCACATTCTGTCCCTCCCCACCGTGTCGTAAGCAGCCTTCAAATCTATAAACAGAGCATAAAGCTTCCCTTGTTTCTTAACCAATTACTTCTCCACAATATATTTCAACGTCACCAAGTGCTCCACCGTACTATAATGTGTTCTAAAACCAGCTTGCGCATCTGGGATTAGGCCTTTATCTTCCTCCTCACATAAAAGCTTTTGCTTCAACAGCTTTGCATAGATTTTATAAGACGAGTCCATAACCGTTATTCCTCGGTAGTTAGCTAAGTCTTCCCTATCTCCACTTTTATATATTGGTACAATTAAGCCTTCCGTCCAGCTCTCCGGCACCCTTTTACAACCTCTGTACATCTTGTTTAGCTCTTTGAAAAGCTCTTGCTGGATGAGTATCGGCGCATGCTTCCACGCTTCATTCGGGATACTGCCCAAGCCCACTGCTTTTTTTTTCGGAAGCCTATCCACAACACTTGTAAATTCTTCCCACGTAAATTCATCACTGCCAATTACTGCCCCATTAACCCCTCCTGTATCGTCGCCGAACTGTTCGGGCACACCACTGGTTAGCAGCTCTTTAAAGTAGGTTCTCCACCGGTCCAGCGGCTTGTCACAACACCCTTGTTTTCGTCTATAAGCTGACACCATTTTCCAGATATCCGCTTCATTGTGGATCTCCTTGAACTTCTCGAACTGCGCGGCTTCCCTCTCCTTCTTCTTTTGGAGTTCCAGCTCCTTCAGCTGCTTACGGCACCTATTGTATTCCTCCATCGAGTCCTGGCCCTCCTTCCACCTTTTCAACTTTTTCCTCACAGACCTCTTAAGTTCCTTGGCTTCATCGTCAACCATATATGTTTATTTAGCCACTCCACATTTGATCTTGACCCGAACCATGGCTTCTCGAACCACTTCCATTAAATGCTGCAAACTACCGACTCCGGGAGTTATTCTTTCCAAATTGTTTTGGAAAATAACAATGGCTTTATCGTTCCAAACCGAGACTACTTTAGCATAACTATTCTCTCTTGGCACTGTCCTGATTTTACCTTCCCACGTTATTTCCAATGGAAAATGATCAGACTCATCTCTCTCGCCTATTTGCATGTTCATTATGCGCATTCTTGCTACCTCATTGACTATTATATAATCAATTACCGATGCCCCTCTCCCACCAGCGTAAGTGAATTCCCCGCTCCAGTCTCCTTCAACACACCCGTTAATTACATTCCATTCCTTATCTTCCACCCATTCCAACCATTTTCTGCCTTCTTTGGTAACTAACTTATCCCTCGATCTTCTTGTTATCTTCGAACCCTCCGCACTTATATTTCCTGTTTAAAGTTCACCTATCCTTACGTTCCAATCTCCTGCCAAGACAATTCTTTCTCCTGACACGTCGCTAGCTCTTCTGTTAATTTCTTTCATAAACAGCTCCAAATTTTGGTTGTTATAGATTATGAACAATCTTGACACCTCCCCATTGATTTCCACGGCCCTCTCTTGAATACCTTCACATTCCTCCTGATCGTTCTCTCTTGACTCGACAATATTTACTTGCACCCCTGTTATTATGCCTCCCCTCGCTCTACCTTTGACCTGTTCCTTCAGGGCACCTTGACACTCCCATCTACATCCCCTAGGTAACTTAGATTTAACATCCGGCCAGTCTTTCTCTTCCACCCACGTTTCCACCAAACCTATTCTGTGAAAACTTTTCAAATAGTCACATAAGTCCGACTTACTCGCCCCGCAAAAGTTTTTTTTTAAGACCATCTATATTCCATACCAATATTCTAATTTGTTGTAGACCCTCCCCCAAACCTCCACTCCGCGCCCTACCGCCAACGCCCCAACTCACTGAAAAACCTTTTTCCCCAAAGATAATATCACTTCATTTAAAATGAACCATTCATTATCTATCTTCAACTTCTGATGCGCTAGTTTCACTTCTTTCCCTTCCAACTTAGCCACTCTTGCCCTCTTTCTAAGTTCCTGTTGAATTTTCCTCTGGTTAAGTGTTAGTATCACTACGTCGTCTGCGTATGCTAGATATTGGCAGGTTCTGTTATAAATATTCCCTCCTGAATTTGTATCTATCTTTCTTATACATCTTTCGAGTACTAGGTTAAATAACGTAGTAGACAGAGGGTCGCCTTGCGTCAGTCCCCTTTTGACTTCGAACTACTGCGACAGGTTCTTTCTCACTCTATTTTTTGTGTCTGTTCTACATATTCTCTATTGACGCTGTCGTATGGCTCTATGTAAGTTGGTGGACATCGATATTGTATTCGTAGCACTTTTCCAGGCTTGTTCTTATTGTGAATATGTTGTCTGTCGTCGACCTTCCGCTTCTAAACCCTGATTGGTATTCGCCCAATGTTTCTTCTGCATATGCATTTATTCTTCCCGCTATTATAGAGGCCATAATTTTATACCCAACTCCTAATAAAGATATTCCTCTGTAACTATTGCACTCCAGGTTATCTCCTTTCTTCTTATAGTTGGGACATATTATTGCATTTGACCAGCCGCCTGGCATTTTCTCTTGTACCCATATCTATTGTATTAGCTCGTGTATTTTGTCTCCTAGTTTTTCCCCTCCATTCTTTACTAGTTCCGCTGTTACCTCATCTTCTCCGGGCGATTTTTGGTTTTTTAATTTATTCACTTGTTTAACTTCTTTCCACGTTGGTGGCTCTACGTTTATGTGTGGGCCTTAGTACTGAGTATCTTTATTATCGTCATCTTCTTCTGCTTCCTCTTCTTCTTTACTGTCATTACCCTCTAGTAATTCCTCAAAATATTCTTTCCATCTTGCACTTATACTTTCCACGTCTGCTACTAATTCACCTGCTTTGTTTTTACATATGTTTGTCCTTGCTTGATATTGTTCTTTTTCTTCTTTCACTTTTTGGTAAAATGCTCGCACACATTGGTTTCTGTATTCTTGTTCTAGTTCTTCTACTCTCTTATTTTCGTATGCTCTTTTCTTTGCTCTGCACAGGTTTTGGGAATGCCTTCTCTTATTTTGATATTCTTCCACATTTCCTCTAGTTTTTCTTGGAATCTCCTAATTCATTTAAATTGCCTTTGAACGGTATTCTGACAATGAACCGTTCCCTTGTTTCCCTTTTGTAGTAGTTTGAAATAGCGTTTCACAATGTTGTTCTTCATGTGAGAGTAAGCTTTTATTTAAATTTATATCTTTGTGATTCCAAAATCGCTCCACGTCCTGATGAAGTTCATTTAAAGTTAAGTATGAGTTGATTTCTAAATGTTTATTAAAGGTTGGTTGAGTATATGAACCTGAGACTATCCACCCGAGCTTTGTTTTTTTTTTAAGTAGGTGAACCCCTTTCCGTGATTTGACCCAGGCATAGCAAACTATAGAATAAATTTGTTCCAATTAATAAGTCAATTGGTCCAGACTGATTGAATGTGGGATCAGCCAGTTTTAAATTCGGTGGAATTTTTAAGTATTGTAGATTTACTGACTGTACAGGAAGATTATTTGAGATTATTGGTATTACAAAACATGTTAAAGTTGTTTTAAAGTTATTACGTCTTGATTTGATAGTAATTTGTACACGTTCATTAATTGCAGAATTGGAATTGTTTATACCTTTTACGTTTAAATTAACTCTTTGTGGTTTTAGATTCAGAGATTTACACATTTCCTTTGTTATGAAATTAGATTGTGATGCAGAATCTAATAATACTCTTACTTCCCGTGCTTCCGCGTTGTCTGTTAATACATGAATCTTTTTCCTGTGGATGAAAATACTTGTGATGTTGAACATGAATGATTGGTACAACTGGCATTAATAACTGAAGATTCAGTCTCCTTTGTTACCGTCGGATTGTTCTCTTCTTTGTCTGATTGTTTATGTTCAACTTGCAATAATGAATGATCTCTTCGTTTACAAGTCCTACATGAATACGTAGATTTGCAATCTTATACAAAATGTCCCTTTCGTAAGCAGTTTAAACATTAATTTCAGTTTAAACCTTTAATTCGCGCATTCTCTTGTGTCTTTGAATTTCATTTAGTTTTATAAATGAATCACATTCTTGTATTGGATGATCATTTTGACAGTAAATGCATGTATTCTTAGCAGTCTCAAGTCTAACCAATGAGGGTCCAGGGGGGTTAGCCCTTAAAACACTGCGGCCCATTGGCCTATTGTATTTCTATTGTATTCCAGCCATGTTTTTCACGGGGACTCTCTCAGCTCTAATAGCAAGCTTGTGTCTCCTACGTGCAATTGCTTCACAGTGGAAGATTATATGGGCGGCGGTTTCGTCCTCCTCATAGCATAACCTGCATAAATTTTCATCCTTCCAGATAACCATTTTATGCAGGTGTTCTCGTAAAGAGCAGTGTCCATGTAAGTACGCCTACCACAATTGCGATCTGCTTCCTTGGCAGTTGCAGGATTTCAGGAGTTAGAGTTTCCTATAGGTTTATTAACATTCGTTTGCTGTGTGTCAGACCATTCAAATTGACCCACTGTAGACGGTGCTTAGTTGCTACCCATTTACAGATTTTATTTCGGGTCGTGGTCTTGGTAATGTAGGGTCCGCTTTCAGTAATGATGTTTGCCTTGAAGGCTCCATCTTTTGCTAGCTTATCCGCCATTTCGTTACCCACCAGTCCCGTGTGGCTAGGCACCCAAGCGAGTGTGACCTTGTTATGCTTTGCCAGGGCTTTTAGGTCCTGAAGACAGGCCCTTGGACTGTCTTGGATTTGATTTCATGACACGCTAGAGCATTGATCGCAGCCTGACTGTCCGTGAAAATGCGGATGTTTCTACTTTTATAGTCCATTCTCAAATTTTCACGGGCACAGACCATGATAGCGTGTATTTCTGCTTGGAATACTGTGGCATGTGTCCCCAGGGGTACAGATACACTATGATACCCGCACCCCAGGGACGCCCATATGCCGCACCCCAGGGACAGTCCATAGATTTCTGCGCCAGTACCACTGTCCTTCTTGGAGCCGTCTGTATACCAATCCAGTCCTCCAAGGCAAATGGTAATTTGATTGCCTTCTGTCCATCGTAGATGTTTTTTGAAGGGTAGATCGAATGACAGCCTTTTGCGCATCGAATTCCCCTCTATATTGAGGTACGATTCTGATATGACATTCGTTATCATGGTGTGTCCTGACCTCGCCAGAGATTCCCATGTGTCATTGCATATGCATCTGAAAGCTCCCATCCTTGAGTCGCCCATGATAAAGATATCCAGGGGAGGAAGGCCTAGGATCACCTCCAGAGCTGCAGTTGGGGCGGTTTTCATCGCTCCCGTAATTGCTATCAGGCCAGTCTTTGAACATGGGAGAGTTCTCTGATGGCCTGTTTTTGCTTCACTTTGGTCCACCATAAAACCTAACTATCATAGTGTATAGCCAGTATACTATGCTTGGTTTCAGTCCCTATGATTTTCCAAGTGTTCTTTTGGTCATCATCAGTGCCATTTTACACTTGTTGGTAGCTTTCTTTAGGTGTTGATTCCAAGTCAGTTTGGCATCCAGGATTACACCTAGATACTTGACTTCATCACTCACATTTAGACGTTCGTTATAGAAAATTGGGGGCTTTAGCCCATCCGTTTTTCACATTCTAGTGAATGGTACTAGAGTGGATTTTTGGGAATTGACCCGAAGGTCGACCCCCTGCACCAACTCTCCACCTCGTTCAGTGCTTCTTGCATAAGCGCTGCTATTATAGAGGGAAATTTACCCCTGATGTCCCAAAGGAGTGGAGATAGAACCCCAGCCTGAGGACACCCTTTGATAACAGCTACCCGCATTGTGTCACCCGCTACTGTAGCCTCAAAATTTCTACCTTTATCCATCTGATTGATGTTTTATTTGCACCATGACTGCGGGCTGCATTGGCAATACTGTCGAAGGAGGTGTTGTCTAACGCAACTTCGATATCAAGGAAGGCACCAAGCGCCAATTCCTTGTTTTCTAGTGTGTTATCTATTCTAACCACTAATTGGTGTAGAGCAGATTCACATGATTTTCCTGGTTGATAAGCATGCTGATGATAGTGTAGGGGCCTGTCTAACAAGCAGGTCTCCCTCAGATGCTTTTCAACCAGTTTTTCTAACGTCTTCAATAGAAAGGAGGTTAGGCTTATTGGTCGATACGCTTTAGCCTGGGTGTAATCTAGACGCCCGGCTTTTTGTATAAATACCACTTTTACTTGCCTCCAGGGAGTTGGCACATAGCCTGATGCCAGACTTGCCCGGTATAGCTTGATCAGTATTGGCACCAGCGTTTTCCTCCCCTGTCACAGAAGGGCGGGGAAGACACCGTCCGGGCCAGCTGTTTTTTATGGGCCAAAGCTAATTCATAGCAGTAGTAAATACTTTAGTTTCGCGTGGTTTAGGATACATATTTGGTTTTAAATGAACAGATTTGTTTCGATTATAGGCTGATTTTAGCGTATTTTGCTTTATATTTAGAAATTCTAAAAATTCATCAACTGATGGGATATTTCTGCATTATTGATGATTCGATTCAGTTTTGATTCCCATTCTTTGTTGGAGCGTCCAATTTTGATGTGAGAATAGGGACCAATATTACATCACAATGTTCGATTGCTACATCAAATGCTCTGAGACAGTCTATATGATTTTGAACTGGATTAGTAAGTGATTTTATTGTTTGATATGATTCACGTGAAATAAGTTGTATATTTAATATTGCTTGAACGTGATTGTTAATAATTCGTCGCTTATTATTGTATCTTTTATCTAACCTACTCCATGCAATTGCATAATTGCTCTCTATTGTTTCCAAGGAGCATATTTAGTCAGCAGACTCCCCTATTAATGAGGACTTTAAGTAAGTTAATCTTTGCGTATTTGTTAATTCCGTATCAGAGTCGATTAATGCATTAAATTTATCTTTGAATTCTCGCCATTGTGTAAAAGTTTCATGAAATGTTGGTAAATTTATTGTGGGCAAAACTACTTTAGTAGCTCTTTGTGTATTTGGAAGAACTTAGTTTGCACAACTAGATGAACTCTGGGCTTGAGTCTCAGAATGTGTCTCTATTATTATTGATGCCTTTGAATGTAGAGAAAAATACTTGATTCTATATCTTGTATACAACTTAGTTCATTGCTGACTTCAATAAACGAATCTAACAATGACTCGACTTTTGACAAGCGTTTTTTGAGACATTCAATCTGCTGCTGCTTTGATTCATTTTCAACAATTAGAGTCGATAAATATGTATCAAACATCGTTAATTGAGATTTATAAGAACGTTTTTTTGTCATAAATTGTTTAATTTACATTGCAATTAAATTTATTTTAAAGGAACGAAGGAAATATTATTTGTATGTGGAAAAAATAGGAGACAATGAAAGCACTAACCCTGTTTGTGTAATTTCCCGCCTTTTCCCTTTGTCGGCGTCGACTGGAATGGCAGACTTATGCAGAAATGGTGCGTTCCTGAGTTGAATGTTATTTGGATTATTAATTGTGTTTGCACTTATTTTCACTATTTGTTTCAATTATCCGGTTCGAAGGACCATATTAAGGAATTAAACTTTCTCGAGTGTTCAAAATAACGTTTATTTCTTTGATTATACAAACTACGTCTCCTACTTTCAGGCTACCTTGCGCACTGCAGTCTGAAGTGTTGTTGAACAAAAAACAGTTTTTTGAGAATATCTCGTTTACTCTGCCTCCTATCGTATTTGCATTTATTATAATGTTATATAGTTTATTATTATTATGGCACCACAAGAAGAAGAACAAAAATTACGCTGCTTGTAATATTTCAGTTTTTGTTTATTATAACATTTGACAAGTTGCTAATTTATAAATATACACATTCCAAATTGTTTCTTATCAAAATAATAAATTTTTTTCTTCATATTCCAATAATTCCAAATTTAACAAAGTGACAATTATGTATAATAAATAATGTTTTTTTTTAAATTTGAATTTCTAGAATATTTGAAAAATATTTCAATTTCTAGATAATTTTGCAAATTCATATTTTAATTCCTTGATAATTTTGTATTTAGTACATTTAAATTTTTCCTATAGTAGTCAACACGTTAACAATTAGCTGAAACTTTCAAAATTCATTTGTTTTATTAATTAGGTTGCATTTTTTTTTATTTACACAATGTTCAAACTTGCACAGTTACAAAACAAAAACTGCATTGTTACTACTAGCATTACATAAGCGAACTTTAAGAAGGACCATTTAACATCATGTTGACATAATAAAAATGTACCCGACTAGGAATTTCAGTTCGTTTTTTATTAGGAACGAATTAGGCATGCCGAACTCCCTTTTCGTTCCAAATGCAACCGCATTAGGTCGTCATTACATTTGTAACACACGTCCAGCTTCGGTTTTCGGATACATTCGGATTTTATGATTCCTTTATAATTTCATTAAATTAATGTCTTGTAGTTTTGCGAAAAATTTAGAAAACAAACTGTCAACTAAAACAGTAAGAATACTACATTTGTACTCGTACAATAGTAATTAAATATATTCGCATTTGTACCACAGACAAAAGCAAAATTTGTACTACATTTAGTTACAGTTGAAGTATACAAGTGCGGCTTTCGAATTTGTCCCGAATCAGGCTTCCTAATCAGGAACGAAGCCGGACGCGTGCTACAAATGTGATGGCCTAATGCGGTCACTTCGTATATCTTTCCCAAGATATTCTCAAATTAGGTTTTCCTAATTAGGACGGGATAAGGTTCGAATGAAGCTTGCTACAGTTCGGCGACAGTTCGGAAGGTCTCATTAGGCCCGAATAGATTGTTCGGCATGCCTCATTTGTCGGGTACTTAATGGATACTTCCTAGTCGGGTACTTAATGAATTAAATAAACTCAAGAATAATAGACACAATGCAAAAAGAATAATAGACCCAACACAAACACTAAGAATAACTCGAGAGATCTCTTTAGAACCTTCAAGCAGACACTCAGAAAATACGCTCCGCCAAGCCTCCACACTTCAGACACTCACAAGGCAAACTGGCTTGACGCTTAACGACAAAGACAACTGCCACCTTTTAGCTCAGTACTTTAAAAATCTACTCAACTGTGATCCACCCAGCGAGGACTTCGACTATAAACAAACCACACCACACCCGGACTCGCTGCCTCCTTCATTGGAAGAAGCTGGCCAGATCATTCAACTTCTTATGAATAATAAGGCAGCTGGAGACGAACTCTATCGTTGCTGAACTGTGGAAAGGTGCTGGAAGCAGTGCCGTGCGCAAGCTAACCGAGAACATCCAGGACATCTGAGAAACAGTGAAATTACCATCCGATTGGAAATCTGCTCTGATCTATCCGCTTCACAAAAAGGGAGATTTTACTGATCTAAATTACTGCCGTGGAATTTCTCTCGTCCCGGTAACATACAAGATTCTTTCCAAAGTGTTACAAACAAGGGCAGAAAATCAGCTGGATAGTCAACTGGGAGAATACCAGGGAGGCTTCAGGAAGACACGATCCTGTGTTGAACAGATCCTCAATCTTATAACTGTATTTGCGTACTCCAAGGTGAGAAACCGCAAGGTGGTCGTCACCTTTGTTGATTTTAGGAAGGTTTACGATTCCATTGATAGAGAAATGGTGAACAAAGTACTACAGGACATAGGACTAGATAAAAAAATCCGCAGACACATCCTAGGAACCTTGACTAACACGCATACGAAGGATAAGATGAACCTTAGAGGTGAGATCTCAGAAAGCTTTGAAATAAAAACTGAAGTGAGAAAAGGAGATGGACTTCCCCAATTCTCTTTAACAGTATCCTTGAAAAGGTGAAATGAGAGAATGGTGCAAGGAACTGATGAACTTGGATGTTCAGAGTGGTATCTACCTGGGACGTAAGAATGATGGATTGATTGTAGATTGCCTGGCATTTGCAGATGACATTTCACTGATTGATTCTCTTGAGATGGCAACAATGCAGGTAAATTGCCTCAGAAAACAGGCTGCCAAAGTGGGTCTTTGCTGATGAAAACAGAATTTTTCACCAACATCAAAGAAGCAAATAGAGATATGTTATTAGAGCAGTGAAACATCAAGAGGACTGAGAAATTTAAGTGTCTCGGCGGATAGATTGAACCCAACTTATTAGAAAGAGCATCATTATCCATGAGAGTCAACAAGTCTATTTATTGAAGCCTACCGACTGCCTAAGAACACCTACAACAAGAAATGCCTGTAAAGCAACCTGAAACTTAAGCACTGGTCTTACGACCAGAAGCCCTGTATGCCACGGAGTGTCTTTCCTTGAACCGAAGGGGTCTGGTAGAGAAATTGGAAATCAAAAAGAGAGGAGAATCCTCAGGAAGATCCTAGGCCCGGTAAAGGAAGATTGGGAATTCCGAAAACGACATAACTCTTGAGCGAACATTTTGAGAGGCTCTCTGACTGCGCAAGGAAAAGCGTTCTATCTCCACGTTGCAAGATTGCATCGAATCTGACTAACCAATCGTTTGTTCACCTTCTGGCAAAACAAGAAGGTTCGTACCACTTGGTTGACAGAGACCGAGAAGGATATTAAAGAAGTGGGAATAACAGATCTCCAAAACAGACAGTCTGTGAGACGCACCCTGATGGAAGTCTGTGGATTTTAGGAAAAACAGCTAAGGAAAGGTACCTCCTGGACAGAAGAAAAAAAGGAGTTACACCGGCAGAAGATGCGACAATACTTGCTAAGGATCAAAACCTAACTGTTGAACAAACGTGGTCACAAAAGAAGACACAATGCATAAAATAGGCACAACTCAAAAATAAATTTATTTGGAGTATAATAATTGGAGGATTTAAACTGCAATTATCTAAATGAAAAGTTATATGATTAATCCCAAATAAACAATTAATAACAACTAATAGATGACCTCCGTTTGCTTCGATGTATGACTGAGATCGATGCATCAATGAACGCAATGCATGCTGGCACTTTTCTGGCGAAATCTCACCAATGTGTCGAATGTATCGTTTTAAGTCTTCAACAGGGTTTCGGATAAACTTTAGATTTAATATGACCCTATGAGGAATAATACCATGCCAGCAAATCCGGAGAGCGAGGAGGCCGCAACTGATCCCCACGCTGGGAAATCAGACGACCAGGAAATAACTCTAGTAACACTCCCATAGACATGTTGGATACATGAATCTTGCTGATAGCAAATATCGTTTATTGGTAATCGGAGTAGAGCGATGGCATCCATTAAGAATGTAACATGTAACGGTCACTATTGACTACTACTATGTATCCCATTTCATCTATAATAAACTAAATACGGTCCGAATACTCCAGCCGAGTTTATTTCACACCATACAAAGTACTACAGGACATAGGACTAGATAACAAAATCCGCAGACACATCCTAGAAACCCAGACCAACCCATTCCAAGGATAAGATTAACCTTAGAGGTGAGATCTCAGAAAGCTTTGAAATAAAAACTAGAGTGAGACAAGGAGATACAAGGAGTTACCTTTTGAGAATATAACATGAAAGTTTTCGGCAGACCAGTATCGTACATTTTGTTTGTTCTTCTCCCCATGCAATTGAAAATGTGTTTCGTCACTCATAATTATTTTTTTGACAACATTATCCCCTCTGCCCAAAATCCATGGACTGCATTCTATACATGAATTTCTGTCTATTTGTGGGCTTTTTGTCAAGACCGAAAGAGTAAATCTTTCTTTAAAATTGTTCTTACCAACTCACGTGAAATTCTTACTTGCTGCGTTAAACGTCGCACGGATAGATTGGCATTTTCTTCAATTCTGTTGCTAACTTGCAAATTATTCACTTCTGTTCTAGCAGTTTTTTTCCTTTCTGCAAGTTTTGTATCCTTAAGAGAACCTGTTCGATGATGTTTTTCGATTCACCTTGCAATTGTACTGCAAATCTGCCGGCGCTGGAAAATTAAGCCGTTGTCGAAACCACCTCTGAGTTTGAATAATGGGGTTCGTTCTTATAAAATGCTCTACACAAGTAATCCTTTGTTCAACTGGCCATCGCTCCATTTTCAAAAAACTTGACGGATCACTGAATATTTGAGTTGTTTTTGTTTTTATTACGTAAAACAGGACACACTTAATTTATCACTCTTTAGAAAAAATGTAATAAATTTGTTTGTTTTGTTAGAAACTATAAAATTGGAAAGAGAAAATGTATAAAAACAATAGGAAAGATAATTTTCTAAATTTAAAAAGAATTCAGTTGGCAAGTCTCTAAATGACAAACGGCGTATATACCTAAACTCATGCGTAAAGAATTCAATAAAATTAATAATTCTTAATGTCTTAAAATACTACCGCGCACTAATCGAATTTTCTAATAAATTAATTATTAAAAATTTTAATTTAATATACTTTCGTTTAAGTTTCGTGATAAAATTGGATAATAATTTCTAAATAGTTCTTAGTCTAAACAAATTCAAATAGTTTTATGTCATCATTATTTCTATTTAATCATCATTTGTTTTTTAAAGAAATTTCTTAGAAACCTTTCCATTTCACTGTTCAAAATGACGTTATTATCGGAACTCGCCGAAACAATTGCCGTTTGATAAGCAATCGCCTGTAGATTGCACAAAATCTCTTTCACCATTTAATATATATTGCTAATTATATATATATATATATATATATATATATATATATATATATATATATATATATATATATATATATATATATATATATATATATATATATAATCATATCACCGGTGATATACAGACTGCGATGACCGTTGACCGTGAATGTCTAGATTAGCTATGAAATTCGTCGCTAGCGATAGAAATTCAAAATGGCGACGACGTCACAAGAACGTTTCAATGTCAGAATGACTAGCGGACGGAGGTCTAGCACTGTTTGCGCTTTTGTTTTAAATAAATAAACCAATGCAGATTAGATTTACTGGGTTTATCCACGTTTTTTATTCTACTTTTCATTGGTTATTCAATTAGGTGCTGATGGTGGAGATCTAAAATGGCAGGTTGGAAAACCAGTTAGGAAAATTTTCAGACAAAAAAAAAATGAACACTCAGTCAATGTCATTGTCACTAGCGAATTTGCAATTTTGTCAGATAAGATTAGGGAGGGAGACTAGTTTTATCTGACAAAATTGCAACTTACAATGCAAGTACAAAAACAAGACTAGTTAGTAAACGACAAGTCTATTAGACAGATAAGACCAGTAGGCAGCAAGACAAGTTGACAGCAAGGCTAGTAGATAGATAGGATTAATAGACATAACATAACACAACATAACATAACATAATAGACTAGTAAACAGATAATACGAATAGACAGGCTAGACTATTAAACATACAAGACTAGTAGACTGGTAATACTAGTAGACAGATAAAACTAGTACACAGACAACACTTGGAGATAGACAAGACTAGTAGACAAACATGACTAGTATACGCACAACACTAATAGACAAGACTGCTAGACAAAAAAGGCTAGTCGACAGGCAAGACTAGTAGACAAGCGACACTGATACAAACAAGACTAGAAGATAGACAAGATTAGTAGACGAACAAGACTAGTCGACAAGCAAGATATAAGACAGACACGACTAGTAGACCAACGAGACTGATAGACAGCCCAGATCAGTACATAAACAGGACTAGTAGTAGATTAGTAGACAGTCAAGATCCGTAAAGAAACAGGACTAATAGATAGACAGGATTACTAGACGGACTAATCGACAGGTAAGATTACTACACAGACAACACTAGTAGATAGACTATACTAGTAGAGAAAGAAGACTATTAGATGCACAAGACTAGTAAATAGACAGGACTGCTAAACAGATAAGACGACAGGCAAGACTAGTAGAGAAACGACACTGGCAAACAAACCAGACTAGAAGATAGATAGGATTGGTAGACGTACAAGACTAATCGACAGACAATACTAGTAGACAGAGAAGACTAGTTGACAAACATGACTAGTAGACAGCTCAGATCAGTACATAAACAGGACTAGTAGATAAACAGGCTTACTAGAAAACCAAGGCTAGTCGACAGGCAAGACTAGTAGACAAACAAAATTAGTGAAAAAACAAGACTATTGTACAGACAAGGACTACATATAGGAACAGGACTAAGTAGATAGACAGGATAACTAGACATATAATACCAGTTGACAGGCAAAACTAGTAGACTAGTAGACTACCAAGACTACTACTACTACTCAATAGATAACAAGACTAGTAGATAGACAGGACAATCAAGACTGGTCTACATCGAGATTAGTAGACAGAGATGATTAGTGAACAAACAAGACTAGTTGACTGGCAAGACTAGTAGACATACAAGACGTGTAGACAGCCCAAATCAGTAGATAAACAAGACTAGTGTATAGACAGGATTACTAGACAACAAAGACTAGTCGACAAACAAAATTAGTAGTCAGACAATATATTAGTAGACGGACAAGATTAGTGAACAAACAAGCTAAGTACGTGTATACAAACAAGACTAATATTCGTACAAGACTGGTGAACAGACAAGACTAATAGGCAGTCGAAATCCATAAATAAACAGGACTAATGGGTAGACAGGATTACTATACGAACAAGGGTAGTGGGCAGGTAGTACTAGTAGACAGGCAAGACTAATAGACAGGCAAGATTAGTGAACAGACTGAACAGACAAGACAATTATACAAACAAAACTAGAGTACAGACAATACTAGTGGACAGACAAGACTAGTACTTAGAAAAAATTAGCGAAGAAACAAGACAACTGTATAGACAAGACTAATATACGGACAAGATTAATGGACAGACTGCTATATATTAGTAGACAGACAAGACTAGTAGACGGACAAGATTAGTGAGCAGACAAGACTAGTAGACAATCCTGATCCGAAAATAAACAGTGCTAGTAGATAGACAGGATTACTAGACGAATAAAGTATACAGATATATAGATTACTAGACAGGATTACTGGACACGCGAACTATATTTTTCTCGTCTCGTCCCGTGTTATAAAAGCGAGACGAACACTCGTCTCGTCTCGTGTGATGCCTAGAGGGCTTCACATGAGAACGATATTTTTCTCGTCTCGTCTCGTAAAAGCGAGACGAACAGTCGCCCAATCTCGTCTCCTGTGAAGCCCTACAGACGGACAAGGCTAGTCGACAGGTAAGACTAGTAAACAGGCAAGACTAATGATAGACAAACAAAATTAGTGAAGAAACAATACAACAGTATAGACAAGACTACTGGATAGACAAGACTACCGGATAGACAGGATTACTATACATCCAAGACACGTTAAGCACAGACAACACTAGTATACAAACAAGACTACTATACCGACAAGACTAGTGGACAAAAAAGACTAGTAGAAAAGCAAGACATGTAGAGAAACAAGACTAGTGGACAGACAAAACTATATTTTAACAAGACACTTGTCTCTAGATAGACAAGACTAGCAGATAAACAAGATTAGTAGACATACACGACTAGAAAATAGACTAGAGTAATAGATATACGAGTCTCGTAGACAAACGATTGATGAAGACTAGCTGAAATGTATTAATGTGATGACAATTTTTTAATCGAAATTTTGAGTATTCAATTTCTATAAGAACTTATGGATTAATATATTATATACAATACATATACAATACTAGTGCACAGACTACACCACTAGAGAGACAGGACTAATAGGCAGAGCAGACTAATATATGCAAAAAAACTAGTAGATAGATAGGACTGCTATACAGACAAGAGTAGTTAACAGGAAAGATTAGTAGAGAGAGAAGACTGATAGACGAACAAGACTACTAGACAGACAAGACTAGCAAACAGCCCAGATCATTAGATTAGGACCAGTAGATAGACAGGACTATTACACAAATAAAACTAGTAGACTGACAAGATTAGTGAACAGAGAAAACTAGTGTACATACAAGATTAGTACACAGACAAGACTAGTGAACAGACAAGACTAGTAGACAGGTAAGACTATTAGACAGACAAAACCAGAACACAGACAACACTAGTAGATAGGTAAGACTAGTAGACAAGCATGACTAGTAGATACATTATACTAGTAAATAGACAAGACTGCTAGACAGATAAGACTAGTCGACGGACAAGAGTAGTAGAGAAGCGAGACTGGTAGAGAAAGAAGACTAGTGGACAGTAAAAAACTATTATACAACAAGACCAGTAGATAGACAAGGACTACTAGACTACAAATATACTAGAAGATAGACTAGAAGATAGATTAGAAGATTAGTAAACAGATATGACTGGAAAATCGATTAGAGTAATAGATAGACGCGTCAATTAGACAAACGCAACACTAGATGAAATATGTTAATTTGATGATAAATTTTTCAATTTCAGTAAGAACTTGTGAATTATTACAAATCATAGTAGACAATCAGGACAATAGTAGATAGACAGGATTACTAGACGGACAAGACTAGTAAATAAGCAAGACTAGTAGACAGATAAGATTGGTGAACAAACAAGACTAGTATACAGACAATGCTAGCCAACAGACTAGTCTTGTCTGTCTGAGAAGATTACACAGGATTGCGAATACTGGAAACCAGGAAGCGATACTGATAGACAAACAAGACTAGTGGATAGACAAAACTATTATTCAGCAAGCCTAGTCGACAGGCAAGAATAATAGACAGACAAGACTAGTAGACAGACAAAATTAGTGAACGAACAAGGCTACTGTACAGAAAAGACTAATGGACAGACAAGACTAGTAGACAGCCTAGATCAGTAAATAAAAAGGACTAGTAGATGAATATGATTACTAGACGGGCAAGACTAGTAAGAAATTTGGATTTTTCAATTTCAGTAAGAACTTGTGGATTAGTATACGCACAAGATACAAGTCACCGACAAGGCTAGTACACAGACATCACTAGTGGATATACACGACAAGTAGATGCACAAAACTAGTAGATATACAGGCCTGCTAGGAAGACAAAACTAGTAGACAGACAGGACTAGCAGATGAACAAAACTAGTAGACAGACAAGACTAGTGGACTACCCAGATCAGTAGATAGTAGACAGACAAGATTGGTGAACAGACAAGACCAGTAAACAGACAAGGCTATACACTAGTCTTTTCTGACTGAAAATCGAGACTGATAGAAACAAGACTAGTAGATAGACAAAACTATTATTCAGCAAAACTACTCGACTGGTAAGACTAGTATACAAGCAAGACTGATAGCTGGACAAGAAGTGGACCTGGAGGCGAATTTCAAAAAAGCCAGAAAGGAATTGCGCATGGCCATCAAAAGTAGCAAGCAGAAATGCTGGCTTGATTTCCGCCGATCCATAAACGAAGACCCATGGGGCCTCCCATATCGAATTTCTGCGAGGAAACTAATGGGTAGACAGCTGATACCTGGGATATCTTGCGCACAACGGATGAGAGAAATAGTTACCACGCTATTTCCAATTCAGGAGTGAAGACCGGCATAAAAATGGCAAGCCATTGAGACCCTCGTGATACCTTTCAGCGTAGAGGAGATCTTTGAGGCTAGGAAACGATTACTGTCAGGTAAAGCACCTGATCCAGATAATATCCCAAATGAGATCATTGCAGAAGTGGTGGAAATGTGGCCAGAGTTGTTGCTGAAAACTTACAATTCGTGCATTCGAAAGGGAATTTTTGCTATGCAATGGAAAAGACAAAACTCGCCTTACTGAGAAAAGAGGGACAAACCATTGGAAGAACCATCGTCATACAGACCGATATGCCTTCTGGACAACATAGGAAAACTTCTTGAAAGACTATTACTTAGGAGACTCGAGACATACATCGAAAACAAAGGAGGACTGTCCCAATGGCAGTATGGTTTTCGAAAGGTTGATCAACCGTGGACGATATTGTTGAAGTAATAACGTCAGCAGAAAAGGTCAAAACTAGAACACGGCCATCGAAAGGTTGCTGTGCATTTGTGACCCTTGACGTATAAAACGGATTTAATTTAGCCAGATGGGATGTAGTCATGAAGGCTTTAGAATCAAGACTGACACCAAAATACTTGAAAAAGATGATAAGCAGCTACTTGAGCGACCGACGGTTGATATACCTCACGGACGAAGGTAAAGTTGAGTATGAGGTAATGGCCGACATCCCACAAGGATCAGTCCTGGCACCATTCTTGTGGAACATTATGTACGATAGCTTGCTAAACCTAGACTTGCCTAGAACAGCGAGAATAGTTGGGTTCGCAGATGACGCCGCAGTGGTGGTGACTGCAAGGGAAATAACCGCACTGGAACTAGCAACGAAAGCCTCCGGCGGATAAATAATTGTTTAAAAGAGCAGGGTCTAAGAATGGCAATTCATACAACAGAAGCGATACTTATCACAGATAAGCGCATATTCGCACCACCGAAATTCGTTCTGGAAGAGCAAAATATCCATTTATCAAAATCATTGAGGTACCTTGGCGTCCAACTCGATAGCGGTCTGCGATACACATATCATATAGCCAAAACAGCGAAAAAGGCAGCGTCTATAGTGACAGCTCTGGTACGGTTGATGCCGTACATTGGAGGGCCGAAGGAATTGAAACGGAAACTTCTCAACAATGTGGTACACTCAAAAATTCTCTAAGCGGCGAAAATATGGGCCGACGTAACGAAAAAGGTAGGAGCGAGAAAACAACTTACAGGAGTACCGAGAAGAAGTGCCCTAAGAGTAATTTCTGCTTACAGAACGGTTTCGGAGGCTGCGGCGCTGGTACTTGTAAGCACGCCCCCAATAGACTTACTGATTCGCGAGAAACGAGAAGTCTACGAAGAGCTGCAACAACACAGAGCGAAAAACGAAGTAAAGCATGAGAGGGCGGCCGCGTAGGAGAGAGCACGTAAGAGACTCATGGACCGATTGCAGACAAGATGGGATAGCGATACTAGTGGACGGTGGACACACAGCCTTATCCCTAACTTAACAGCATAGTACGACAGGTCACACGGACATATGAGTTAGCATCTTACACAGGCGCTCACTGGCCGTAGGTGCTTCAACGCACACCTCGAACGGTTTAAAAAAAGGGACACTGCGGTCATATACCAGATGACGCACAACACACTATCTTCATGTGTACAGAATCAGAGAATGAAAGAATGAAAACTCGACTCGCGACTAAACTAGAAGAACAGAACATCATGGAAGTTATGTTAGAAAGTGAGCATAACTGGGATGCATTACAAACTTACATAACCGGAATCATGATGGGAAAAGAACAAATTGAGAGGGAATGGAAGACGACCCTAATATCGCACGATACACAAGAAAGGTAACAAGGACAACTAGATATGTGACGAAAATACCAAAAAATAGTTAAGCACTCGATTACATAACTAATACGACAGAAGACGAAAGACGAACTCGAGACGAGCAAAGGACAACAAGAAGAAGGAAAAGGAAGCTATTAGAACAAACACCACCACCCACCTGAAGTAATGCCCACGCAGTTCCATGTAGAGTGTAGTGAAGAGAGAGAGGAGGGGTTTTAGTGGGTATGCTGGTCACAAAGAACTCGATCAGAGAGCCCCACACTACACGGGTACAAAGGCCCCGGTGTGCAATAATGCATTCCCCCTCCTTAAACAAAAGAAAGACAAACTAGTAGATACTACTTACAAGACTAGTAGATACACAGGATTACTAGACGTACAAGACTAGTCGATAGGCAAGTCTAGTAGAAAGACAAGACTAATAGACTTACAAGACTAATTGACAGACTAGTTTATTGAACAGACAATACTTATATACAGACAAGTTTAGTGAATAGACAGGAGTAGTATACAGACAAGACTGTATAGTATACAGATAAGACTACCCACGAAACTATTATTGAACATGACCAATGGAAAGCCAAATTAGTATATAGAGGGGATTAGTAGACAGACACGGCTAGGAAATAGACTAGAGTAATAGATAGACGAGTCTCTTAGACAAACGCAAGACTAGGTGAAATATGTTAATAGGAAGACAAATTTCTAACCGAAATTTTGTTTTTTTTTAATTCCTGTAAGAACTTGCGGAGTACACACGAGACTAAATGGACAGATATGACTAGTAGACATTCAAGGCTATTAAATAGACAAGACTAGTAAACATAGTAGACTAGTAGACAGTTAAGACTAGTAGACAGGTAATACTAGCACATAAACAGCATCAATAGATAGACTGGACTATTCGACAGGCAAGCCTAGTAGACAAGCAAGACTAGTAGATATAAAGTATTAATAGACGTACAAGACTAGTGAACAGGCAAGACTTTTAGACTAGTAAATAAAGTATTACTAGACGTACAAGACTAGTGAACAGGCAAGACTGTTAGACTAGTATACAAACAACATTAGTAGATAGAAGGTATTACTAGACGTACAAGACTAGTGAAAAGGCAAGACTAGGAGCAGACAAGGCTATTAGACGAACAAGACCAGTAGACAGACAAGAAGAGTAGACAGCTCATCAACAATTTTGAACTGCGACTGAATTCTTCTTTTGATTTCATGAAAAATAAATCACTGAATGTATGTCCAAAAACAATAGACACGGGCACGGTGTATATGTACCGATGCATATCTTGGACACGGTTTAAGATTTTTTAGATTTGCATACAGCACACTTTTTATGACAACTAGGCAATCTAGTTTTTACGAAAAATCAAAAATAATAAATTTATATTAAAAATTTTGAGGTGCGATTGTTACTTTGGTTTCGTGAAAAATATATCTCTGAATGTTTGTCCTGCAACAATTGATCATAACTTGAAAAAGCTTTAAGATACGAAAAATGTAATAACAGATTTGGATTGAGCAGACTAAAATCTACGAGAATTATTTTAACTTGTTTTAGCGAAAAAGCAAAAATAAGAAAGCTATATTGAAAATTCTGACCTGCAACTGAATTTTTGTGTTTCGTTAAAAATAAATCTCTAAGTTTGTCTTAAAAGAAATGACGATATCTTGAAAACGGTTTAAATACGGAAAATCTAATAACATATATGGATTCAGTAGACTTAAATGTACGAGAATTAATTTATTTTCATTAATTATTAAACATTTATTAAATTAATTAAACAATTATTTAAAAAAATTTGGTTATGATTTAAAATTTTTATTTTTTTAGTTAAGAAAGTGTAAATTTGTTGCCGTAAGTTTGTCTAGCATTAACGTTTAAAATGGCGTCTAGGTTTCTAACAACCAAGATTCGTTCGACGCGAGCCAAATCGAATCGTCGAGCGGACTGTTGAAAACGAAAACCGTAAACCGCGCCGAGAACGAAACACATAAACTTAAAAAGAGAAACGTTCAAACGAACACGATAATTGCGATAAACGTATGATAACACTGAAATTCTTTCGATAACAGGCCAACAAACAATACGCTCGCACGTAGACATAACAAATAACACCAGTATTATTCCTATCTAGCCCCATTTTGTTTATATCTTTATTTATAAAGTGAAAAATAAATGAAATGTAAATTTAATGGAAAAAAGAAAACGACATACAAATATATAAATACGTTACATTTAGCTATAAATACATTCTGCAATGAACCTAAGAATTTAATGCGATCAATTTGTCCGTGTTTTTTATTTTCTGTAATTTGTGGTTGTTGGATGAATTCCTATTCTCGTTTCCTTTTGTTTTTTTTTATTGAATTTATTATATACGTCCGTTCAAACTTCAGTTTTGACTTTTCCAATTTCTATTTCGTAGTTTCAAACTTGATTTTTACCTTTAAATATATAGGTTACCTTGAATGTATAAAAATGCATGTACAGTATAATCTTGATAATATGACACATATGGGACCAGACAAACGCCGAATTATCAAAAAATCCGGATTATCGGGATTAAAATGGTACAATTTTATATATTTTATGTACAATTATACAATTGTACTGTAATTATACAATTCCGACCTTTGCGACCTTTCCGTTAACCCGTGCCAAGGACGATTAATAACAGTTACACCAGGTAAAAAGTCCATAACACTAAATTTCAATAGACCCGTGTTCTCCACAAACTCCCAATTGTATTTCATAAAGAATAAAATATGTATCTATATAGGTAAATGTGTACATACAAAAAAATATGCACAAACTTAGAACAGATAGTAAGACAATTGTAGAGTGGAGTTAGTTTGGTCAGAATCGCCAATCAAGATTTTTAGAGTTAAAAGTAGGGTGGTGTTGGCCAGACCTTTTTCCAAGAACACTGGATGGTGTTGTTTTTGACTTTATTTCTTCTGTGTGCGAGGTTTATATCCGGCGCGGGGCACGTGTTTCCCCAGAGCGAATTAACCGCCCTTAACTGCCCCGGATTATCAAGCTTATACTGTACTTGTATGATATTGTAAGTTTAAAAGACGAAACCAAAGTTTGAAAGGACTAAAAATTATGTTTCAAAAGGCGAGATTGAAGTTCGTAAGGGCATAATTAAAGTTTGGTTATGTTAGGTTATGTTAGGTTATAGAAGACTAGGTTTAGATGCATGCAGATTCTCGTTTCCATTTGTTTTTCTTTCTGATTTAAAATTTCATTTTCGTCTTTTAAAACTTTATTTTTACCCATAAATAGACTGCGCAAAACAATTATCGGGTCACTAATTTGTGCTTCCATAAAATTCAAACGAGAAATTATATGAACAATCAAAATTCAAAAAATTAAGAACACCCGAAAGACGCTCTATTTAATTGTTTTAATTGACACATAGGGAATTATCAATATCGCATACTTCCGGAGTATCCGTAATAATAAACAAGCTCTACCAAAACTAAAGTGAAATGTATCCCAAATTTGATTGAAAGAGTTAGGAAGGCCTTTTTCAGATCAATATGCAGACTAAAATGTTTGCAACTGACAGTTTGACTTAAGTTAAATGAAAATAAAGCATCTCAACGAAGTGGAAGTTGTTCGTGCTATTACATTAATGGAAAATGGCGAAAGCCTTCGACAAGTTTCAAGAAACTTCAACATTAGCCTGTCTGTTATTCAGCGACTGTGGAATAGGTATTGTATACAGGTCAATATGCCAAGCGCGGTGGAAAAGGTCGCAAAAGAAAAATCAAGACCGCTTTTTACTGATTTCCAGTCTTCGCAATACAGTCTCTTCGACAAAAGACCTCTTAATTTCCCTTAGGACGACGCATGGAGTCACTTTATCAGACCAAGCAATTAGGAATAGGTTGAGGGAATCAAATTTGATGGCAAGCCGACCCGTCCGAAAAAACCTTGTTTGACCCGACGCCACATAATAGCAAGGATGAATTTTGCTCGTGAACATGTCGCATGGCAACTTCGACAATGCAAGTCTTTGCCCTTCACGGATGAATCAAGGTTCCGAATTACTCCTTGCGATGGCCGAAAACGTGTTTACAGATGCCCAGGAGAACTCTACGCAGCTGCTACTCGCCAGGAAGTTGAAAGAAGGTGGTTCAGTTGTGGGTTGGGGTGGTATTAGTATTGACAGTAGAACCGACCTTGTTGCAATTCCAGGAAATCTTAACGCTAATCTCTTTGTTGACATTGTGTTAGGAGAACATGTAGTCCCTGTGGCATATGGAATAGGTCCAAATTTCTTGTTAATGTAGGATAACGCAAGACCACATACTGCGCGAATCATTTTAGACTTCCTACAAGAACTGGAAATTCAAACAATGGTGTGGCCTTCGTTAAGTCCTCATTTATATCCCATAGAGCAGTGGTTCCCAACCTTTTGAAAAAATGTACCCCCTGAAATAAACTGCTAAAAATTCTGTACCCCTTCCCCTTTTTTAGAGGTTTTAGACAAATAAAAACAAAATAAAATAATCTTATGATAAAACATAGTTTTATTGTAATTATAATTTATAATACATATAAATCATAATTATAATAAATATAAAGCCCTCAGATGGCAACTGGAAACCACTGAAGCAATATCCCACGAAAAGTCACATGGGAGTTATAAGTAACACACTGCCCTTAGTCTCCGGCTCATCGAGGGTGCTAAGAATGGGTAAACCAAAAAAAGACAATAAAATCGGGACATGGAATGTCTGCAGCCTTTACGAAGCAGATAAACTCGCAAACACCATCAAAGAAATGAAAAGATTGAACATTGACATTCTTGGAGTAAGCGAAATATTCTGGCCAGGTTCAAGTAAATTACAATCAGAAAACAAAACTATATATTACTCAGGAAATGATACTCATAGACATAGAAGAGGTGTTAGTATAATTGTATTAAACTAAATAGCTGATTCTATGACTGCTTTTATACCAAACACAGATAGAACAAAGCTCTTAAAAATAAACCCTTCTGTATGATCATCATACAGGTGTATGTAAAAACTTCGGAATCGAGTGAGGATGAAATCGAAGAATTTTATTTCCAAATCTCCGAATAATTACAACACACAAAATCGCGAAAACTGACCATGATTATAGGGGACTTTAATGCAATAGTTGAATCTGATAAAATAGATGAAATTGTTTGGTACGTTTGGACTACGAGAAACGAAAGAGGAGACACATTAATACAATTCTGCCAGGAAAGGAACTTCAAAATAAGCAGTACTTGGTTCGGGCTCTCGCCTAGATTGCTATACATCTGGAAATCTCCACAAGACAACCAACAACATATTGTACGTAACCAAATCGATTACATACTTAAATATAAGATTTACTTCAGCAATAATGAGTGCATGCACATATCCAGGAGCTGACGTGCCTTCAGATCACACCCTACTGAAAGCGAAACTCAGAACTAAGATTACATCAGAACGCGAAACACCAACCAAACAACAAAATGATCTTGAACAAATGAAAAATCCAGATATTCAACATAATATTTTAAGGAAAACCAACAACAAGTTAAACGAAACTAGCTTGATTGTCAAAACATAAGCTAAATGGATAACTGACGAAATCCTTGAATTAATGTATGAAAGACGAGTCTACAAGAACAAAGATGGTGGAAAGTACAACAGTTTGCAAAGAAACTTACGATCCAAAATTCGACAAGCA
This sequence comes from Phosphuga atrata, assembly GCA_944588485.1. Classification (NCBI taxonomy): domain Eukaryota; kingdom Metazoa; phylum Arthropoda; class Insecta; order Coleoptera; family Silphidae; genus Phosphuga; species Phosphuga atrata. The sequence continues at coordinate 41,602,765 of OX155904.1, read as the reverse complement.
AAAAAAACACCTGACTTGAACAAGAATGCTCGGAGATAGAAGCACTCCAAAACTTGCACTGTGATTTAAATTACCTAAAAAGATAAGAGGCATCAGGCATATACAAGAAAAAAACCACGAATATGCTATTCGATAACTACAACAAATTGATAACTGGTGCTGAAGAGAAGTCTGATGTTTGGGTGCACTACATTAACAAGCTATTTGAAATTACGCTAAAAAAATACGCTTCTCATAGGAAATTTCTTGAAATTTATATTGTACCCCTTGCAACAACGCAATGTACCACCAGGGGTACATGTACCCCAGGTTGGGAAGCTATGCCACTGAGCATGTTTGGGATACTCTCGACAGACGTATTCGTGGACGCCCACATCCTCCATAGACCATCCTGCAGCTAACGGCGGCTCTGATTGAAGAATAGGACGCTATACCAGCGGAAGACCTTCGAAAACTTTTGCGAAGCATGCCAAGACGGTGTAATGCCGTTTTTCGTATTATTGGAGCACATACTCGTTATTAAGTTACTTTATGTACAAAAGTTTATATTAACAATTAATTTAATTCATTTTGTACTTTTCGGTGGCTGCTGTTAATTATTACGGCATCCTGCAGCTAACGGCGGCTCTGATTGAAGAATGGGACGCTATACCACAGGAAGACCTTAGAAAACTTTTGCGAAGCATTCCAAGACGGTGTAATGCCGTTTTTCGTGTTATGGGAGCACATACTCGTTATTAAGTTACTTTATGTACAAAAGTTAACAATTAATTTAATTCATTTTGTGCTTTCGTTTCGGAGGTTGCTGTTAATTATTACGGGTACTTTAGCCCTATGAGCACTGAATATGTTTTTAATAAATTTTCGTTTCAAATATTCATTTTGTATATTTGAAATCTTCTCCATCGGTTTCTAGCAAACAGTCTCTTACATCTGCTTCTTGGGATTCTATGTTACCGGGTGGAATAAAATCGCTGTCTTCATCAGAAGCATGGAAAAGGATCTTCTTCGGATCTTGATGACAAACTGACCCTTTGAGCATTTTTTTCTAGTTCCTTTTGTGTCAGAGAATGTCGGCTCATTCTTAGGAACAAAAAAGGGATATTAGTATCGTATATACTGTTGGGATTTTATTTCCCTTTGAAACTTACCATTGGGGACAACGGATATGTCCCGCAAGTTTTTTCATATAGAAAAAATATTGCTAGGCTGTAAATATTTCACTATTTCGCTTACCTGATTCTACGTATATGATTATACGTCCTGCGTATAAAATTCCGAATGTTAGTTCGCCGAAACGTCGAGAATCCGGTTCTTTTCAGAACGAACCCAGAAAACAAATCAACACATGTTTCCATCCGCGAAAACCTCAAATACATAGTCAAGATTTTTTTAACCCTTTCACCACTGTCGGGACATATATATCCCAGAGCAAAGAATAAACTACTATAAGACAAAAACGTCCCAAAATCGCATTTAATACGAGACATCCAGTAATCTTGGGCATATAAATGAAGGATTTTCAAATTGATGAAATATGATTTACAGTATGTCTTCTTTGAAATTCCTGTAATACCTCTGATTTTTTTTTTTAGGCTATGAAGATTCTATGAATGTGCGGCGAGGAACCCCATACCATAATCCCATAGGTCATCCTCGAGTGTATTTCAGCAAAGTATATGTTTATGAGCACATGTACGCTAACTGCTTACCTTATCCTTCTTAACATGAAAATGTTGCTGTTGATCTTATTAATAATTGTTTCTGCGGTGATGTTCCATCCAAGACATTCCTCAAAGTGTATTCCTAGAAAGTTAGTATTGCTCTTGCTCTTTATATCTCATCCTGTTTTTCATCTTTCTCCTTTGTATCTTCACCAATTTTTAGTGAAAGCTTTTCAATTCGGTTTATTCCTGCAGTTTGAAAAATTATGTAATTTGTTTCATTGCTGTTTAAATGCAGATACTTGAGAACCAGTTTACTTGAGAACATAACAATCTCCGCTTGTCTCCGGTGGCAGCGGAGATTGTTATGAACACTTTAATCAAGGATGCTTTGGATAAACTTAATTTCGAAATTCCATTTTTGTGGCAATATGTGGATGATGTTGTCTGTGCCATCCCGCACGGGTCCAAAACTGAGGTCCTAAGTGCCTTCAACTCTTATAATGAACATCTTACTTTTACAATTGAATCTGAAAATAATAATACTCTACCCGATGCTACTCGACCCGAGGTCCGATGCTACTAGAGAAAAAACAATAAATTGATCGCTTGCAAAGTGTGAAATGACCCAAAATATAAGCTATTACAAAATACTACTCTACCCTTTCTAGACACCCTGATCATCAGGATAAATGACAACCAGATTGTTACCAGATACCTACTAGTTTGGGCAGATACCTTAATTATTTGTCCAGCGCTCGCTTTCAGCACAAGCTGAATGTAGTTTTGGGTCTTAAGACTAGGGTTTTTAAGATTGTACATCCTGATCTTCGTAACGATAGTTTAGATATATTGTTTGACATCCTGAAGATGAACAGCTACCCCACAACTGTACTTAGGAAGTTGTTGTTCTCCAATCCTACAAGACAACCTGTCGCTGAGGTGGTCGCAGTGGACGATACTAAAATATTCAAGAGCTTACACTTTATAGAATTACTGTCCCTCAGGATCAAATCGATTTTCAAGAACAAGAGCCCAGCCATTATAGCAGATAATACCATCAGTAGATCTTTCAGTTGCCTTAAAGACTTAACCGCCACGTTAATGCAATCAAATGTAGTCTATCGTATACCGTGTGCTGGATGTGAGCTGGTGTACGTTGGTCAGACCGGCCAACGAAGATTGTCCTCCAGACTGGCTAATCACAGAAGTGATTGCAGACTAAAACCCCACTCTTGCGCCTTAGCAACACATTGTAATGACAAGGACCATAGGGTCAATTATGATGACCTAAAAGTCCTTGCAAGGGAGCCACGTCTATCTAAGAGACTCTTCTTAGAAATGTGTTTTATTCATAACACCGGTGCAGCCATGAACTCAAGAAAAGACATGGACGGGTTGAGCAATATGTATGCTTGGCTTATGACTTGGGCGACGTCTAGACACAGTTGATTGGATGGGTGGTTTTATGTTTTGCTATTTATTTTCTATTTTTGCTGCGTTTTGTGTTCTGTAGTTGTTCCACCTGTTATATAATTTGTTAAATGGGTGTCGTTGAGCTCCTTGTTTCTAGGAAGATCTGGGTATCTTTCGTATTACTTTGGTTTTTTGGGTAAATTGCTGCGTAGTGGTTGATTCAATTTTCATCTTTAACATCTTTTACATCTTTACATCTTTAAATATTCTTTTTCCAGTCTGCTCGTGAGTTCGGTGTCCTTCCAATGTCACTGACGTCGCTATCGTTCCTTCGCAGTTTTTTTCAACTTTAATTTATTTCAATAGATCGAAAACTTTTTGTTGGTTTCCTCGTGCTGTGCCGATCGGTTTGGTGTCCGACATTTTGAAAATAAAATAATGATTTTTATACTCCGTAATTAAATTGACCATGGCTCGCTTTACAGTAGTAGTTATGTAATCTACAACATTTTGTCATATGATGTCAAGTTATATGATGTTATACGTCTTAATAAATTGTTCATCACCTTCTTTGTAAGTAATTAAAAACATCTTTTACTTTGTTTTCTTTAATTTCTGCAACAATTTTGTAGGTCTTGAAAAAGATTTAATTAATAAATCCAAACGTCGACTTAAGAAGAATTTGAGTTGTTTTTGTTGATCGTATTACCCGAATTCTACCGTTTGTGTAGTAAAAAATACAAATCTTTTACTCTTTAACTAATAACGATTGTTATGATGCAGATGATGCCAGCTTCATAAAATCTGAAGAAACTGTGATTGATACTGTGAAACTGTAATATAGATATATATATATATATATATATATATATATATATATATATATATATATATATATATATATATATATATATATATATATATATATTATACTACTACACAGGCTACACTCTCTGTTTGCTTCCAATTCCGTCTCAATCACAGTTTCTTTAGATATTATGAAGCTGGCATCATCTTCATACGCATACAGGGTACAATGTTTCCTACTTATATATTTGATAATATTGGCTGTATAGATTGCGAATAGTGTCGGCGCGAGTACGCTCCCCTGTGGCAGACCGATATCGGAACTGTCGATTACTGCGATTCTGGTTGATTTTTAAAAACTGTTTTCGTTCTAGGAGAAACGACATGTCCCGTCTTTCCTCTAATGCCATATCTGAACTATTTTTTTTATGAGTGTGGAGTGTGAAATGCAGTCGAAGGCCTTCGACAGATCACAAACATGCCAACTGGACATTTTCCTTTATCGACGTTATACTGCACTTTTGAATAGAATACATTAATTGCTCTAAAAAATGATTTTTCTTTCCTAAAGCCGTTGTTCGTTTGAAGTTATGCTTATTTTGTTTATAAATTGCATCAACCTTTTTCCAGGCTATATTCCATTACTTTCACCAATGCCGATACTAAGGAATTTAGCCTATAATTTTCTCTCTTTGATTTGTCTCCTTTCTTGTGGAACGGGATTATTACTGAGGTTTTAAGTGCAGTAGGTGCAGTGCAATATTGTTCATTTTTAAATAAACAATTTCTGTAATTGGCGATGCCAGGTCACGGCCAAATTCCTTAAGGATGCAACATGGTAGCAAATCTGACCCACAGCTGGCTTTGTTTTTTAGTTTTTTCAGTATTCTTTCCATTTCCATTTGTCGTAGAGTCTTCCAGATACATTGTGTTGTCGATCCAACTTATATGATCGTTAAGTACGCCATGCCCGCTACGGTCTATCGGAGAAGTTACCTGTGCAGGTTAGCCTTCGCAGGTCAACCGCACGTTGGTAGCGTGTATGCGGACGTTCCGGTATACGGAGCGGTCTTCAGTTCTTTTTGCGATGGCATCGATTGAGGACGATGACTATACTATGTGATAGTACTATGAATCTTACGCTGCACATCTGAAACGTCTCCAGTTTGGCAGGTACTGGTTCAGACAGAAATTATTTAATGAAAATTTCCTTGCAACAAAATGAAGAAAACCTAATATGTATTGGAAACTTTGAAATTATGAAATGAAAAATTTTAAAATTCGTGTACGCTTTTCAAATTTTATATAAAAACAAAGAAATATTATTCAATATATTTTTGTTTATTGTTTTACAGTGAAAAATATGGGAAATGCATAATCAATATAAGAATATTCAATATCATATCTAAGCCCAACAACTTATATAGCAATACATTCAAAACTACTGCATTCCAAAAACACACTACTAACGTAACCCGTACAGGTCCACCGTCGAAAGAATTGATTTTCGATCTTGCTCCGGTCGCCAGCGCAGGTTCAAAAAACTGCACAGGTCTATTCCAACACACGCTCCGGTCTACCTGCGCAGGCAAACCTGCCCAGGTAGACCTCTGTGTGAATGGTGGGCATTAAGCGACTAGTAAGGGCGCATTTATTAAATAGGGGTTGAAAGTATCTGCTATATTCGTTAGGGGATTCGTTATATTGATGCCATTCCTTTTGATGTTTATGTTTTTCCCCTGTCTGATTTTGCCGAGTTCATTGATGGTGTCCCATACAGCTTTTGAATGGTTTGATGCTTGCTGATTTGTTTGTCATAGAAGGCTTGTTTTGTCTTTGTTATTAGTTTATTATGAATTTTCTTTGCTTGCATGTATAATTGTTTCAGAATTGGGAACCTTTTCTGAAGCTAAAAAGGGCTAGTAGTTTGCTGCTCGCGACTTTGCATTCTTTGGATACCCAGGATTTGATTCGCTGTTGAGCCTTTACCAATGGAAAGCATGAGAAGTAGTGGTGTTGGATTGTCGCGACTAAAACGATAGCTTTTTATATTGAAATTTGAAAGGACAACATTGATGTTAGGTTAGGTTTTGTTAGATTAGATTAGGTTATAGAAAACTAGGCTTAAATGAATTCAAATTATCGTTCCGATTTTTTTCTTTCTGAATTTATATTCGTCCTCTCAAACTTCATTTTCGTCTTTCCTAATTTCCATTTCATCTTTTCGAACCAGATTTCTACCCTTAAATATATAGATAACCTGGATTGTAAGAAAATGTATGTTCTTGAATGATATTGAAATTGAAATCGAATTTGGAATGCACTAGTATTCTTTAACCTAACCTAACCAAACTTCATTTTTTCCTATTTTTTTTCAAATTCGCCCTTTCAAACTTGAAATGTAAGTTTAAAACGGCGAGTTTGAAGTTTCAAATGAAAAAAATGAAGTTTGGTTAGGTTGGGTTATGTTAGGTTAGGTTATAGAATACTAGGCTTAGATGAATGCGGAATCTCGTTTCCATTAAATGGAAACGAGAATCCGAATTCATCTAAGCCAAATCACAAATTTTGTTTTTCTATCTGAATTTATATTCGCCTTTTCAAACTTTACGTCTTTTCCAATTTCCATTTCGTTTTTCCAAGGTTCATTTTTACACTTGAAAATATATGTACTTTTTTGATATTGCAGTTCTAAAACGAAATTGAAGTTTAAAAAGACTAAATTTTAAGTTTGAAAGGGCGAAACAAAATTGAGATTAGGTTAGGTTAATCTATGTTCAATTAGGTTAAGTTAGGTTTGGTTAGGTTAGGTTAGACAAGACTAGGCAGAAAAGAATAGATATGTATTACAAGGTAGAAAACTAGACAGATATGACAAGGCTTGATAGATAATCCTAAACATACAAGACTAGACAGACAAGGCTAGATACAGACAGGATTAGACAGACAAGTCTAGATGGACAAGATTAGATAGGCAAGACTAGACAGGCAAGTCTAGAGACACACAGAAAGACAAACAAGGTTAGATTGACAAAACTAGATAGACAAGCCAAGAGAGTCAAGACTATACGTATAATTCTGCATGTACAAGACTGGACGGACAAGATTCAACACACAATCTGGAGAGACTAGTCTGAACAGACAAGACTGGACAGGTAAGAGAGGATAGTTAATACTGGACAATCAAAATTGTACGTGCAAGACTGATTAGAGATTAGACAAGACTGGATAGAGAAGATCAGACAGACTAGAATTGACAGACAATACTAAAAGGAGGAGGCCAGACAGACGAGAATATACGACAAGACTAGACATACATAGCAAGACAAACAAGATTACTTTGACAAAACTAGATAAACAAGCCAAGAGAGTAAAGACTATACAAAGAATTCTGCATGTATAGATAGGTCTGTATAAAAAATACAATAAATTGTTTTTAATTTTTATCTCTTCTTTCGTTCTCCGCGTGTGTGTATTTCGGGCCGAACGCATATTTGTTGCAGCGGAAAGAGGAAAGGGACGTTGGGTTTATAAATAGCGGCGTAACGGTTCGACGGTCGTTCATGAAATAAATAACGAAATAAAAACAAGTGATAATAATGGAAGACGCGATTGAATAAATCGCGATTGAAAGTTCAGCCGAGGAAAAGCAAATTTGTGTTTGCAACTTGCAGGTGAAATGGGGACGATATTTGAATGTTAAATTATGCAAATGTTTCGATTTTTTTTTGTTGTTTGCACATTTTTTTTGCATATATTTTGTCGGTACGTTATTGTAGATTTTGAATAAATCGAGGTTACAAGTGGAAAATGCATTGTGTTTATGTAAGACATACACAGCAATAAACCTGAAAATTTTGTCAAATCTTGTGAATTTAGTCCACTTTCAAATGTTACAGTGGCGTACTTTATAGCAGTATATTTAATAGAACATATTTCGCAATTAAAAAAAATGTTTAAGCAAAATTAAATTAATTTTTAGAAAATTTATTTTAATTAGTTTAAAGGAAATTAGAAGAATCACCAAAATATTGCTAGATAATATTAACATTCCAAGGAAATTTTATTTATTGAAAATATTTTGCAGACCTTTAATATTGAGAGACTTGCAGAACAATGAATAGAACATTTTTCGTTTTTGCAAATTTCAAACGTCTGATTTTTCCAAAACCTACAAATATTTGTGTACAGAATTTAAATATGTCAAAAGTACAGTTAATATATAATGAGATGAATGTTTCGTAAAAGTTTCATTTGATTCTGAAAAGTTTGTTGAAGTTTGCCAGTTCTGTAAAATTTAATTTTATTCATAAATTTGAACATATGATAAACTTGAGTTTTATGATAAACATAAAAAATGAGTCTTTTTAGGACTACCAAAAACAAATCTCGTTTTAGTCGAGATTTGTTTTTGGTAGTCCTAAAAAGACTCATTAGTATTATAGAGTTCCGGAAAGGTTGAGTATATTTATATATTCAAGCTTTGTTCCGTCTTTATTAAGTTTATCTGATTATCTATAACGTTGTATGGTTTTACCAATTCAAAATTGAACATATGATTTTCTTAAAATCCTTTATGATTTTTCAATACAACTGAAACTTCGTAAAATTATTGCTAATAACGATATAAATATCTCATGCAGGTTTTTTTAAGGTCAAAAGATTGTTAAATTGAAAAATCACAATCGACCTGTCAACCTTTGTTTTTGCAAATTAGACCGACAATACTAGACAGACAATATTTTTTTTTCCACTTTGGCTTTTGATATGCGCCACCCCGGTATCGCATATTTTGCATTCATTCAGGGTGGGCAGCCCGGATGCTTAGTGAAAACATCTTTCAACATACTTTCTTTTATAGATCTCGGATGGATTGATTCTCCCAGTTTTTTTTTCGCTTCTTCTCTGTCTGTTTCCCACCTCCAGCAATCGAATATCGTGTGGATCACGCTGTCCGTCTCCCCGCAGTATACACACAGGTCGTCAGCTGCCTTGCCAATGTTGTACAGATAGTCCTGGAAACATTCGTGGCCGGAGAGGTACTGGGCTGGATGGTAGCTAATTTCCCCGTGTTTTCTGGTGATCCAGGGAAGTATGTCCGGGATTAACAGTCTCTTCTTGCCACTTCTCGAGGAGTTCTTGTCTGGCCAGTCGTTTACTTTGTTTGTCGCCTTCTGAGTCATACACTCTTTTCCTCTCGTTTGCGATCAGGTATATTGGGGGGTACCTGAAATAACCTGCGCGGCCACTCCTGAAACTGTAAGCTCTGCTTACACGTAGTGCCATTTTTCGCTCAACTTGTGCGAGCTTCTGCAGGTTAATTTCTTGTTTTAGTTCAGAGGCCCATATAGGGGCACCGTACAGCATGGTAGCCTGCACTACAGAGCTGAGAATTCTGCGCGAACTACTCTTAACCCCCCCCCCCATATTTGGCATGAGTTGTTGTATGCCTGCCAGTGTTCTTAAACCCCTTGCTGCTGCTTCGGTTATGTGTGCAGCGAACGAGAAAGCCTTTTGTCGATGGTTATTCCAAGGTACTTCATGGTCTCTTTTGGTCTTATTATTGCCTCTTCCACTGTAAATAATATGGGGCAAAGTTGTCTCAGTCCCGTGAAGAGGACAGCTTCAGTTTTTTCTGGTGCAAGACTCAGGTTTTTTCTTTCAAACACGCACTGATTAGGGATCTTACATGGTTTGCTTTTTGCATCCACTCTTATTCTGTCCTGGCTCTGGAAACCAGTGCTATATCATCTGCGAAGCCGATTATAGTAGCCCCCACTGGAAGCCTCATTGTCAGAATTGCGTCGTATAGTATGTTCCACAAAGTGGGTCCCAATATCGAACCCTGTGGAACCACACTACTAATTTTTTTCTCTTCAGTCCGTCGATCTCCTTTGCAGTATGATGCTTCTCCCACTGAGGTAGCTTCGCAGCATCCGCAATAGATAGGCGGATATGCCTCTAGTTGTTAAACATTCTTCCACGATGCACTGTTAAACGCATTTCTAACATCGAATTTTAGGAGAGCACACATTTGCTTGGTCCTCTCGGACCCACTGTTGGCTGGTTCTGCGATTTCCAGTACAACACAGACAGACAAGACTAGAGAGACAGGACTAGAGAGACAAGACTAGACAGACAAGACTAGACAGACAGGACTATGCAAGACAGAAAAGTTTGTACTGTGTTGTTTTAAAATCGTAAAATCGTTAAAATCTAATTTCTATATTGTGGACAGACGGTGAGATTTAGACAAAAATGTTTCAAGGTGAAAGTTGAGCAGGATTGAGTGATGCTCGTAAATTTGTCTAAAGTGTTTGTCTGGAGCGTATATTAAGTGAGATATGTTCAGGCAAACCTACAAGTCCAAGTTCCTCAAAGTGAATCTGTGTCTAGTTTTCTCAGTAATTTCTAGACAGACACGCGGATTTAGACAATCAGAACTTTTAGATAAAGAGCGGAGGATTGCAAAGAAACGTGAAGATTGTGCCCATCTAGCAAAAGTTTTAGACAAACTTTGGATATTTTTGACAAAATTTTTCCGTCTCTATAGTCACAGTAATCTCAAAATTGTAGGCAAACTGGCGGGTTTAGACTGAATCTTCGCAAACAACACTGCTAGACACCGAATCGACAATTATAAAATTTTCTGTGTCTAGTTATCTCAGTAATTTCTAGACAGACACGCGGATTTAGCCAATCAGAACTTTTAGATAAAGAACGGAGGATTGCAAAGAAGGGTGAAGATTGTGCCCATCTAGCAAAAGTTTTAGACAAACTTTGGATATTTTTGACAAAATTCTCTATAGTCACAGTAATCTCAAAATTGTAGGCAAACTGGCGGGATTAAACTAAATCTTCTATAAACTAATTATAAAATTTTCTGTCAAGCTAAACTTTTTTTCTAACTTTTTGTCTAGCTAATATAATCGCTGCGCAATTCTTAGACATATTCGCCAAAAGCTTTCTTTTTCTTAAATGCTTAAACTTGATTATATCTAGCAAACTATAACGTTTAGAGAAACAAACTTTGTCTAAAATTTGTCTAAATACATTATAGATTTGTCTAATTCGTTTGTAATTGTCAATTTAATTTTTAATCGTTACAGAAAACGCACACGGAAAAAAGTACACTCTAAAAATTACAGTTTATTAATTACAGTAGCATCGGCCTTACGAATTTGAAACTGTAAAAACTAACAATTGCATTTTTTTTAATTACAGTTTCTGGTATTATTAGTAAATTAGTTTTAAAAATTACAGTATGCGACTGTAATCTCTACAAATTTGTATTCGTATGGCCGCTGCTACCATTTAAACTGTAATTTTTTTAGTGTACTTTTTTCCGTGCACTAAACGTAATCGCACTAAACCAACTATTACAGACAAACCATCTTTTAATGCCTTCATTTAGACAAAACTACTTAAAATTTGTCTATAGATATTTACTGAACTTGACAAACAAAATAAACTTAACGAATAAATAAACAACGATTTTTTTTTATAAAATGAGTCTAATATTGTTATCTCAAATTATATTATTTCAAACAAACCAACACATTTAGATAAAACCTTCTTAGACAAGACTTGCACGCAAAGAACCACTAATTACAAACCCGTGTAAACGTTTCGTTTACCTAATCCAGTTGTTGAGATATCGTCCGATAAACTTAGACTTGAAATGCAAATGTTATACGTGTGTGTCTAAAATGTCTGTTTCGTCGAAATCCGTGTCTAAAACTTAGTCTAATCATTATTTTTGTTTGTTTCAGACTGCGCGTTTGTCTAAAGCATGGTGGATTTGGGAGCGTATGTGATAGTGGTAGAGACCAAAGACAAGAAGATTAAACTATATGGTGAGTTGTTGTGGTTTTGACTCTAGGCTTGTCTAGACTTGTTTATATATCCTATATACTTGTTTTGATATGTGTGTGGAAAGACCTGAACTTAGTTTCAGTTATTGATTTATATGAATTAAATATAGGGTGAAACTAAACTAATTACAGATACAATCATACTAACTTATTACAGCGGAACACAGCTTGAATATATAAATACGTTCAACCTTTCTGAATCTCTATAATATTCTTAAGTATTTTTAAGATTATAAAACAAATCTCGTGTTGAAAGACAACTCAGGATCTCACAATCAGTTCATTTCCGTGACACTAAAACAAGATACCAGATAAATAACATAGTTTTTTAAGATCAGATCTTTCTCTTTAACTTTTTCTCTTTCTTTTCAACATGAGATTTGTTTTATAGTCTTAAAAGGACTTAAGAATATTATAGAGATTCGGAAAAGTTGAATATAATTATATATTCAAACTGTGTTGCACTGTAATAAGTTCATTCGAGATTGTTTGAGATTTGTTGTTCGAAATTGTTGTTGATCGAAATATGATAATATTAACACAATACAGGCCGCGCGATGGCAAAGGTGAAAAGGTGAAAAGTTTTCTGCTTCAAAATACAATTAGAGTTAGTTTTTCCGAAAGCAAAGAACAAATAGCAAATTTTCTGATTTAAAGTTTTTCCGAAGGTCTTTCTTGCGTCTTTTCTCCTCTGTTCAGGATTCATATCGAAAACTCGACCGTTTTGGTTTCGCGCAATGCAACATTTTTCGGAAATGTCTCTAGTTCTGCAAGGCTCGATACAAAATGCTAGCTGTAGTTAAAAAGTTAGTAAGCAAAAAATCAGGAAGAATTTAAGAGAAAACAATTCAGAAATTGCTACGTTCACTCATAACATAAAATAAATATAATAATTATAATTACAATTTCTATAGAAAAACAGGAAAGAAAAATTCTCAGAAAGATTTACGGGGCAGTTAATAATAACGGTATTTGGATGAAGAGACCTCAAAACGAACTCTACCAAAAGATCCACACGATAAGGGACGTATTCAGAAAATGCCGAGCACAGTATTATACACACATTTACAGGATGGAAAACTTCTGAACGTTACAGTTACTTGCTCAACGTTATAGCACAGAGTAAATATGGCACTGAGTGGTTGACCAAGGTTCAGAGGGACTTACAACAGGTCAACATACAAAATATAGAGGATCGCGCTGAGTACCGGAATAAAATAAAAAAGTTAAGTTTAAGGATAGACCATCACGAGAACCCGAAAGAATATGGACAGCTGAGAGGAAGAAGGAGCATTCTGAGAGGATGAAGAGATTTTGGGAAGAGAAGCGGGAAAACGGCAGAAGATGAAATCATGTACATCATGTACATCAAGTTCAATCGCTCTCCTAAAGGGGAACAATCGATTAAATAAATAATTACAATTTCGTTTCCTTCACTTTCGTGCTACGAGAGACCACGTGGGTTGCTAATAACACTATGTCCTGATAAATATTAATAATAATGAACATCAAAACAACAAGAAATCAACACAAAACCAACTAACAATAAGCCAAATCGAAGAGAGCTTTGCTAAGAATAACTCCAGAGATTTCTTTGGAACCTTCAAGCAGACACTAAGAAAATACGGTCCGCCAAACCTCCACTTTAGAGACTCACAAGGCAAACAGGCTTTTAATGTTAAGGACAACTGCCACCACTTAGCTCAGTACTTTAAAAATCTACTCAACTCTGATCCACCCACCGAAGACTTCGACTTCGACTAAACAAACCACACCAAACCCAGACTTGCTGCTTCCTTCATAGGAAGAAGTTGACCAGATCGTTCAACATCTTAAAAATAATAAGGCAGCTGAAGAGGACTCTACCGTTCCTGAACTGTGGAAAGGTGCTGGTAACAATGCCGTGGGCAAGCTAACCGAGATCATCCAGGACATTTGGAAAACAGAGAAATTACCACCCCATTAGAAATCGGCTCTGATCCATCTGCTTCACAAAAGGGAGATTTTACCGATCTAAACAACCACCGTGGAATTTTTCTCGTCCCGGTAACATACAAGATTCTCCCCAAGGCGTTACAAACATGGGCATAAAATCAGCTGGATAGTCAACTGGGAGAATATCAAGGAGGCGATAAAGGCGATATCAGGGAGAAGCTGCGACAATACTGGACAAAGATCAAAGACCAACAGTTGAACAAGTGGTCCAAAGTAGGCCTATTCGAAGCAAGAAGAAGAATGAACATCTATGGACGCGTTTCTGCCTTTTGGCTTCATCAGTATGGATTTATCATCTTATCTCAAATTAAATTAAAATTATATATAAACTAAAATTTACTCAGTGTATTGTTCAATGGGAAATGCTAACATTTGATATTATGATATTTATATAGAGTCGGGAGCAGACATCTTTTAGACCACCACGTTTGCTTGCTGTACTAGCGGATAATATAAAATTGGGAAAAAATTACTATGTGAATTTCCGTATTACAAGAAAATAATTAAGAAAATACTTTGTTCTCTAATTCACTCATGACTTATAAAATAAATAAATATAATTACAAGAACTATTTGATTTCCTGCACTTTCGTGCTACGAGAGACCATGTGGGTTGCTAAAAACAGTATATCCTGATAAATATTAATAATAATGAACTTGGGGAAACTCCTACAACGCTTCCTACAAGTTCTTCAGTTCCTCAAGGTTTGGTCCATAATCCATATAGCGGTATTTCTGAAAATTTGGCAAAAACTCCACTTCTCATACTCTGGTTCTAAATCAAGGGAAAATTTAAATTCCAATGACGTCTGTTCTTCATAGTCTGATACAAAATATAGGTAAATATTTTCTTCATAAATTTCAACCCGAGCAAACAACCCGTACTTGCCCGAGCCCAGAACGGGCAATTCAAATTGATGAAGAAAATGTATGAAGTATGAAGAAAATGTCAAAGATTGAAGACGAGATCAGAAACGAGACTCTCGTGTGAATCCCTAGTGAAAAGTCTATGTCCAAGGATGGACTTAATGGATAAAGAAGAAAAAGAACATACCTTGTTTAGTTTGCTTTTGTAAAATTCATCCAAAAACGAGGAAATATAAAGAACCAATATTTGTAATTCCTACAAAAAATAGAGACGAATGAAATGTAATTAAAAATCTAAATTATTCCTGCGCTGAATTGAATAATTCACTATGTTTTTAAGCACAGTTAATATGTAAAAATATTATATAATTTGTTTTTCACAGTTATATAATTTTAAACCTTTAACACGACTCGTGTTTCGACTGGTGAAGGTCATTTTCAAGTGGTGAAGGCGAAATATAGCCTGAATATAAAGGGCTTTTCAATAGGGACATAACAATTTTGTTTTATATTACGGAACATAACCTACACACATTAGTATGATCTGTCTAGGTAAAAACATCAGTCAAGGCGTACATTTTTATTATGATGAAGTTGACGAATGAGCAACGTTAAATCCTTAACGGAATCCTTAAAACTATCGAAATTCTGAATCGGTAGTCGCAACTTTAAGAGCGCTTACTCCAATTTTTGGTCGTAATAATCGTAGTACCAGACAAGCTGTGCCTGGGATGCCCGTTTTAATCAACATATTCACTATTATGTTCCTGAGCCAGTGAGACAACGCACCGGTCGAAGTACTAAAAATATTGCAGCCGTAAGAGCTCCAGTTCAAAACGAACCAAACAAGTCGATTCCAGGCCGTCGACAAGAATAGAGAATTTCTCAGTCCACATTAAGGCGAATTTTGCGTAAAGATCTCCAGCTACACACTTGCAAGACAAAGTAACCCAAAAATTGAAACATCATGATCATTTAAAGCGCCGAAATTTATAAGATTTTGTTCTGCAAAAATTTTGAGAAAATTTTCTCTTGGCACGTGTAAAAGGTAGCCGAATTTTACTAAAACATAAAAAGTCTTTAAAAAACGGCGAAATATGGAAGGAGCATTTTATTAAAGTTTAATTTCATCGAAAAATTATCTTTAGCGATGAAACTAATTTTTTTGTTGAATGGCTTTATCAATAAGCAGAATATAAGTTATTTTACAGCAACAAACCCATATGTTGTGTGGTGTGGATTTCATGCCGTAGGTGTGCGCTGATGCGATTTGACGCCGTTGGATTTTTTCTTATGGGGTTACCTTATGTCGAAGGTTTATGCCAACAATCCAACAACGTAAGAGGAGCTCAGGAACAATATCGAACGCGAAATTGCCAACATTCCCGCTGATATGTGTGAAAGAGTGATTGAAAATTGGATCCAAGGAATAGATCGCTGCCGTCGTGGTCGTGGTCGTCATATGAATTGCATACAAAATTGTAACATGTGTACTATATCTGGCATAAATTTCAGCCCGATATCTCAATTATTCTGTTTTCTTTAAATACAAAAATGTTATGTCCTTATTGACAAACTCGGTATAAATATATTCAACCTGTCCGTAGCTCTATAATATTAAGTCTTATTAAGACTACAAAACAAATCTCATGTTGAAACAACTACTTTCCTTGCTAATTTACAACAGATATTTGCATCTTATTACTGGCCACAGTATCTTTCGTGGCACTAAACGAGTACTAAATAAATAACATTGTTTTTAAGATCACTTATTTCAATTTAACTTAAGTGCATAGCCAATAGCATGCGCATTTCGAGATGTATCTCTGATCACTGCAGCTTTGCTGTTTTGAATTATAAATTGGAATACACTAAAGACCTCGTTCATGACTGGCGAGGTTACGTTTTAATTTGACGTTTGTGGAGAAAGACATGAGGAGCAAGTTATTGATTTAATGACAATTTAATATAGATGAAACCATACTAATAAATAATCATATTAACGTATTAAAGACGAAATATAGCTTGAATATATAAATATATTCAACCTGTTCGTAGCTCTATAATATGAAGTCTTATTAAAACTACAAAACATATCTCATGTCGAAACAACTGCTTCCCTTGCTAATACCACGCAGGATATCTAATTATATAACAGATATTTGCATGTTAATACTAGCCCCAATCTACTTCCGTGGCACTAACCGAGTACTAAATAAATAACATTGCTTTTAAGATCATATCTTCCTATTTATCTTCAGTGAATAGTCATCTGCAGACGCATTTCGAAATTAATTCTCTCATCAGTGCAGCGTTGCTGTTTTGAATTATAAATTTGAATATACTTCCTTAAAGACCTCGTGCATGACTGGCGAGGTTAGGTTTTAATTTGACGTTTGTCGAAAAAGACATTTGCTTAGCAGGTTATTGATTTAAATGATAATTTAATATTGGTGAAACATAAAAATCAAACTTATTAAAGACGAAATATAGCTTGAATACATACATATATTCAACCTGTTCGTAGCTCTATAATATTAGGTTTTATTAAGACTACAAAACAAATCTCTGTTGACAACTACTTCCCTTGCTAATATCACACAGGATATTGAATTATACAACTGATATTTGCATGTTGTTACTAGCCCCACTCACTTTCGTGGAACTAAAGCAGTACTAAATAAATAACGTAACAAGATCATATATTTATATTTAACTTCAATAACCAACATTGTTTCTATTCATATATTCTATCATATCATATCATATATTTCTATTCAATTTGAGATTTGTTTAGTAGTCTTAATAAGACTTAATATTATAGAGCTACGAACAGGTTGAATATATTTATATATTCAGTCTATATTTCTCCTTTAATAACTTTAAATTAACGATTGATTGTATTTAAACTAAATTTTTGGTGGGGGAGGTGCATACGTGTAGGTCAGACAGGACGAAGTTTTTCAAATCGATTTTCAGATCATTCTCCCGCTTTTCATCTTAAAGAAGACACCAGATCTTTTTCAAACTATTGTCTCTTGGATTTAGTCATAAATTCCAGGAAATAAACAATCTCAAAATCTTGCATAATTGCAACAAGGCCCGAAACTTAATCTTCTGGAGTCATTAGATATGTTCAAACAGAGTCGTAACAAGTCCGTTAATCTCCTTAACGAGCAACCGACTTAATCTTTTCGCAACTTTTTAATCTTGCAGAATCGCCTCCAAGTAATTCCCTAATTGTAGAGAAGGGCCTCCCCCGCCAAAATACCCTTAATATAAAGACAATCAATCATCAATTTGTAAACCACTTGAAAAATGACCTTCGCCTGTCGAAACTCGAGTCGTGTTAAATGTTTAAATTTATATAACTGTGAATAACAAGTTATATAATATTTTTACATATTAAGTGTGGTTAAAAACTTAGCGAATTTATCAATTTCGTGTGAGTATGGATTGCCATGTTGTAACGGTCGCAAGCATCCTATTCATTAAATTATTCCTATTGATAATGTAAACATTTCCATTACATTTCTCACGCCAAGTTTAACAGGATTCTCTTAATTGGTTAAAACCTAATCGACTCACCAACTTTTTGTTTTTTGCCGAAATTTGTTACTTTAATTCCTCTAAAATCTACAATTATTGGTCCTAAGATCGAAAATTAGAGAGATTTTTTTTTATTTTTTGCAAATTTTAAACATTTGGTTTTTTCTTAAACCTACAAATATTTCGTCTAATAACTAATTTGGGTGATTCGTGTGAATTTGCGTAGCTATTCTAGCATTTTCGAGCCCTCTTAAAATTGAGCATGTTTCCATCGAATCGAACGCTTTGTGATAATCCATAAACGCCAAATGCAAGGGCACGTTGTATTCATTGCATTTTTCGATGAGGGTGCGTATGGTGTGTTAATTCTAGTATTTTTTTTCGGAAACCTGCTTGCTCGACTGGCTGGTATTGGTCCAATTTGTCGGTTAGCCGGTTTGTTAATGTTTCAGTGAACAATTTATATAGGTGTGATAACAAGCTTATAGGTCTATAATGTCCCGGCTGTCCCCTTTTTGGAATATTATGATGACTTCTGCGTTACGCCAGTTCTCGGGGATTTTACCCTCATATAGACATTTGTTCAATAAGATTTTTATGGCTTCCACTGTCTCCTCCCCTACTTACTACTTTGATAATCTCCCCTATAATTCTGTCTTCTCCTGGACTTTTCCTGTTCTTCATATGTTCCATTGCTGCTCTTATATCGCTCTTACTGATTTCTGGGATCCCTTCCAACCCGACGTTTAGAATATTTCTCTTCTCTTGATTTGGGTTTGTTGTCGTAGAGCTGTATAACGATTTGTAGAAGGCTTGAACGGAGGAAATCACCTCTGAATGTTTGAGAAATGTCTTTAAGTGGACCGCATTTTTTACGATTCAGAACAGGTTGGTAAATAATAAACGCCTACAACGATATTTTATGACGGCACAAAAAACAACTTTAATTGAACACAAAAATTGTAATCAAAACGAATAATAATTCAAATAAACAGAAATATGAATAAAATTACTTTTATAACAATGTAATAAAATTACTGAGAATTGAGTTCGAAGTGGCCGGTGGATTCTATTAATCGCAGGCGGCCTTACCGAAAAATGGCCGTGAGAATCATTTCACGCGATCACGGGTTGAGCATGCCGAACTCGCGACTCATACAAGATCTCGCGACTCTTAGAAAAGGGCCGAAAGAGATATAACAATTGAGTTTTGCGACGAATTCTCTTCCAAGCAGCCTCGTAGATAATGCAGCCCTTCCACGTCTGACAGGGAGGAGTTGCGCAGGATAAGGCTGCGGAACATCTCGGAGAACGCTGACCACTGTGAATATTCTCCGGTGAATTTTAGCAGTTTGGTGTTGGGGAGACTAGCGTTGTATTGAGCCTCCTCCTGATTCCTTTCCTGTCGCTGAGAGTGCTCACTTCTGAGCTTAGCCGCCGCCCGTCTAAAACCAGAGTAGTCCCGGCAAGTTTTACGCAGCCCAGAGGATGTAAAATACTCGTGATCCATAAAACGTGCCGGCCAAGTGGCCTCAAAATAAGTATGTTCCACGTGAGACAGGGAGGAGTTGTCCAGGATGAGGCTGTGGAACATCTCGGAGAACGCTGGCCACTGTGTATATTCTCCGGTGAATTTTAGCAGTTTGGTGTTGGGAAGACTAGCGTTGTATTCAGCCTCCTCCTGATGAGCTGTTGCCTTCCTTTCCTGCCCCTGAGAGACCTCACTTCTGAGCTTAGCCGCCGCCCGTCTAAAAGCAGTCCCGGCAGGTTTTACGCATCACGGAGGATGTAAAATACTCGTGATCCATAAAACGTGCCGGCCAAGTGGCCTCAAAATAAGCATGTTCCACGTGAGACAGGGAGGAGTTGTCCAGGATAAGGCTGCGGAGTATCTCGGAGAATGCTGGCCACTGTGCATATTCTCTGGTGAATTTTGGCAGTTTGATGTTGGACAGACGAGTGTTAGATTGAGCCTCCTCCTGATGAGCTGTTGCCTTCCTTTCCTGCCGCTGAGAGAGCTCACTTCTGAGCTTATCCGCCGCTCGTCTAAAAGCAGAGTAGTCCCGGCAAGTTTTACGCTTCACGGAGGATGTGTTTTTTGATGATGTGTTGATCATTGAGCTCATCCAGGGAGTAGCTCCGTACGTCGACCAGAGGTTCCCATCTTGGAACGGACCTTCAGGGTGTGCTCGGAGGACAATCGAAAGAATGAATTCATAATTATAATCCTATAAAAATTACAGATGCAAGAAAATTAAATCTAAATTATTGCTATTGATAATATAAACATTTTCAGAAAGTTATATTAAATTTTCTAAAAATTTGAGAGACCGGGAATATTTTTCTGTTTTGTAAATTTCAAATATATGAGAGAGAGAATATATTTACTGTATTCTTTATACATTATACAAAGGGCTATCGCCAACAATGTCCTTCTGTCCATAAAATATTGGATTTCTAGAATTACGTGTATAGCTAATAATAACATCAATATTTAATAAAAGTGTTATTGAAACCACTACTTCCTCGCTAATTTCACACAGGATATTGAATTATACAACAGGCATGTGTATGTTATTACTAGTTCCAGTACATTTTCATGTCACTAACAGTCCTGTTAGTATCATGGTTTTAATACCTAACCTCGCCAGTCATGCACGAGGTGTTGAAACTAATATAAGTGCACTCCAATGTTGTATATTCAAGCTATTTTTCATCTTTAATAAGTCTGTATGATTGTATGATTGTATTTATAAATAGCATGGTTTCACCAAGATTAAATTATGATTTAAATCAATAACCGTAACTAAGTTCATGTCTTTCTACACAAATGTCAAATCAGAACCTAACCTCGCCAGTCAGGCACGAGGTAATGTAAGAGTATTCTAATTTATGATTCAATGCAGCAAAGCTGCACTGATGAGAGATAGATCACGAAGCGCGTCTGCAGACGATCTTAAAAACAATGTTATTTGTTATTTGTTGTTACAACAACAACAAATGCAATTGTTGTTGTTGTACTCCTGTTCATCATCATCATCATCAATCAGCCATTTGTGTCCACTGCTGGATATAGGCCTCACTTAGATTTCTCCATTTCATCTTGTGCCTCCAGCATCCAGTTTCCAGTGATGCGCTTAATATCGTCGGACCATGGTGTCGGGGAGCGTCCTCTGCTTCTAAATGTAAGTTGTCTGGAACGCCATTCGAGTATTCGTTTCGTCCACCTATCATCCGCTATCCTGGCAATGTGGCCGACCCAGATCGATTTCAGTGTTGTAATCCTTTCCACTGCATCTGTGACGCCTGTTCTTTGTCGTATTGTTAGGTTTGGGACTTTATCTCGTAGTGATATTCCTAACATCGATCTCTCCATAGTTCTTTGGTAGATTTGTATTTTTCTCATTGAAATTTTTGTGTTAGTGTCAGCGCTTCTGCCCCATATGTCATTACGGGCAATACACATTGGTTGTATACCTTCCGTTTATCTGAAGGTCGGATTTAAAGATATTTTTCAGTTTTCCAAACGCGGCCCAGGTTAAACTAATCCTTCTGGTGATCTCGGTCGTTTGATTATCTCGGCTTATTCAAATTTCGTGGCCAAGGTATTTGTAGGAGGGCACCTGTTTAATTTCTATGTCGTTTTCGGAGATATTACCGCTTGCGACGAGGTTGATCATGAATTGAGTTTTGTTGGTATTTATCTTGAGTCCAACCTTGCGGGAGGACGCGTATAGCATCTCCAGCACCCGTGTAACCTCGCCTACTCATGTACCCTAATAACGCCGAGTCCAATTCCCTACTCAAATCAAATCAAAATTAATTTATTTCACTATATAAGCACCAATACAAAGTAGGTCTAAATGAAATGTGTCAATATAAAAAATTCAAAACATATAGAATACAAACAACAAGGTGAAAATGATTAATACAGATTCTATATGAAATAACACAAATAATTATTTATAATCTAAAATACATAATTTGACTACCAAGCCATTCAAAAACTTCTCTTGCTTGTGTCGAAATATTCTTGCAGGTTGTACGGTTCCAAATTATTAAGGAAGCTGTATAATTGCGTTTTAAATACATTTTTGTTGGATATTCCTTTTAATTCTTTGGGCAATCCGTTGGACAGTTTTAGATTTATGTATGGAGGATTCCTTTCCGTTAAAGTGAGTTCATGATGAGGGTATGTATATGTTTCATTTTTGTTTCTGGTCCCTTTATCATAACTCTTTAAGTACTCTTTAAACAGGTATCTATATTTAACTAGGAAAAGTATATTCTCATATATAAATGTTCCTGTTGTTGTAAGTATTTTAGCTCTACGAAACTTTCCCCTACATGAATCTTTAAAACTTAATTTAGTTAATATGCGTAGGGCTTGTTTCTGTAGTTTAAATATTTTTTTGCCAATGTGTTCCATTTCCCCAAAAGATAATACTATAACGCATATGGCTGTGAAAAATAGCAAGTTGTACTCATGTACCCTAATAACGCCGTGAATGGTTTTGGGGAGATAGTATCTCTTTGACGTACTCCGCTTTTTACTCTGAACTTGTTGGTATTCTCGTGTAGTTTTACGCTTTCTGTTGTCTTTTCATAAGTTCTTTTTATTTCTGAGTAGTAGCGGTAATCTATTCTACATTCCGCGAGTGCTTCAAATACTTTCTGTTGTTCTATTTGTGCGAAGGCTTTTTCGAAATCTATGAAAACTAAGACCAGTGGCTTGTTGTACACTATACACCTCTCGATTAGCGTTTTAATCACTTGCGGATCAAGTCGTTTGTTCCGAAACCAGATCTGCAACCCGCTTGCTCACCTAGTCCTGTTAGTGACATGGAAATGTATTGGAACTAGTAATAACATACAAGTCTGATGTATAGTTCAATATCCTGTGTGATATTAGCCAGGAAGTAGTTGTTTCAACATGAGATTTGTTCATAGTCTTAACAGGACTAAATATTATAGAGCTACGACCAGGTTGAATATATTTATATATATATACAAGCTGGTTTTCGTCTTTAATAAGTTTGTATGATTGTATCTATAATTAGTATGGTTTAACCAATATTAAATTATGTATATTCCCGTCATGAAAATCATTTAAAAACGTAGAAACACAAAGAATCAAGTTGTTATAATCCTACAAAATTTACGGAAGTAAAAAAAACTTCATATGAACTATTTGTTCAAACACGTGCAATTTCACCCTTCAATAACCTTTAAAAGAAAAATTTCAAAAATAAATTCTTGTCCTGAAAAATCAAATCGTCAAATGTAATCCGGTCTTGGAACAACCTATCCGATTCAAAGAAAACCTTTTAAGGAAATTTTCTAAAAAAATGTTTTGGGGTGTTGCTGTTACAAAGGAAACGGAAAACTTCAAAAATATATGTTCGTCTGCAAAAATGAAAAGAGAAAACGAAATCCGCTCTTTGAACACACCTGCGCAACAGAAAAAATGATCTTAAGGGAAAAGGTTTCGGGAAAGCAAATAAACACAAATCGCACAAGGGAGTTTGTTCCCCTTCAACAAAACAAATAGGAAGCTTGAAGAATAATGTCTGGAAAAATTAAAACAATAGAAAACAAAAAACGAAATCCGGTCCATGACCACACCTGCGAATTCATAGCAAATATTTTTAGGAAATCCACAGAATGAGCTACACAACTCCATCGAGGGTAAAACGGAAAAATTCCTCCATCAACGCACATTACAAAACCAGAACAAACCAAAAAATCTCGCTCCATTCTCAAAAACCAGTTTTCTGCATACGGCTGCTGCAGTTAGTCGAGCTTATGTTTATGTGCATTCAGACACTTTACTGACCGCTCTCTTCCTCCCTTCGTGAATTAGGTCACCCCATTCAAATAAAACAGACTGAAAAAATATTCTATTTTTAAACCACGGCCCCCTTCATTTTTATCTATGCAATCCTAGTACGGCCCAATAGCCATCTCCTTAGGCCACACCCTCCTATGCCCCTCTACACTAATTCCATTTTTATTTACTACTTTTCACCCCAAATATTCATATATAGACTTGAGACGTCTAGTCTAAGATTCACACGATCTTCGTCTTCACACGGTCGACAATCATCATTCTCAATTGATTTCACTCGAAAGTGTTATACTAGATGTTAATATTAGTGAAATTAGTCTGTGAAATTAGTGAAATGTTACTAGTTAATACCAGTGAAACTTCATAAGGGTGAGTTTTATTAGTTATAATCCTTTTAGCCTACGATAAATTATGATTGTCAATATTATGAGAAACAAGACTTGACAGTCAAGTATATACAAACAAGACTAAACAGACTAGATGAGACAGAGAAGACCAGACAGACAAGACTTGATAGAAAAGACTAGACCGGTAAGACTAGGCACATAAGAATAGACAAACAAGACTAAACAGAACAGATTAGACAGACAAGATTAGACAGACAAGATTAGACAGACAAGATTAGACAGACAACATTAGAGAGACAAGAGTAGACGGACAAGAGTAGACAGGCAAGATTACACAGACACGACTATGCAGACTAGACCAGACAGACGAGACTAGACAGACAAGACTAAACAGACAAGACTAGACTGACAAGACAAGACAGAGAAGACTATACATACCAGACTAGACAAAAAAGACGACTAGAGAGACAAGAGAAGACTAGACGGATGAGACTAGACAAACAAGACTACGCAGACAAGACTAGACAGATAAGACTAGACAGACAAGACTATGCAGACGAAACTAGACAGATTAGAGTAGATAAACAAGGCTAGAGAGTGAAGACAACCAGACAAGACTATACAGACGAGACTAGACAGACAAGACTAGACAGACAAGACTAGACAGACAAGACTAGACAGACAAGACTAGACAGACAAGACTAGACAGACAAGACTAGACAGACAAGACTAAACAAACAAGACTAGACAGACAAGTCGCATGGCTTCAGAGAGCTAGTTAGCTTCAGAGCGCTAAGTACTTGTTTCTCTATACTACGTTAAGCGTATAATTATTTGGTCGATAGTATTGTTTGTATAAATTTCTGTACCCTCTCCCAATTTTGTTTATCCTCTAGGATATGTTTAATGATTGTTCGAGCATTTAAGGGAGTATCTATGTTTTTCACAACTTCGTCCCTTTCGTTCTCCCATCTATAACAATCGAAAATTGTATGGTGTACTGTGTATGTTTCACCACAGTATTCAGACAGACTATTCGCTGTTCTTCAAATCAGGTGTAAAAAGTCTCTGAAGCAACCGTGACCGGTTAGGAATTGTGTCAGGTGGTAACTGACTTCTCCGTGTTCTCGCTAAGTTCATGTGTTGATGTCTGGAATTAATAGCCTAGTCCACTGTCCTTTCTCCGTATTTGTCCACCTTTCTTGCCATTGTTGTAGTAGGTTTGTTCTTGCTTTCTTTCTAGCATATAAGTAATTTCCCGTTTTTTATTTCTTCCTTCTTTTTAGCCAGCAAATCAATAGGTGCAATGCCCGCGATAACTATTGCTGCCTCTCCGGACACAGTACGATATGCAATGCAATCTTCCGTTGGACGGTTTATCCAGGTTGGTCCTTGTTTACAATTTATTTTCCCACAATGGTGCACCATATAGCATCGCTGATTGAGCTACAGTGCCCAGTAACTTGCGTTTAGAGTTTCTGGCTCCTCCTACGTTTGGCAATATTTGCTCCATTTCTGCGAGAGTTTTTTTTTAGACCTTTTCCTGCAGCCTCAGTAATGTGTGCAGCGGATGCCGTCGTATAAGAGGTTCCACAGTGTAGGACCCAATATAGAGCCCTCAGGAATCCCACAACTTACTTATATTTCGACTGTTTCATTTTGGGCATGCATTACTAATTTCCTGTTGATTAGGAAACTTGTTATCATCTGTAACAGTTACGGAGCTATGCCACTCTTTGTTAGTTCAATTATTATTTCCCAATTGGCTGTAATAAACGCATTGCGCATATCGAAAGTTAAAATTATTCTTGTTCCTTTTGTGCGCGTTCTAGCTTCCTCTGCGATCTTGAAAACTGCATCGACTGCATCTATACTTGACCTGCCTTTTCTAAAACCGTACTGCTTGTGGGATAACCCCAGTCCGGCGTCAAGCTCCTTTTGTATGCTCGTTAGTAGGAGTGTTTCCATCAATTTTCCTGACATGTCTAGTATGCATAGAGGCATGTATGACTATGGTTCCCCAATTGGTTTCTCTACCTTTTTAATGAGAACTAGTCTTGAACGTTTCCATTTGGCTGGAAAGTTTCCCGCAGTTAGGAGAACGTTCATTACTTTAAAAGTAAACGTAGGGTGATGCTGGGCGATGATCTTGATCACTTTTGGTGGCACGCCGTCTAGTCCTGATGCTGTTCCGTTACGTATACGATTTATTGCGTTAACCAGTTCCTCTTCGTTATAGTGGTGTTTCCAATACTTTGGGTTGTTTCCAAAGGAAGGGCTCCTGCCATGGGAAAAGAGCTTCAAGCACCTGAATCATTCCCTCTATCGTCATTTATACACTTGGGGGCTCTGATTTTTAGCGTTTTTGCAGATTTGGAAGACGTCTCCCCATATATTATTGTCAAGATCTTCGCAGAGTTTCTTCCAGTGGTCCCGTTTTCACTTATTTATTAGGTCGCGCAAATCTTTTTTTGATTTCTTGTAGAGTTTTTGCAGGGGTCTTAGGCATCCTTCTCGTAATTAGTTTGTTTGCGCTTGAATTTCCTTCTTGCAGCGACACATGCAGCCCTCATGCTAGCAATTTTATCGTTCCACCAATACACCAAATTTCTTCTTGATGGTCCCTTTTCTTTATTAGGGTGGCATCACATACCTTCCTCATTACGTCTACTAGCGTATCCGCGCTTGATTTGTGTGTTCGTGCTATTTCTACTGCAAGATTTGTTGTCATTTTCTCCTTATCATGATTCTTTAGATTCCATCCTATAATTCTTCCCTGGCATATCTGTTTTGTGCCTTCTTCTACGCTGTACAGAATGTATCGATGATTGCTTAGGCTTTCTCTCTCGAGCACTCTCCAGTCTTGGATCATATTGGATAGGCTTATTGTTGAAAAAGCAAGGTCTATTATGGATTGGGAATTTCCTCTAACGAAGGTGCAGCTCCTTTGTTTTGTAAAACAAGGTCTAGTTCACCGCAGCTCCTTTGTTTTGTAAAACAAGGTCTAGTTCACCTGCCCAGTCCATGACCAGGTTGCCTCTCTTATCCAACTTTGGGGATCCCCAATATGGGGACTTGGCATTAAAGTTCCCAGCTATTAATATTTTTCCCAGCTATATAATTGAGCCAGCTATATAATTCTTCCCTCTGCGTCTTATGTCCTGGCCTAGTTCTCCTAGTGTTTCTGCTAGCTTTTCTATGTTTTCGTTTGGAGCAGCTATATATAATAAACTGCGGCAACTCTACCCATACGAAAAACCCGTTTTCCGGTAAAACCCGGAACAGGCCCGGTTCCTCTTTTTAAGAAAGGTATCTTACGGTTAATGATTATAATGGCTGCGTCTTTTTTATTATTCGTGAACCAATTAGGGTGATCGATCAACTTTTTTTTAGGCTCGATTACGAGTAGTATGTCCCTCGGGAGTTCTAGAGCCATCGCAATGAGCAAGTCATAAGCTGCACAGCATTTCATTGTGTTGACAAAAATGATTTTTTCTTAGCCATGTCGGACGCTTTGCCTCCGCCAAAGCTTTCTTGAATCCTGGGCACGCTCCGGTATCAGCCCGATAACCGTTCGTAATGCTTATTGGACAGTATAGTTCTTGCAATCATTTGCTTTGTGACCTTCTTGTCCGCAATTAAAGCAAAGGTTTTGCTTGTCTGGCCTGTTGCATGTGCTGCTATGGTTTACCAGCATCTGTATGTATCTGTACCAGCATCTGTATATCCCTATTTACCAGCATCTGTGACATTTCACCAATTGAATTATTTCCCTTGCTCTACTATGTACCCATCCAACTTTTATCCTATCCTTCTTTATGAGTTTTTTTGCCTGTTTTTGTTGAAGCGAGACAGTAGCCACCTGAGTCTAGTCATAGGCTGGAGACAGACAAGTCTAGACGGACAAGACTAGACGGACAAGAATAGACAGAAAAGACTAGAGAGGCTAGACAGACCAGACTAGACAGACAAAACCGGAGAAACAGGAATAGATAGACAAGACTAGGTAGACAAGAGTATACAGACAAAACTAGACAAATACGACTAGACAGACAAGACAAGACAGATAAAACTTTGCAGACAATTGTGTAACAAACGAAAATCAACAGAATATTTGAATCAAGAATTTAATTTTCGTGGTATCTGATTTATTGATGACAATATTAGGATGTAATGGATTATATCATTAATAGATTTGTGTAATATTAATGGAGATTTATCAATTGCCATTTAGGTTGTAATTATATCAATACACTACTATACAATAATATACAATAGGATCTCTCTCTTTAGTCCATAACCCTTCTGCAGGGTGTGGTGACATCAATTTGCAACGCGCGCAATGACTCCTCGGCAGCGCTCTCTACCTTGGGCAGATCTCATTAATTCCTGCATCCCTTGTCCCGTCAGTGTTTTTGTCAGGTCTATCCATCGTGTCGGCGATCTTCCTCTTGGGCGGCGGTCTTGGACTTTGCCTTCTACTATCAGTCGTTCAATATTGTCGAACCTCCTTGCCACATGACACAGGTATCCCAAATACCTTTGGTTTATTGTCTGGTATAGTCTGGTATTTATACCGAGTTGTTGAATAATACAGTCGTTTGTGCGGTGGGCTGTCCATGGTATTTGCAGCATTTTTCTATAGCACCACATTTCAAACGCTTCTATTCTGCGTTGGTCTGAGGTCCGAATAGTCCACGTTTTGCATGCGTAAGTTGCAATGGAGAAGGCCAGGCTATGTGTCAGCCGAAGTTTTGTGTTTTTGGTAATGGCTCGATCTTTCCAATTTTTTGCCAGTTTTGCCATAGACGTTCTGGCAATCGCTAGTCGTTTGCGGAATTCTTCTTCCGATCCACCTTTTAGGGATATAGAATAGGATATAATATAGTAGTAATAATTTACAATTTGGATAAAAAAAGATATTCAATTTTAAATAACTGTTATTTGGGTCAAGAAAAATGTTTGTTTTTTACCTAGGCTTTTTTATTTAATCTTGTCTGACGATTCTTGTGTGTCTAGTCTAGTCTCTCGAGTCTTGTTTGTTTAGTCTTGTCTATCTAGTCGTTGTATGCCTAATCTCGTGCAACATTAATTGATATCATGTGGTTGTTGCGATAAAGTCTAGGCCTAGGTCAGTACAACCACCTCTCTCATGTTGTGCTGATAATGCTGTTATCAGTCTAACGCATATTACATGACCTTGTTAGCAAAAATCTAACGTTGCTTTATCGACAAGTTTAAACGGTTCTATTTGAATTTGCCTTTTCCAACTAGAAAATATACTGCATAAACTTATTAAAGGCGAAACATAGCCTGAATATATAAATATATTCAAACTTAACGTAGCTCTATAACATTATTAAGTCTTTTTAAGACTACGAAACCAATCTAATGTACTTTATTGTACGATGTACGATATTGAATTATACAACAGATATTTGTATGTTATTTACTAACCCCAGTCCAATTTCGTGGCATTAAACAAGAACTAGATAAATAACATTGTTTTTAAGATTATTTCTTTATATTTATATTAAGTGAATGGTGACAGATATTGAGATATATCTCACATCAGTGCAGCTTTGCACTTTTAAATTATATCTTTGAAAAAACTTACTTGAATGCCTCGTGGATGACGAGGTTAGGTTTTAATTTGATATTTCGTGAATTATGAATGTTTATATATTCAAGCTATGTTTAGCCTTTAATAAGTTGATATGATTATCTATAATGTAGTATGGTTTCACCACAAGTATACTGAATAAGTCTGGTCATTCAATCCTTGTCAGTCTGTCGAGTGCTATTATTCTAGTCTTGTCTTGTCTTCTGTTTGGTTTTGTCTCTGCTTATAGCCTTTTGAAATCGTTGCAGATTATAAAACTTTGGAGAGCAACTTATTTTCTGATAGGGCCTCACACGAAAGTCTCGTTTCGAATCTTGTTCCGGGCAGCCGTAACATTTTCTTCATAAATTTAAACCCGAGCAATCCGAACTTACCGGAGCCCAGAACGAAGTTAACATTTTCTTCATAAATTTGAATCCGAGAAACCCGAGCCCAGAACGAGCAGTTCAAATTTCTTAAGAAAATGTCGCGGCTGTCCGTGTCAGAGTCAAAGATTGAAGACGAGATCATAAACGAGACTCTCGTGTGAAGCTCTATTTTCTGGTTAACTTTGTCTTGACTTGTCATATCAATTTAATCTGATATTCTAATCTCGTCTGTTTCGTCTTGTGGATCTACATTAAGTCAATTAATTATAATAGTTTATCAGGTGGAAACTTTATACGGGTACTTCTCACTTAACGATCTACCTCCTTAACGTCTACTTAGACTTATTGTTAGACTAACGACTAGCTCTCTATACTATAGTTCATTTTATTAAGAATGCAGTAACTAGAAACCTGATTTACACTCTGACAAATGTTCAATCTTGTTACAAAATTTGGCGCTAAATTCAAATATAGTTACTTAAATATAAAATTGGCAATTTATTAATGGTTTCATTGAATATCTTATTATTATTGATGAAATACTCCAAATAGCAGAAATAGTAATAAAATACAAACAAATAAATAGAGAAAAAACGCAAAAAATCTAAATCATACAAACAGATCAGATGACAATTGTGAATTGACATGGTAACTATTGACAACAAACAGCTGCAAATGTATGTGAAAAGAAAGAGAGAAAAGAGGTTGAGATGGAGAAGTAAATATCATCGGTGTGAACTTCTCCTCGATTTAAGCCAATCAAAGAACAAGGTCAAATAAGCCCTATCTTCCCTGTACTGCATTCTTAAAAAAAATGGACTATAGCTCTCTATACCAGTTTTCTGTAGCAATCTCTTCAGAAACCACGTTTAAAAGTAAAGAAATGCTAAAACTACCGAATGTTCTTAATAATCCTTGCTAATTCGCTTATCAGCTTATAATTATATTTAATTTTTGCGTTGTGTAATTGTTGATTTTGTACATTAAAATTCAAAATAAATAAAAATGAAGGCTCCTCACTTATCGACCAATTCGCTTATCGATCTAGTTAAAGGAACGAAGCCCAGTCGTTAGTTGAGTACCTTGTAGAAAATGTGTTACGTTCAATTTATTTTAGGAATCATCTATTTTGTTCAAAACGTTTATTAAATTCGCTACATTCTTAAGTTTCTGTTCGTTAACATCGTAGGAATTTATTTTTTGCCATATTTTTAAAGTTCGCCTTTTTTATTCGTTTTGTAAATATGAAATTATTTTTTAAATAAATATTTATTTGTTCTGAAAATATCTACAAACCGAAAACTTTTAAATTCGTATCATAGCAATACATTCCCATCGTGACATACAGAGCGTTAATATTTGTATTAAAAATATTCAGCTGGGCAATTATAAAAGGTTTTCCAATAAGAATGATATTATTTTAAAATTAAATAAAATTAAAATTATTTCAGATACAACCAAACTTTTTATATTATCTTATATCGCAGTCGATTACATTTATTGTAGAACCCAATTTTCTATAACTTGGTGCAATATATCGGACGTGTTCTGTCAAATGCAGCTTTCAATGTTTAATCTGAAATCATTAAGTTTTGTGGTCTGTTTGCATAGACCTTATATTTCAAATAGTGTGGGGCTATTTGAAATCTAAGGTAATAGAAGTAATCTAAAGGAGTTGAATCACAGTTTCTAGGAGGACAGTAAGCAGTTGCACTCCTTGAAATTATCCGTCAAACCTTTTTTTGCAATACGTCGATAGTTTCAAAAGAGTATGACATGTGGCATCGTCTTGCTGGAACCACATATCTTCTAAATGAAGGATCTACATAAACCTAAATTTGGGTCGGTGGTGGCCTAGTAGTCAAGCTTTTTTTTCCACCTTTTTTTTTCTTCCTCAAGGGTGCTATTTTTCAGCCCTACGAACACTGCGGCCATGTGACCTAATGTAATTTTCCACTTTTTCGATGATTCATCCATTGGATAGTTTTTCTTATACAGAGAGAGTGTATGAGATGTACGACAGTTGCTTTCTCCCTTTGCAATGATGGTTACTTTAAACCATCATTGCAAAGGGAGAAAGCAACTGTCAATCTTGCCCCATTTATCATTTCTAATAATAGGTTTTGGTAGATTTACTTTCCTCCCTAGTCACCACCTCTCATCTTTTTGTTATGGTACCATTACTGCCCATTATCATTGATATGGTACCAGTGCAAGGTTGTTGAAAGTTTCTACCTCCCTTTTCATTGTCTATGAAATGGTCCCATAGATTACATAATGCCCTATCCTTGTCAGGTTTGAAATGCTTATGTCGTCTGTCGAAATGCTTGTGTCGTCTGTCACGTGTCACATTACTAAGCCGTAAGTCCCGGGTTCAAATTCTGGGCCACAAATAAAAATAAGCCAGCGTACTCCTGTACATTGCTCTGGCAAAGCCATCACAGTAAATCTGCCGCGGAACCACCCCTAATAGTGTCTCGCCAACCACGTTATAAACTGCAAGGGCTCCCTATACTTGTGTGTAAGATCAAGATACCAAGTACAAGTGCAGGCAGACGGAGGCTGCAAAATCCCTTAGAGAAACGTAAGGCCAGAGAGGGAGACACCTAAATTTGGCCACAAAACAATTCTTAACACCTATCCGTATCGTTAAATATTAGGGCTTCACACGAAAGTCTCGTTTGTGATCTCGTCTTGAATCTTTAACTCGGACACGGGTAGCCGTAACATTCTCGTCATAAATTTGAACTGCTCGTTTTCGGCTCTGGCAAGTTCGGGTTGCTCGGGTTCAAATTTATGAAGAAAATCGGCTGCCAGGAACGAGATCAGAAACGAGACTCTCTGCTGAAGCCCTATCACTGTAACTTAAGGTCACCTGACGTCCCGTTTCTTTGGCGGGACAGTCACAATTTTTAACATTTTGTTCCGTGTCTCGCAGCCTAAAAAATGTCCCGAATATACTTTAAAGATTAAGTTTGATGATAAGATAAGATATTGTTTTAAAAAAAGAAATCGTGTAAAACCGTGTATTTCCTTGACTGAAAACCCTACTCAAGCTCCACTTTTAGGCACTGAAAAATATGTAATAAGTATAGTTTCCGCTTACTTGAAACAAAAAATTTTTGGCAAGAAAAATGATCTCTAAACGAAGTCAAAATTTGAATTATTCAATCTAAGTCAAATTAATTAAGATGACTTATTAAATTTAAGTCAAACTTATTAGGTAGATTTATTTATTCTAAGTAA
Source organism: Phosphuga atrata (assembly GCA_944588485.1). Lineage (NCBI taxonomy): Eukaryota > Metazoa > Arthropoda > Insecta > Coleoptera > Silphidae > Phosphuga > Phosphuga atrata. The sequence goes on along the minus strand of OX155904.1, from coordinate 41,569,161 downwards.
GTTCAAAATGTATATACTTTTAAGTCAATTTCTCTGAATGTAAGTCAAATTTAAGCTAATAGAGGTTTATAGTACAAGTGTGTGAAGAAGGGTTTTTGTGCATGAGTTTAAAGCACTCGCCTTCGGCTCGTTTAAACTTCGCATCTCATGCACAAAAACCCTGTTTATGTAGGTGTATGGTAGGTAAATTTTTATGTTTTTGGCAAGAAAAATTATCTCTAAACGAAGTCAAAATTTGAATTAATCAATCTAAGTCAAATTAATTAAGATGACTTATTAAATTTAAGTCAAACTTATTAGGTAGATTTATTTATTCTAAGTAAGTTCAAAATGTAAATACTTTTAAGTCAGCTTCTCTGAATGTAAATCAGCTTTAAGCTAATAGTGGTTTATAGTACAAGTGTGTGAAGAAGGGTTTTTGTGCATGAGTTTAAAGCACTCGCCTTCGGCTCGTTTAAACTTCGCATCTCATGCACAAAAGCCCTTCACACACGTGTGTGTTATCTACGGAGCATGTTAAAATACTGTTGAGTATACAAAAAATAATTGTTTCTTACCGATAATATTGTAAAAATTGTAATTTTGACAGAAAACATACATCAAATCACTGACAATAAGGTTAGAACGTTCAGCGCCTCCGTGGAAAAAAATGCTAACTAGTATAAATTCACGTATAATTCAACAATATTTGGTCGTTGTCGATGTAATCTAGGTTAACCTAGATTTAATTTAGATTAGGTTATGGTTAGGTTAAGTTATATTAGAGCCAGATAAATCCAGACTGAGAGGCCGAAACATTAATAAGAAAAATTAATTCAATTTTATATACGTCAGAAAATTTATTTTAACTACGTCTATGTTTTTTGTGACGCAAATTGTTGCTATAGTAACAACAAACAGAAATCGTTTAATAATGAAACTCCATTTGATTTACATTGGACTATCACGCACGATTTGGATACTTTTAAAAACGATTATAATAATGACACCCTTCACATAATGTAGTTATTTATGTGTTCGTTTTGGTGTATGAGTGGATAAAATTAGTTTTAAAATTTGTAAAATTTCAGCTTTGAACTTTTGAATAAGAAACTAGCAGTGTTAATTCGTTATACAGGTATTCTAATATACAATCTACTGTTTCAAAATATCGAACTCGTTATCGGACAACCAACAAAAAGTTTTACTTCAACAAAAGTTACAATCACTCATTTTTTGTTTCTGATTTTGTGATCATGCATAAAAATGATGGAAAATATCCATATGCGTTTAATGTTCGTTTTTGTAGTCTTTGTAATAATAATAGAGATTTTTTTAACACAGAAACTTAAGTGAAACTTGTTTCAGATATTTCATATATAGAATATCAATTATGACAAATATAGAATGTCAATTTTGACAAATATAGAAAGTCAATTTTGACAAATATAGAATGTCAATTTTGACAAATATGGAATGTCAATTTTGACAAATATAGAATATCAATTTTGACAAATATAGAATGTCAATTTTGACAAATATAGAATATCAAGTTTAACAAATATAGAATGTCAATTTTGTAAAATATAGAATGTCAATTTTGACAAATATAGATCAATTTTGACAAATATAGAATGGCAATTTTGACAAATATAGAATGTCAATTTTGACTAATATAGAATGTCATTTTTTTCAAATTTAGAATGTCAAACTTTCTTACCATAATCAACACAATTTTCATTAACACGACTGTCAAAATCAAACACTGATGAACTCACACAACTTTGACAACTTGTCTAATGTCAAATAAAACAGTCAAATGTCAAATAAAACTTGAAGAGAATTAATTTTTTTATAAGAAACTTTGATTTAATATTTGTTTCTCTGAAAATTTTATAATAATTAACGAAGTTGAATTTCTCAAGAACTAAACGAAATTATGAAAAATGTTATAAATTAAATTCGTAGAAAATTAAAGAGAACTTGTTCAGTCTTTAGAGGTAGATTTTTATATTAATCAACCTTGAACAATGTCAAAACATTTTTTATGTACCCGCATATCAAAATGAGCACAATAAGTAAATTATAGTATGTGAAGGATGTTTTATTATATTTATGCGTAAAAGTATCCAAATCGTGCTTAAAAGTCTAATGTAAATCAAATAGAGTTTCATTATTAAACGATTTTTGTTTGTTTTTAATATAGCAATAACTCGCGCCACTAAACAAAAAACATAGACGTAGTGAAAATAATTTTATGGCGTATATTAAAATTGAATTAAACCTTCTTATTTTGAATCAATAAATCTCGGACGAAAAAAGTGCAGTCAAGATAGGAAACGTTATATCGCGGCCTTTCCGTACAACGAAAGGATTAAGACAAGGCTGCAGCCTGTCTCCTACATTATTTAAAATATACATACAAGAAGCACTAACAAACTGGAGAAGAAAAACCGCAGGAATGGGAATAAGAACAGGTGAACATTGTTTGACAAGCCTGCTATTTGCTGACGACCAAGTGATACTAGCAAGTGATGAAAGAGATATAGATTATATGTTAAGAAAATTGAAAGAAGAGTATTCGGAATGGGGTTTAAACATGAATATGTCAAAAACAGAATATCTTCGTGTCGGGGAAGAAGGAGAAGACCCAGAACTGGAGTTAAGAAAGATTAAAAATGTAGGGCATACAAATATTTAGGAACTATCATCTCAGAAGAAGGAACAACAAAAAAGTTTATAGAAAATAGAATTGGACAAGGGAAAAAGGCTATCTGCTTGTTAAATTCAATGCTATGGTCAAATGAAATTAAACTAAAAACAAAAATGAGGGTATACAAATCTATTGTAGAACCAATAACAACTTATGGTTCAGAATGTTGGCAAGTTTCACAAAGAGATAAAAAAAGTATAGAAGTAGTAGAAATGGACTTTCTACGAAGAGCTTGTCAAACGTCCAAGCTAGATCGTGTAAGAAATGAACATATAAGAAGACAGACGAAGAGAGTCTATGGCACTACAGACGACATAGAAACACGGCAATTAAAGTGGTATGGACACATGCAAAGGATGACTGGAGAAAGATGGCCAAAAATAGCATTCCAATATATACCAAGAGCAAGGAGAAGAAGAGGCAGACCAGCAATAAAATGGATAGATGGTATTATGGAAACCATTAAAGATAGAGCCATAGAAGAAGATGGCTGGAGAGATAAGGAGAGGTGGAAAAAGAAGTGCGGGATGCGGCAAAGGCTGTAGGAACCTCGCTGTATAAAAAAAAAATCTCGGACTCTCAGTCTGGATATATCTGACTCTAGTATAACTTAACCTAAGCATAACCTAATCTAGGTTAAATGTAGGTTAACTTATACTACATCGACAACGACCAAATAGTGTTCCCATCACTATGCGTGTTATGCGAGCTAGCAATTTTTGCACGGACGCGCTGAACATTGTAAGCTTATTGTGTCAGTGATTTGAAGTATTTTGTCTGTCAAAATTACAATTTTTCAATATTATTGGTAAGAAACATTAACACTCGCCTTCGGCTAGTTCTTTAAACTTCGCAACTCATGCACAAAAGCCCTTCTTCACACACTTATATTATAAACTACTATTTTGTTTGACATATTTCTTCTATAAAAAAATCTCGGAAACTAATATGGAATTAAAAAAAAAAATCCAAATAAAACTTATGGACAATTCAATTTTCCACAAAAAACTTTATTATCTAGTAACTTTTATCCTGTCAATTTAGTAATAATCAACCTTGAACAAACTCAAAATCTTGTTTCTGTTTTATATTTGTCTTATCTCGAGAATGCGAAAATAACTCGAAAACAACGCGAACTTTTGAAAAATATTTTCAATAAACCTTGTAGATAATTATTTTTTTTATACAATATCGTGTTATATAGTGATTTACTATCTGTCACCTTGATTGTTATTAACCTCAAACAAAGTCAAAACCTTATTATTTTCCATGTTACTTGTTTCAAACATACCCACAAAGGCAATTTGTTTATTAAATATAAATTTTATTCGCATTAACCTATCGTAAATAAATATTGTAACCTCAGCCACAAAACTCATCAACAACCTTTTTAAGTTTGAGTTTGCAAGCACTGAATAAAATCATAATTACAATTACAAAGTTATAGAGCTATAACTCTCTATCACATTCAGCAAAAACTCTCTATAATATTCAGCTTTAGATTTAGCTATAGCCCTCCATCACATTCAGATATAACCCACTATTACCGTTAGTTATAACCCTCTCTTACATTTAGCTATAACCCTCTATTTCTCTATTACATTCAGCTATATCCGTCAATCACATTGAGCTACAGTCGTCTATCACATTAAGCTACAGCCGTCTATCACATTTAGTTACAACCCTCTATTACATTTAGTTATAACCCTCTATTACATTTAGGTATAACCCTCCATTGCATTCAACTATAACCCTCTATTACATTCAGCTATAACCCTCTATCACATTCATCTATAAACCTTGTGAACATTAATTACACATTCTCAAATTAAAGTCGTAACTATCTGGAATATTACCGAACCTTTTTAAACTTCCATCGAACGCGTTGGGAACTCCTGATCTAGATAGATCTGTGTTTCCAAGCTTCCTAACTTCGCCTATGTAATATATAGGTAATTTTTAATATTCAAACTGAATTGGTCACTGAAACTTACTAATTAGGTTTTAAAAAGAAATCAATCGGAAATTGTTGAGGAAACACAATCCATCCTTTGCACGGTAGTTGTGTTGCTAAAAAATCCAGAACTTGCTGTTTCATCTGTTATTGAATACACTTAGATATTTTCTTTCTTTCCATGATTGGCTTAGAAGGGAAATCTAAAACATATTACTTTGACGTTAACGGTTTATGAAAGTTATACTTAGGTAACTAACTTTTAAGCGAGCTTAAGTAACTTGAACTCGAAACCGTGTAAACTTAAAAGAAACGCAAGACAGCCTAAATATATAATTATATTCAGCCTTTCCGGAGCCGTATAAAAATTACTGAGTCTTTTTAGGACTACCAAAACAAATCTCACCTGAAATTTGTAAGTAATTTTATAGATTTCAGTCCACCTTCGTGGCACTCAACAAAAACCATAAAAATAACATTGTTTTTAAGATCATGTCTTTCCGATACCTAAAGTAAAGAGCCATTTTCCTTAAAAAAAATAACAAATCTTATGCAAGAGGGATATCAAAATATAGCAGGTATAACAAAATCTCAATCAGTGAGATTTTTACGAGTAAATTGATTCAGAGATTTGTTTTATATCAGGTTCGTAATTTGAGGTCTTTAGATTTAAATAACTTTCAAGTCTAAAGTCGTAGAGCTTTATATTTAGAATATTCATGTTGTTAAAATTCTGCTCACAATAATATATAAAGCCGCAAATTGATAAGATTTCAAATATCACCGGCATAAACTAATTGTAACTTTAAAACTGTTCCAAATATAATCGTATTTCCAAATATGTGTCGTCTCGTCCTTCTAGCAACTTATTATTGAGATTGTTAAGATGTGCTGTCTGATATCAGTTGCAAAATAGATTTTTGTAACCAGTCGTGATTACGAAAAAGGGCTTCGAATACTCCGAGTTAAATGATGGAAAACACCTAGCATTCGAAGTCTTTGGCGAAGCTACCAAGCATTCGAAGACAATGAAAATGTGTCAATATGTTTTAATTTCATTTGAATGTCATTGACTGAAATTTTGAAGCAACATTTTCGCACTGATTTAACGTTTTTGCAACGATTTGATTAACTATTTTGACTACAAACTCCATTATTACTTTTATATACTCGCACACTAAAATGATTACATTAATAAGTAAATTATTGTATGTCCTATGTGCATCCGTATGCCATTATTGCAATAGTGTGTAAAAGTATCCACATCGTGCGTAAAAGTCCAATCTAAATCAAATGCAGTTTTATTATTAAACGATTTCTGTTTGTTGTTACTATGACAACTCACAAAACAATACACATAGACGTAGTGAAAATAAGTTGTCTGACGCATATTAACATTGAATTATTTTTTCATATTTAGAATTAAGAAGTCTCGGCCTCTCAGTCTGGATTTATCTGGCTCTAATATAATTTAACCTAACCAGTTAGGTTAGGTTAGGCTTACCTAGATTACATCGACAACAACCAAATATTGTTCCCGTCACTGCACTTGCATTTAAACGTTCGCAACTCATGCACAAACGCCCTTCTTTCACACTTGTATAATAAACTACTATTTAAAGATAGGAAATGTCTGCGTACACAACAGCACCTCTTGATGTATAATGCAATGAAAGGTGAAAACGTCTATCTTAAAACGAACTTTTCTCATGAAATTTAAACAATCGAATGTAATTTTTCTAAATATCTCTCAATCTCTATTTTAATAAATGAAAGTTTGACTTGTTCTAATAAACTTAAAATACATGTTATGGACGAGTTGAAGAGCCACACAACTTAAGAAAAAAGCCGCATGCGGCTCGCGAGCCGCAGGTTGCCGACCCATGAACAATGAAGTTTGGTGTGAACGTAATTATCAAACTTTGTTAGTGGTAACTGAAAGCTAGAATGTTTAATCTAACAGTGTTGGACATTGTTGGATTAAACATTAATTGTTGGGTTTGATCAACTCAGCAATCAGCGATTTAAAATAGTGAAAGATATTTTATAAATCCTACATAAAACTTGCAAAAATCTCAATTAATTTCTCGCGAAATCTCAAATAAATTCGTAATTTTAAAAACAAAAACTTTGAAATATTCATTGACATAATTAAAAAGCGACCAATTAATATTGCGATAAATTCAACAAATTCCACAAAAATTCCTCATCCTGCAACTATTTCCAACAAATGGCAATAAAAACGTACGAGCACCACCTCGAGAATCCTTACAAAGAACGGCAATTATTAGTTAAACTATTCAAGTGCAAAAGCCGCATAGCAACTAACTAACTATCCACCACGAGAGCTACTTAGCTAGTTGCCATGCGGCACCTACCCAGTGCATCCGACGAAGACAGCAACGGCCGGCGAACGGTTATTTATAGGAGAGAACGAAATAATATCATGTGTGAGAAGAGAGCGCAGCGACCGACCCAAAGATGCAGAACGTTGCACCCGCGGAGAGAGCAAACGTCACATAGGAACAAGGAGACGGAGGAGGAGGTGGAGAAGAAGAACGGTAGGAGAACGATTTATGCTGCGTTGCCTTTTATTTATTCGGTTTGAGGTTTAAGTTTTTGATTTATCCCAAAATTTGTGGATTAATGTGAGTTTAACTGAGTTTAACTCGGCGTTTCACAACGTGGGGCCCACGCCCCACAACGGACAATTTGACTGTTAAGAGGGCAAGTTGAAAATGCACTCGTCAGAGTTTTACCGTATCGCTACTCGATATAGACTTCTAGATATTTGGTTTCATTAGACTTTAAAAAATCTCGACTCGGTCTCGTTGGTTGAGAAAAAAATTAGTCTCGGTTTCGTCTCGAACGGTTTATCTCATCTAGTCTCGTCAAATATCGTTGTTGCTAGAACATAAAAAAGACGAGATGACACGAGAAAAATGACTAGGACCGCTGTCCTAGTTACTGTCGATCATCTGAAAATTCTAGAGGCTGATTTAATAGAAAGATTTTCTGTTTTAAAGTAAATGGATTTTCCAACTTGGATGATGCAGCCAATGTTAGTGAATTTGCCTGATATTTCAAATATGCAGTATCAAGAAGAACTCGCAGCAAGATGATGAGTTAGCTAAAACTTTATTTAATATAAAAGGAGCGATGACATGATTTTGTGAGGAAACTGAAATCAAATATACAAATTCCATCTTCGTAACTAGCTGAATGTGGATTTAGTGCCGTAAATAAGTTGCTGCTAAAAACCAGAAATCAGCTGGTTATAACAAAACGGGGAGACTTGAGACCGAAGATATGTAAAGTGGAATCAGGCCCCTCTTTCGCACTGGGCACTCTGGGCACGTAGCCAGGGACCCGCGTTCGATAGGGCTCTCCTAGTTCCTGCCAAATTACTAAACCATAACTGATATTTATTACCGAAAAACATTTATTTAGAAAAAAAAATGATAATGACTGACTACAAGCTTTTTAGCTTTTGCATGCGCGAAGCTACTCTACTCTTACAGGCTTTCCGACTTCAGCATGTTTAGATAAATTTGTTTAATGTTAATAACTATCAACGTGACACATAGAAATCACTAGATAACAAGTTATTGTATAGAAAATTTGATTATCTACAAGTTTTATTTCAAACATTTTTCAAAATTTCGCTTACTTTTTGAGTTATTCTCACATTTCCGAGACAAATAATGAAACAATATGAAACAAAAACAAGGTTTTGACTTAGTTCAAGGTTGATTATTACCAAATTGACAAACTAAAAATCACTAGATAACAAGGTTTCTAATTGAAAATTCAATTATTTACAAGCTTTATTTGAAACTTATTTCCAAATTTCGATTGGTTTGCGTGTCATTTGCGAAAACAGAAAAATGTGAAGTTAGGGATTTACATGACATAAGATATGGCGAGACTTTCAAAACTCTCATCGAGATCTCGTTAGTTGAAAACAATAGTAGACTCGTTTCAGTATCGATCTCGTCTCGTTACGATTTGTCTCGTCTTGCCTCTTCAAATATCGTTGTTGCTAGAACTTATTGTTTAGATAGCCTAAAACAAAGTAATTATTGTTTAGTAGTAAGTATTAATTAAATATTTTACAGATGATTCCTAGATTTTAGATTTCGTAAAGTCTCGGAAACATTTTCTGAAGAAACAAGACGGGTCTCGCCGTATGTGGTCTCAGTATCGCCTAAATAATATTAAACAATGTCTCATCTCGGTATCCACTCGATTTTTCGAGACGAGACGACACAACACGAGAAAAGTATCCTGTGAAGCTCTAGTTGAAGTGACTGATACCACTGTACTAGTTATTGTCGATCATCTGAAAATTCTAGCGGCTGATTTAATAGAAATATTTTCTGTTTTAAAACAAATGGATTTGCCAACTTGGATGATGCAGCCAATGTTAGTGGATTTGTCAGATATTTCAGATATGAGCTATCAAGAAGAACTCGTAGAAATGCAAAATGATGAGATGTCAGCTAAAACTTTATTTAATATAAAAGGAGCGATGACATAGTTTGTGAGGAAACTAAAATCAAATATCCAAATTGCACGTTACCGTTTCCATCTTCATATCTAGCTGAATGTGGATTTAGTACCATAAATGATTTGCTACTAAAAACAAGAAATCAGCTGGCCATAACAAAACGGGGCGATTTGAGACCGAAACTAACTGAAAGTAGGATTTCTCATTGCATTTCTCTTTCTAAGCAATAATTGCAAGGAAACTAAATTTAACTATTAAATAATTACTAACAAATATAATAATACAAACAAATCTTTAATAATTAAACGATATCGTTCTTGTCTTCTCTTCATTTACACTGTACTCAATTTACATGGTTTCCGTGTTGTGTTTCATTTGTTTTAAGTTTGTAAGATTATCTATAACGTAGGATGGTTTTACCAATTCTATCTTATCGCTTCAATCAATAACCTGCTAAGTTCATGTCTCTCTCACAAAATGTCAAATTAAAAACATCTAACCTTAAACACCCTCATGGGTTTCAAGTAAGTGGTTTACAAATTGTTGCTCATGGAAGCAAAGCTGTGCTAATGAGAGATAAATCTCGAAACGCGTCCACAGATGGCTATCCACTTAAAACCGGTTGCAGACTCCTGTTCTAGCTAGTCTACCAGTCGAAGCGTTTTTAAGCTAAAAAAAGGTTTTAAATTCATGGTAATAGCTGTATTGATTAGATTAATCGATAAATTGACTGAAAAAAAATGCCTTAGGTTAAGAAAAGTTTAGGAAGAAATTTATTGTGATTTTTTCAAGAGTTGGACACAAATCGAAAAGTAACTTTGACTATTAGACTTTACGTTCTTGTATTAGACTATTTAGTTTGCTGAGATCAATACGAGTTTTTACTAATCATGGATCCTAATTATGAATTTTTCTCAGTTCCCTTCCATTTCTATCTTAATATAAACATTTTTGAAATATTGCTTGTAACTTATTTGTTATTAAGAATCTTACGGATTTGTCAAGATTTTCACTTAGGAAATTGAATCCAGATTAAGAAATTAGTTTCGTTTTTCTTAAAGTCTTCGTGGAAAATTTTCTTCGTAAATTTTATCAAAGCGTACAAATATTGTTAGCAACCTTTGCACAACAGTGATTGTCCCTCGTTGTTTTTTCCGAATTTTCCAGGATATTTACACTATATTAATATATTAACACTATTTTATAAAGGAAACCCGACAGAAAAACAAAATGTTTGTGGAAAATTCTTAGGCATTCAACTTTCGATTCGGTTTCCTTCCAAATTCCCGTTAAATTTTACAATATGTCATCAATCTCTCTGAAAATATATCTAGAAAATTTTCCACAAATTTCATCAGTTTCTTTCAACTTATAGATTTAGGAAATTTATAAATTTATTTACAAATCCACCCGGAAAACTCACTTTTAGTACATTTTTCGTACCAACTTTTAATACAAAGAAAATGAGTTCTAATTTATTTTCCGAACATATTTTCGCGGAAAAACTGATATTATCTTGATCTAGATAAGCTAAGCTATAAAACCCTATAAAGTGCAAATTCGTTAATATTCCGTTATTCCGTAAAATTCGTTAATAATAGTTTACCACAGCAATTCTTAAATTTTATATTTTATACAGGTTTGGAAATTTAAAAATATCTCAACTCTACTTCTCAATCTCAAATCTTCAATCTTTTTTTTGACAAATGAAGAAAGACTACTCGACTGAGGCGAGCGGCTGTAAAATACTTTTTCTGTCACTAATGTATCTAGTAGGGAATATGCATCAATTTCGATAATGCAAAAAGCTTAAAAAACATTTTATAGATATTGTCTAGTACCGCAATATAAGGTGACCTTCTACGGCGTACTACTTTAGCCAGTATAGTACTTCTTTCAGATAGTCTGTACTGTCCAATTTTTAGGTAAGTACTGCATTTGTACTGCTTTCCTATAAGATGTACTGCTTGTACTGCTTTGCTTGATATTGTAAAAATAAATAATTATAACTGTGATTTTATGCATTTTCAAGACGAATGCCAAATCACTGTTAACAAAACTTGTTACGAGTACCCTTGTTTTCTGTGAAGTTCATATTGCCTCGACGGCTTTCGCCAAGCAGTTAGTTAGTTCGTATGACAATACGAACGTCAGACGGATGGTGAAACTTTTTTAGATGAAAAAATAGCAATATCTGAGGGAACATTTGCATTTCATACAATATGCCATAATCATAGTTTCCGTAGTATGGATTGTACTTCAAATATAGTGCGCTTCCAAAACTCTGAAAAAAAAATTTATTGTGGGCGAGCAAAATGCGAAGCAATAGTAGTTAATGTACTCGAAAATTACTCATTCGAATTATTGAAACAAAATTTGGAAAATGCAAACTATATTACAATTTTATCAAACGCCTCAAAACATAAGGAAATAAAAATGTAGCCCATTTAACCGTTAAAGTCATTCTAGCGGCCTGACGCACTTTTAACTAATTATTACATATGGTTAGAATAATATTTCGATGAAACGCCTTTTAGTAATCTCCTATTACTATGGAAAGATATGAAATTAGTTTTTAAAAAATCATTATGCTTTAAAAAATTTCGATTTTTTACATTTTTACCAAAAACTCCGCTAGACTCCTTCTAGTGTCAGCGTGATAGAGTGACAGCGTGTCATCAGATCACAGATTAAGTTTAAAAATAAGACAAGCCCTTAGAATAGGTAGGAATATCACCTACTTAACAAGACGCATTTTTTATGATAAAGATTATTGAGATATTCACTATATCTTGTTTACTGCCTGGACATCTGAAATCTTCCAATGCGAATTGTCCGTCTATGAAGCAAAAAAATATGGACCACCAATTTTTCGAGCAATTTTCTCTAAAAACAGATACCAAGAAATTTGTAAATTTAGTAGAGTTCATGATAAAGAATCTAATTGTAAATGAAAACGGCGTGCAAAGGATAAACTTGCACTTATTAGAGAACTGTGGGATCGAATGAATAATAATTTAGGAGAATTGTACATTCCATCATGTAATCTGACTGTAGATGAGCAATTATTTGCATTTTAGGGAAAATCTCCATTCACGTAATGCATACCGTCAAAAAAAAAAATTGGAATAAAAATATTTTGGCTAAACAATTCTGAAACAGGATACCCACTAAATGGATTTGAATATTTAGGATTAGAGTGAAAAATCTACCACCTGAGTGAAAATGCCACCAACCTGAGTGAAAATATCATACAAGATTTATGCACTCCATATTACGATACAAATAGAAACATCCCGTGCGAAAATTTTCTAATACCAAACAATTGGCTCTGAATTTGAAGAGTTCTGGTCTCACTATTACCGGAACAGTACAAAAAAATAAGGTGTTTATCAGCCAAAATTTTCAGGCGAAACGTTCTCGAAAACAATTTTCAACATTTGTCGAGTTTACAAAAAATCTTACCTTAGTGTCATACGTTCAAAAAAAGGAACATCTGTTATTTTATTATCAACAATGCAATCACGAAAAATAAGAGAAAACCGGAAGTGATTATTGAGGATTACAAAACAGATTTTATGGACAAGGTGATCAAAACTTACATGAAAACTTACATGATACATGTAAAAGAAAGACAACTAGATGGAAATAAGGGTTTGAAGGAAAGTATTTATTCTTCCTCCAGAAAAGAAACGGCGCATATAGTGTCATTTATGTGAAAGCAAAAGGACAGTATTCTAATATTGTATACATTGTAAAAAGTACCTGTAATAGTAATAGTATATAATCCTTCAAATATCAAATGCAATAAGTGTGTAGATTAATAAAAAAATTGAGTTATAAACTTGTTTATTTTTAAACACTATGCGAAAAAATTGATTTATATTGTTGATCCCACATAATCTTATATTAAAAATATGCAGCTAACTACTTAAAACATTTATTGAATAAAAATAGAATGCAAGAGAACAAAAAATCTAGTGAACAAAAATTGTCACCGGCCGTCCAGGCCGGTAGGCGTAGGATGGCTGACTACTGGGTAGTATGACCTTAACGCTTAAGTACGTTACTTTTCCTTCGAAACTGGAGTAAATGTTAAACTATTAAATTTAGATTCTGTGCCAGGAGAAACATCAGCACTCCTTTCCGAGCATATTGTTAAAATAAAAAAATAATCGCACTAATCCGCATATAATACCAATACTAATTTTGGAAGGCCCAAAACTAAAGGTGAAAATGTGCTTAAAAAATAAAAGCAATTGTTAAATAAGAATATCATTAGAATTGGCTGAAATGCAACTTATTTTATCCAATGCTATTAATACTGCTTCTAGTCAAATGCGTATTGATATTGAATCCATAATCCCTCCGTTGTAAACTTACTTTCACAGATACACAGTGAGAGACACCAATCTTGGTGGATCCAAGGTTTTTTGCTAGGAAGCAGATATAGAATACAAAAAAATGTTGGGATATATCACAACGAGATGACTTGCTTTGTTAACACCTGCTGTTGAAATTCAAAATGTTTGAGCCTTTGCGCTCGGACTTTTTGAGTTTAGATCCCATTTTTAGTGTCCCAAACTACAAAAAAATCGAAAACGCATTATCTGAAGTTACATTGCATTTCATTCATAGTTAAGCTTTTGCTATATTTGAATAGCATATTATTATTGAATAGCATAGTACTGTTAAAGAAATTGAAAGCTCTAAAGTGTCAGCTTCCGAGGTGAAAACTGTCTTAAATAATTTGATGGAGTAAATAGATGCTAGATACAATAGTGGATTTGTTCTATTAAAGGTAACGTAGAAACTCTATACAATGGAAGAGTCAAATCCTGGAAGCAATGCGAAATTTGTTAAATAAATTAAATATTTTTATAAAAATTCCTTTGAATATGTAAAGAAATGGATTATTTCGAAGATTACGAAGATTAATGGATTATTCGAAGAATGAATTATTTTTTGGATGGATATTATTAAAACATTATATAAACTGGGAGATTTTGAAGACGGTTCATTATGTGAAAGAAAACCAGAAAATTGTTATCGATGATAATGTACTTATACAAACTTAAATAACTCTTCGATGAAGTTAGGCGAGTAAACATTGTTCCACGAAAAAAATAGGTGGAAGAAAAATAAAACAGAATTTAGTTTGCGTGGACAGAAATATACAAATATTGTAAAGATGAGCATATTCATACAAAAAACTTGGAATTACCTATTGATTTTGCAATGTGTTTGCCTGGTACTAATGCGACAGTTGAAGGAGTATTTTCAATCATTAATGATGTTTGGAGCAGTTGAACATCAAGATTAAACATAGAAACCTTATCAGCAGTGACTTCAGTGAAGGTGATTCTCCATACTTGTGAAGAGTTTTGTAATCTTTTAAAAGAATTTGATACATTATTAAAAAAATCATTCAAATGAAGAATATAATAATTAAAAAAATAGAATAATGTAAATGAATGAATGAAGGTAAAAAATAGAAATGACTAAAAATATTTTCTTTAACAATTATTTTCTGTAAAGCACATGCATAACCATTCCGTATCGTCTAAAGTATTGCTTTCGCGTTTAAATAATCTGGAAATAGGTAAAGGGTTAGTAAAAAACAAAAGGCTTCTATATAGGTTGTAATTCACGCGCAAAAGCTAAAGCTTCATTAAAAACTGACCATTTTTGCTCCAAAATTAGGTAAACAATGAATGCTAACTTTCAATTCCAGAACGTATGACCTTGAAAGTTTTCAAAATTTCGCCTGCGCCCCCATTTTAAAAGTCATATCTCATATCTCTTCCATATCTCAAATAGCTTATGTACTGCTTTCGTGTTTAAAAAATTTGGTCACCAACAACTCGCAATGCCAACAACAAGAATTACAAAGATTGTTTCTCAATTTCATAGATGGTTAAAGTTAAATTTAAAAATAATAAGCAACTTTGTTAATCGAAAGATATTAATGATGCATTTGGAAATGGAAATTACTTACAATTAGTTGTTTTACTAATATTGGACAAGACTGTTCAAAATTGGATAAATCTGCACAAGGTTAAAAATGAATACATTTAGACCTATCATCCAAGATTAGAAAGTATTAAGGCTCATTCAGACAGACGCGGAGCGTATGCGTCGCGAAATATCCGCACCGAAAAATTTGCTAACGACGCGGCAGCGACATAGCAATGCCCACATCAAAACGCGATTTTTACGTGTATATGGTAGTCATGATGTCCTCAAAGAATGAAATAGGATATTTTGTATTTATTTTAAATTAAAACACATAAAACTAATTTCAGAATTAAAAATTGCACCGGTGGCGGCAGCGAAGCTTGCGCTTTGGTCTGTGAGCACCTTTAAGCAAGACTACGTAAGATTAGATACGGCTAAACAAGACTAGATAAGGTTAAATAAGACTAAACAAAACCATCTACTCCATAGATGATTAAAGCTAAATTTAGTCATATTAACCAACATTTTTAATGTCTATTCATCTACAAACTTGACTGATAATATGAAAATCACTTATTTGTTTCAATATTATTGAGCAAGACTGAACATGATTGAATTTATTTATACAATAATATTATATAATTTAAATAAGGCTAAGGGGTTTCTAAGGCTAAGGGGTTTAGAGCAACAGTTAATGGAGAATGGTATAATGTATACCGGAGTATACCAGTTTCTTTTATTATATTTAAGTATTTAGGTAAATAAATAAAAGAATAAAAGTAGGTAGAGTATATAAATAAGAAATGGAAAACTAAAGAAGATATAGGCTTATTTTTGTTTATCCAAAATTAAGCAGTAATAGGCAAGATTAGACTAGATATAGACTAGACTAGATAAGGATAAACAGTATTAAACCAATCGAGACAAGACTAAAGAAAACTTAATAATATAAGATCGGATAAGTTTCGATCAGGTAGAACGACAGAAGAACGTGGTCGGGCAAAACATTATATAAGACAAAGCTTTGTCAAAACCTTTTTCAGTCATTGTACTTAATAATTTCTAATGCCACTATATACTAAAATCGCACTAAGTATTAGACAACAATACAGAAATATAAATAAAAACAAATTTTCTTTCAAGCACGACTTGCACAGTTTGAATATCGACTCCGATAAATCTCATACCATGCCATGTGACGTCATACTGCGATTTGACCAATGGCGATGCGTTTCGCAAATTTGAATTTTGCTCGCTTATTTTGCACTTTTTGATTAAAGTTTTGTGGAGTTAAATACAAACTAAATGAGAAAATAATGGTGTCGGTGTAAGTCTAGACCATAAGTATCGGAGTCAAAAAATAAATTTAAATCACTTGCATATTCCCTATTACGTTCACACCAAACTTCGTTGTTCTAGCTAGTTCAGCAGACCAGACGTTTTTAAATTAAAAAAAGATGATTAAATTCAAGTTTATCGCAGTATTTATTTGATTAATCGATAAATTGACTGTTTTTTTAAAGTTTTTGATTTTTAAATTTTGGATTTATTCAGATTTAGAAAGAAATTTATTGAGATTTTTCAAGAGTTAGGACTACCTCCACGGAGGCCTCCAAGGAGGCGCCATTTGAATGCCTGCATACCTAAAAATGGCGAAAGGCGTCATTTGCATCTTAGATACGTCCACGCAATCGTCATATATTCGTCACGCAATCGTCATATATTCGTCACGCAAACTACAAAACGGTTTATTATACTACACGTCTCGTTCTCGATGATAATTTGTAGTAATACTCGTCATTGCTAACATTACACAACGAATAAATATTGATCATCTTCGAACGAGACGTTTCGTATAATCACGATCGAACATCGCCCGCCTTCGGCTCGTTTGATTATTCAATTTTAGCTCTAGAGTTTAGCAACGCGGAAGCACGTTTGTATTTCACTGCCCTTTTTTGGTCCAGTCAAATCTACATTCGTACTGTTCGTGAAATTATAGAAATAATTCCGTCCTAATGTGTATTTTATTAAATTATATTTAGTTTCTTTAATTAATTATTGAATTTCCCGCTATTCCCGAGATTCCCGGGAAAATAAATTAATATTTCCCTGTTCCCGGGGAAAAAATATACGGGAAAAGATACCCTCTAGTCGCTACACGTGTTTTAGCACGAGCTGCATGACGATACGCAAATGCGACGATGCCGCACCGTGGACACACTTTCGTCCCTATATACGCAAAATGCAAGCCAGCTGCACAAAAGTGAAAAATGACGATGTCGTGCGTATTTCGTGCGGCTACGTGGACAGTAGACCTAAGAAATCAAATAGTATCTTTGACGATTAGACTTGATGTTTTTGTATTAGACTATTTAGTTGGCTGTAATCTTCTACTTATTTTTACTTATTATAAATATGGATCCTTGTGGTGACGATTTTACTTAAACTATTTTAGGAAAATTGCTGTTTACTCAGTAACAACACCATTTCCAGATTAAACATTCTAGTATTCAGTTGTCACAAACTAATTGTGATAATTAGATTAGAACCAAATTTCATTGTTAGCAGTCTAGCAGTCGAGACGTAAAAGTTTTAACCAAAATCTAAATTTTGCTTTTAAAAGCTTTTATGACTTTTTCAAAATTCTATTTTACTATATCACTGACAAATTTAGCTTCATTTCATTGTAAACTTCATTTTTCTATCTAGTCTAGCAGTCTAGATTTAGAATTCTAAATACAACTTTGTTACAAATTTTTTCCTCAAAAATCGAAATTTCATATTTTCTATAATTGGTTGCATTGCTGGCAGAAAAGTATTCTATAGCCTATTCTCACCGCAGCAACGCAGTCAAACAAAGTCTTTCTTTGCCTAACATATTCGTTTACGAAAATTTTCGTCTACAAATTTGAGGATTTTGGTGATGCAATACAACAGATTGCTATGGCTGTCGCCGCCTCTCTGTCCCCACTTTCCAATTTTGACTATCGTAACAAGTTTCCTCTTCTAAATTTCTAGCGTCCATTGCTTCTTTTATATCATTTCGACAGCTTCTTCTCGGTCATCTTCTCTTGCTTCCTTCTATGATATCCATTACAGAACTTTCTTGGGCCATCTATCCTCCATTCTTTTGGTATGTTCAAACCATACTAGTTGTCTTCTTTCGATTTCGTCTGCTACAGTCTGCATTATACTTCTTTGCATCAAAGCAAGGCTCTCTAATGGGACCACCTCCATTCTTGACATTTGTTAATGATCTGGCGCAAACAAATAATGTTGCAATTATATTTTGTACGCTGACGATACTAACATTTTAATATCTAATCCAGACAAACACGATTTAATTAAAAGTAGAAATTTAAAATCAGAAACGTTAGGAGGATGATCCATACATCTTTAATGGGCTTTAAATATATACAAATCATACTTCATGATTATAGTTTTAAGATTTAATCAAAAAACATCAAAAGCTAAAATGGGACTATCATATCGAACTAACATGTTCGACATTAAGTACTGTGTGTTATCTGATTCGAAACCTAAGAGAATGTGTAAAAGTTGATATTCTGCAAATATTTTGTCACGCCATCGTTCAGTCTAGCTTGTCATCTGGTCTGATATTTTGGAGTCAGCAGCTAAAGCAGCTGCTAAAATGCACAAAAATATATTACGAGCGATGTTCAATGTAAATCCTCTACAATCCTAAAGATTTTTGTTCATCAAGCACAACATTTTAAGGGTGGCGTTAAAATGTCTTCTTCCTTCTCTTGCGTGGCAATAAATTTTTTTAACGTGTCAGCTGTGACACGCGTGCCATAGGTTCGCCACCGCTGGTCTAGACCATTAGTATGGGGGTAAAAAAGTAAATTTAAATCACTTGTATATTCCCTATTACGTTCACACCAAACTTCGTTGTTCTAGCTAGTCTAGCAGACGAAACATTTTTAAATTAAAAAAAGTTTTTAAATTCAAGTGTATCGCAGTATTTATTGGATTAATCGATAAATCGACTGATTTTTTTTATGTTTTTGATTTTTAAATTTTGGATTTAATTCAGGCTTAGAAAGAAATTTATTGAGATTTTTCAAGAATAAGGAATCAAAAAGTAACTTTGACTATTAGACTTGATGTTATTGTATTAGACTATTTAGTTGGCTGTAATCTTCTAGTTTTTACTAAATATGGATCCTTGTGGTGCCGATTTTACTAAACTATTTTAGGAAAGTTGCTGTTTACTCAGTAACAACTACATTTTCAGATTAAACATTATAGTATTCAGTTGTCACAAACTAATTGTGATAATTAGATTAGAACCAAATTTCATTGTTAGCAGTCTAGCAGTCCAGACGTAAAAGTTTTAACCAAAAGCAAAATTTTACTTTTAAAAGCTTTTATGACTTTTTCAAAATTCTATTTTACTATATCACTGACTAATTTCGCTTCATTTCATTTTAAACTTCATTTTTCTATCTAGTCTAACAGTCTATATTTAGAATTCTAAATATAACTTTGTCTAAGTTTAACAAAAATCGAAATTTCATATTTTGCATAATTGGTTGAATTGCTGGCAGAAAAGTATTTTATAGCCTATTCTCACCGCAGCTCCGCAGTCAAACAAAGTTTTTCTCTGCCTCACTATTTACGTATTCCTTTACGAAAATTTTCGTCTACAAATTTGAGGATTTTAATGATACAATACAACAGATTTTCCAATTTTGTCTATCGTAACAAGTTTCCTCTTCTAAATTTCTAGCGTCCATTGCTTCTTTTATGTCATCTCGCCAGCTTCTTCTCGGTCGTTCTCTCTTCCTTCGTTCCGATGGTATCCATTCCATTCGGGCCATCTGTTCTCCATTCTTTTGGTATGTCCAAACCATACTAGTTATCTTCTTTCGATTTCGTCTGCTACAGTCTGTTCCTTGCACATCATTTCCCTTATTCTCGTGTTCCGTGACCTCTCCAGTCTGGATTTTCGGCAACTCCTTCTTAAGAAATCCATTTCAATTGCTAGTAATTTTCGTTTATTCTTTTTGTCCACATCTCACACTTTTGCCCCATAAATCATCACGCTCTCCACTATGCTTTGTATATTCTCCTTTTAGTTTCCCTTCTGATTTCTTTCTCCCAAAGGAGTGAGTTTAATGCTCACTGGTGGTGGTAATGCAATGGCTTTCCTACCTTTGGTAATCCGTTCCCTAATTTCATCATTGCTGATGGCCTGTTTGTTTAGGATAACTCCTAGGTATTTACTCTGGTCTACTCCTTTTATTATTCCAGATGCCAAGGGTAGGTCGTTGTTACCGATATTCACACTTACTCATATTCATGGTCTTGGTCTGGTATGTAACTTAAATCATCTTCGTCCTCCGCTAAAACAACTTGGTCGTCCGCCAGACTATATAGTGTCTCATCTCCCACTCTTAGTCCCATGTTCTTACATTTATTCGTCCACAATTATAGGACTCTGTCTAAATAAATTTTAAATAAAGTGGGTGATAAGCAGCATCCTTGCCTTAGGCATTTGGTTGTGATAAATGCCTCTGTTAGTGTGTTGCCAACTTTTATTTGAGCATAATTATTTTTGTAGTACTCTCGGGTGGCGTTTGTTTCAGTAAGTCTTTTACTAAGTTGTTCCATAGCTTTCCAAAGTTGTATCACGCTTTTAGGCTTTTTCAAGGTCGATGAGAGCAATATTTGTTTCTCTGTTCCTTTGCGTCCGTTTTTGTAGGGCTATTTTTAAGGTGAAGATGTTATACGTTGTGGATCGGCCCGCTCGAAACACCGCCTGTTCTTCCGGCTGTTTATTTTGGATATCTTCTTTTATTAAGTTTTTGAGGATCCGTGAATATATTCTGGTAATTTTTGGAATGCTATCCCTCTGATTTTTTTTGAATTTTCCTTAGGTCCTTTTTTGTAGATTGTTGTTATATAGGATGTACTCCATTCCGTAGGAATATTTTCCCCGTTCAAGCGTCTTTCGTAGATAAATTTTTCAACATTTCTATGAGTTTCGGTGGACCATACCTGATAAGTTCAGGATAGATTTCTCCAGGTCCTGGGGATTTCCTTAACTGGTCCTAATAGTTTCTTCAATCTGGGTACTCTGGTCTTGTCTGGATTTTGATGACAACTGTATGTAAATAATTTCCTTAATATCTCAAATTTTTCCGAATGATAATTTGTATTTTATAGTTTAGCTTATTACGTCATAGCATATTATCCAGATAATGTGAGATATCCTAGAGTGAGTGAGTGAGTGAAATAATGTGAGATATGTGAGATATAAATTACAATCAATTTTGCACTATAAACTTTTTGCAATAGTTTGGGAAAAAAGTTTAAAAATTGAGTTTTTTGAGTGGATTTTTGAGTAGATTTATAAATAAAAATCAGGAAAATTGGGTTTTAACCCCTTAGCTACTGTTATGTATTCTCAACTGTGTGTTTAAACGTAAAAAAATAAATATTATAACATTTATTAAGGTCTTGTCCGGTGTTCTCTAGTCTTGTCTGGTCTTGTTTGGTCTTGTCTGGTCTTGTCTGGTCATGCCTGGTCTTATCTGTTCGTGTCTGGTCTTGTCTCTTCTAGTTCTCTTTCGCCTGGTCTCGTCTGGTAAGGTTTTTTCTTATCTGGTTAGATCTTGTCTGGTCTTATATGGCCTTAGCTGATATTGCCACCTATTGTATGGTCTTGTCTTGTCTTATCTGGTCTTGCCTGGTCTTGTCTGGTCTTTTCTCGTATTGTCTGGTCTTGTCTAATCTTGTCTGTTCTTGTCTCCTCTGGTCTGGTCTTGCCTGGTCCTGCCTGATCTGTCTGGTCTCGTCTTGTCTTGTCTAGTCCTGCCTGATTTTGTCAGATCTTGTCGGAAATTGTCTAGTCTTGTCTGAACTTGTATGGTCTAGCCTGATCTTGTCTGATCTTGTTCGGTATAGTCTAGTCTTGTCTGGTCTTATCTGTCTGTTCATTTCTGGTCTTGTCTAGTCTTATTTGGTCTTGCCTGGTTTTGTCTTGTCTTGTGAGCCTTGTCTGGTCGTATTGTTAAAAATCCGTCAATAATTATCAAATATTCATCAAATTCATTTCAGCCGTATCAGCTCATTCATGACAGCCGTACCTGACGAAAGTTTCGTGCCGTCGTCTATTGAGGACACCCGTAGTTAATGGTTTAAGGAAATTTAATGGTGAATTTTCCAGACAAATTTGGATGAAATTTTCTGGAGGAGACTGAGGGAGGCTGTAGGAAGGCCTAGGAATTTTCCAGAAACATTCTGTTTTCCTTTATATCTAATCTAATTTTCCTTTATATTTAATCGAGTTTCCTTTATAAAACCGTTAAATTTTCCGGAAAAGGAAACGAGGAAATCTACATCAATTTTATCTAAAAGGTTATCAACATTAATTTGTTGTGTTTCGGAAAACTGACGAAAACTCAATTTTCTTTAATATTTCAGGAGCACGAAAAAATTCTGCATCTGCAAAAAGTTTCCAAAATGAAACTCTTGTAAAATCCGGAAAAATATTTATTAACAAATAAGTATAACTTTTAGACAAACTTATTAACAAACGATTTTTCAAAAAAGTTTTTATTACGATAGAAATTGGAAGAAAACTGTGAATAACTCCCATATTATAATTACTGTTAGAAATTATTAAAAGTCAGGATTCTTACTAACAACAAAGTTACAAGTACAGTATAATCTTGATAATCCGACACATATGGAACCATACTATCGCCGGATTATCAAAAACGCCGAGTTATCAGGATTAAAAGAAAACAATAACAATTTTACATATTTTATGTACAAATTTTATGTACAAACATTGGATGGTGTTGTTTTTGATTTTATTTCTTCCATGTGCGAGGTATATACTGGTACCTCGCATATATATACCTCGCACATGGAAGAAATAAAATCAAAAACAACACCATCCAATGTTCATGGAAAACAGTCTGGTCAATACACACCGAAGAAATAAAATCAAAAATAAAACCACCCAGTGTTCTTGGAAAAGCTAACTCCACTCTACAATTGTCTTACTATCTGTTCTAAGTTTGTACATATTTTCTTGTATGCATACGTTTACCTATATAGATACATATTTTATTATTTCTAAAATACATTTGTACATAAAATATGTAAAATTGTTATTGTTTTCTTTTAATCCTGATAACTCGGCGTTTTTGATAATCCGGCGGTAGTATGGTTCCATATTTGTCGTATATCCGGCGTGAGGCAGCGTAAAGAAAAGACGTGTTTCCTCAGATCGCCGGATTGCGGAACGTGCCGGATTATCAATATTATACTGTATTCTTACGAGGTTGCCACAAAATTTCTAAATGAAACATTCTAGCTTTCAATTTCAATTTTTAAAATAACATTTTGATAATAAAATTTGGTGTGTCACTGTTCTAGCTTTAGTAGTCGAGATGTAAGAGTTATGAACTAAACATACATAATTTGAAAACAAAAATAGGTGGTATGGGATGATTAGTCGTCATATTCATGGTCGTCAAATAGTGTATACACTATACAGTCTTTTAATGTCTTCGAGTGTGGTGTCTTAGGTCGCGTTTTATACAAAGTGAGTTTCAATGATAGTTCGATGAATGTCTCTATCTTTAAATCTGATTAATAGTTTTAACAATTAACAATTTTGGTCAGGGTATATAAGAGATTGGATGTGTTATGGGGGATGCTATTAGGATGCCTTAATTTCGTTATTACCCGTAACGATGTAGTTTCAGCTACTTTGAGTACGTCGGTTGTCGTTTTGTTTGTTTTAGTTATATGTTTGTTTTTGTTATTATGCTTGTTTGTATATGTATATGTATAAGTTTGTCAAGTATATGCCCATAGTCTAGATAGATCTGCGTCTAGCTTTATATATATATATATATATATATATATATATATATATATATATATATATATATATATATATATATATATATTGGTGGCAGAGTTTACGGAGATTCCGTTATTATATAAAATATATTATATAGTAAAGGAAAAAGGGGAGAGCCTTATGTGACACCTTGAAGAGAAGTAAATTTAGGGGAAAAGGAATGATTAATTCTAATAGGAAGGGTTCTACTTTGGAGGAAATTCTTGAGTATATAAAGTAGGTAAAGGGAGTTTCTAGGAGGTACATTTTATAGGGTACTCCGGTGTGGCAAACACTGTCGAATGCTTTATTAATATCGAGAGAAGGGGCAGAGGGTTTTTTTTGTAGGTATGAGGTTTGACTTTCTTTAATATTTTAGAAAAGTAAGTTAAGTAAGTTTAAAGTGGTTAGTTATTTTATTTTTGAAAATTTAGTTATACCACTTTCAAAATAAGCGGCTAATATTAATAACAAGATTCTAAATGAATGATATTATTTAAAAATAATAAAATGTAACTTTGTTATTGATAAAATCCTGATTTTCCAAGAATATCTAACAGTAAATGCAAACTAGATTATGGAAATTGTTTCATTTTCTTGAAAATCTTGACGAAAATTAAGTTTTCCTGAGTTCCCTTTCAATTCTATCTTCATATAAACCTTTTTGAACTATTGCTTGTAACTTATTTGTTAATAAGAATCTTTCGGGTTTCTCAGGATTTTCACTTAGGAAATTAAATCCAGATTAAAAAATTAGTTTCGTTTTCCTTAAAAACCCTATGGAGAATTGAATTTTCTTGGTAAGTTTTATCAAAGCCTAGAAATAATGTTAGCAACCTTTGCAAAAAATTTATGATTTCCTCGTTGTTTTCCCGAATTTTTCAGGAAGTTTAACACTATTTTATAACGGTAACCCGACGAAAAAACAAAATGTTTGCGGAAATTCTTAGGCCTTCTATTTTCGATAAAATTTCCTTTAAAAGTTACAAAATGTCATCAAATTTTATCTGGAAAATCCACCAAAAAATTTCTTTACAAAATTTATTTCAATTTACTTACAAATCGACTCGTAAAATTCACTTTTTTAATACATTTTTCTCAAACTATCACAAGAGATTATGGTAAGAAATTAATTGTAATTTATTTCCGGAACTGATTTTCGTTAGATCTAGATAAACTAAGCTATAAAATCAATTGAAAATTCATTAAAATGACAGATATGAAGGAAATTATTAACAGTTTTTCACAGAAATTCCTCAATTTTGTAGAGGTTTGGAAATTTAGAAATATCACAACTTCTTTTACAAATGAAATGAACTGGCGCAGCAATGACTTTTGCGACTGCGGTGATCGAGCGGCTGTAAAATACTTTTATCTACTCACACACCAAAATGAACACCAAAATTACTAAATACATTATTGTATGTGAAGTATGCCATTATTACAATCGTGTGTAAAAGTATCCAATTCGGCGTAAAACTCCAATCTAAATCAAATATAGTTTCATTATTAAACGATTTCTGTTCGTTGTTACTATGGCAACAACTAGCGTCACTAAACAAAAAACATAGACGTAGTGAAAATAAATTTTCTGACGTATATTAAAATTGAATTAATTTTTCTTATTTTGAATCAAGAAGTCTCGGCCTCTCAGTTTGGATTTATCTGCTTCTAGTATAATTTAACCTAAGCATAACCTAATCTAGATTGACTACATTACATCCACAACTACCAAATGGTGTTTCCGTCACTGTTTGTTTTAACTAGTTAGCAATTTTTTCTACGTAGACGCTGAAAGTTCTAACCTTATTGTGTCAGTGATTTGAAGTACATATTTTGTCTGTCAAATTTACAATTTTCCAAAATTTTCGGTAAGAAACAATTATTTGTTTGTAGATTCAATAGTATTTTAATATGCTTCGTAGATAAAATAATATATGACACACGTGTGTGAAAGACTTTTCTGTACTCATTGCGATTAAAACACACGCATTCGGCTTGTTCTTTAAACTTCGCAACTCATGCACAAAAGCCCTTCTTCAAACACTTGTATTAAAAACTACTATTTTTGGCACCAATGCAGCCAATTATTGAGTCAGCCAAGTTGAATTTTAGATTTTTCTGAAACCTAGACGCAATAATAGAAGCGTAATTCTAGAAGCGTCTTCTTCTTCTATTGGCTTTATAACCCGCGGTAGGTTTTTGCCTCTACAACAATCTTCTTCCATTCTGTCCTTTCACCGGCTTTCTCTCTCCAATCCCTTACTCCCATCTTTCTAAGACTTTCCTCCACGTCTTCCCTCCATCTTTTTCTTGGCCTGCCTCTTTTCCTTTTTCCTACTGGCCGCCAGTTGTATATTTTCTTGGCTGATCCGTCGTCATGCATTCTGTACAGGTGTCCCAGTAATGCTATTCTTTGAGCTTTTACATATCTCACTATGTCCGCTTCGTTTATTAATCTGCTTAGTTCATGGTTCATTCGTATCCTCCAAATTCCATGCTCATTTAGGATCGGTCCGTAGATCTTTCTCAGTGTGTGTTCGGTATATTTGAAGTTTGATTTTGTGACTCAATAACTTGGACTTCATCAGTTTTTGGTAATAAAAGTAAACTAAGTATTCGCGAGCTTGTTTCTTTAGCTATTACGTTTGTTCTGGTTTGTTCTGAAGCATAACAGTAGTAGTTGTATTAAGACTTGTAGGTCTACGCTGCTGGATCTGTTACAAAAATGAAATTTGGTATGATTGTAGTTATCTAAATTAGTCATTGATAACTAAAATAAGAAAGATTAATATAAAATTTTGGAAAAATTACAAAAGACTGAAATTTAATTTGTTGTTAAACCTTCCACGTCTTGATTGCTAAGAAGCTAGAACAATGAAATTTGCTTTGAATGATATTATTAAAATTGGCTAGTGATGCCTGAAAGTGAGAATGTTTAATATACACTCAAGAGCATAATTATAGAACCAGTTGAATTTTGCCGTTATCTATATTATCACAGGAATAAGTAGTTGCAAAGATCAGAATAAAGTAAATCTGAAGAAATTTACAAAATTTAAAATAAAATTGTTTAAGTTTCTTTAGTGTTAAAAGAAAAACGAATTTTTAGCATATGCATAACTATAGCACCAATCAGAAACAAATTTTATTTTCAAAAATAACAATTGCAATTATAAATGTGTAGGGCTCCAATCTTTCGAATCAATTCGAAAATGCTAGAATTCATGCTTTCAATTAAAGATCTAATTGGGTTGTTGAATAAAATAGTATATTTTGTAACTAGGGCGGTAAAGTGGTTTTCTTTAATTTTTATTTTGTAACGAAAAAAATTTCTGTCACTTTCACGTCACTTTTTTAATATCGATGTCTTGACTGTGTTTATTTTATCTATTTTTTTGTCTTCTTTTTAATGTAACCTAGCGATATTGAATATTTGCGTGCGTTACCCAGGTTATGTGGAAATATAACTAGAGGTGAAAAAAAAAACGTACGTCAAGAAGTATTTTTCGCGCATGAGTAATAAAAAAAAGATCTATTTTTTCTGTATTTTAAAACCTTATTATAAATAATTTCGATGTTCGATGCAAAAAAAAGTTCATTTAATTTAGAATTTTAAAAATAATCACGTGACTCCAAACGCGCCTCATTTGTTTCTGACGTCGTAAGTGTGAAACTGAATATTCTTTATAAATTCGTCGTTTTAGGATTTATTCGGCGCACTGCTTGAAACCATTGGTTTCGACGTTTGTGTGTGGTACATTTTAAAACATTTTTGCAGTTATTTTTGTACTATTCCTACACGATAGTACGAAATAAGCAGGATAACTTTAATATTTGACTTTTAATATCTGACATATTTGACATTTCTACTGTACCAACCAAACCATACGCGCCATTAAATGTGCGGATAGAAATTACAGTTATTACATCACGCGCTCGGCCTGTTTTCGGTACCGAGTTCAATTTTTTAATTTCTTATAACTTTTTAATTACAACGAAAAAAACAAAAAATAGTTTTGTTATAAAACTTATATAATCTTTCGATTATATATAATCTTTCGATTTATGACAAAAAAAATTGTTCAAATACCCAATTGTGTCTGGTTCGATCTGGTTCTGTATTGATACTGGGTCCCCTTAACTTCGGAACTGTTTCGTATTGGCGGTTATCTGCATAGAACGTTCTAACTATGATTCCCCAAAGATTTTCATTGCGGTTCATATCTTGTGAACAAGCTACCCATTCCAACAGCTGAATATTGTTTCGTTGAAAACAACCTTTGGCTTCTCGACTGACATGGATTGTCGCATTATCTTGTTGATAAATCCACAAATTCTCAGAGCTCTTTCTTCATTTTCAAGGAGGTTAGCTTCCATCACTTCAATGTATTCTGCACTGCTAAAGTGTTAAAGTTAAAGTACACACCTTCACTGCAAAATTACGTTTCGAAAAATATCGAGATTCTTTTCTCAGATCTCTCTTGTAAGAATTAAATCCATCGGGACCATCTAAATTAAACTTCTTTTCATCCGAAACTATTACCTTAAGACCAAACAAAACATATTGAATAAATATGCAATAAAAAAGAAATGGAATACCTAGGACCAGTTGCGGTTCATGTTTCTTAGGGCAAACTCCAAACGCGCTTGTTACACTGCTGGATCTGTTACAAAAATGAAATTTGGTATGATTGTTCATTCAAGTTTGGGGGCTGTTTTAATTTTTTGTCTTCTTATATGGGGACTTTTGTTTATAACTCTAAGAATAGTCCACCGTGGCAAATTAACACCACACTCATATGCCAATTTGCTGCAACTTTTTGTACTGTTACTCACCAAATTTATCAGCCCATGTTCTGTTGTGGGACTTATTTGCGCTATACGTTTCGGGATTTCTTTAGAAATTTGAAACCACGCATAGTGGTATCTTGAAAAGTTTGCGAGCGATTTCTCGAAGTCCACATTCTTCCCCATTTAGTGCGATTATTTTTCCTTTTTCAATTCCAGATAAATAAGTCCAACGTGACATTTTCTTACTTTTTCACCAACAAAGTCGCAATTAATACACTATTTGATGTTTGACATAATATTATGGCATTGTTTTTTTAAGCCGACTAACAATTGTATAATATGTACTGGTGCTATTCGCTCCGTGCATAACCGCGCTTAGCGCCACCCGTAGCCAAAAAGACAACTTCGTCTGCAATAATTGTGTATAAAAACAACAGGCAAAAACAAAAAATAATTTATTTCATAAAATATACGATATTTGACAGCAAAAAAATTATACGTTTTGTAATACCTACGGCAATTCTGTAATAAGATGCTACTAAGATAATAATTATAAATAAAATTGATAATGGATAAAATGATTAAAACTGGCTTTGATTTTTTTTCCACTCTATTGATTTTTATAAACAAAAAAATGTGAATAGTGTAAAACTAATTGAGATTAACGTTGTTGATGTTGAAGAATTTAGAATTAAAAATGAAGGAATTACAATTAAATGTAAGGTTTTACGGCACTGGAACTAATGTTACTAGTTGAGATTAATTATTAAATTACTAATGTCATAATATATTATGAAACTTTGTGAGGAAAGTAAGGGCTAGCTGACTGAAAACAATAAAATTCATAGTTTGAATTTCGTGTAGTATTTATACAATTCGCCACAAAACACTTGAAAACGTCTTTTGGCCTTGAATCCATTAGCCAATTATGCACTTTATTAGTTTATGTAAAATAGTTAAACACTTTTTTCTTTAGCAAAATACATGTCAATATATACAAATAAATGATAAATATTGACGTACCTACACATGAAGTTCTTAAAAGTGTCACCTTTGGCGCTAGTGCTGTTGCGCTCGGAGCGAATCGACTTTTTTCCACTGTTTAAAAGGCGTGAATATGAAATGTTCGGGTTTCATTTCGTTATTTTCACTGGTTATACGTCAAAAAGTGCACGAAAAACTTGGCGGAAGTTGACGTATGCTCACAAAAAAATTTTAACTATGAAAAGGTCTATTCGATTTTCTTTTATTGTTGAATTAAATGAGGCCAGATTATCGTGAAAATTGACAGAACTGATTGAATTTACCCTAAATGTCTTATACGGATCTAGACTGATAATTGAATCTGGATCGGTAGATTCATTTATCAGGAAAATCCAGGATTTTCAAAATTTTTGGCTGCACCAGCCTATAGCTATGCCTATAGCACCTATAGTTATGCTCTTGAGTTTAGAATTTTTACTGCTCTTAAGCAAACAGCTATTTACCTAAATTAATTTAGGCAGAACCGACACCACAGGTATCCAAAATGACTCCCCAAACAATGTCGTCTATCTTAAAAAAAATTACCGTTAATCTGCCGATGCTCGGTTACTCATAATCGCCCGATCGAAGGGTTTTCAGCTGGGCCAATCCTGATAAACCATTGTCCACTCATCGGTTTTTAATTGACATACAATGAATAGCCGTTCAATGGCCGATGATTGGTAAATATCTAATGCCATTTATTGACAGATGATTAGCGAACAATTATAGGCCGTTCATTGACAGACGACTCGCCGATCATCAGCCAAGCTTCCGCCAAGCGTCGATTAAAGATGACAACCACGCATCGGGCAAGGGATAACTTAGCATCAGCTTATGGCTCCTCTACACTATGGCCCATCTTGAGCCACTGTGAGCCATCACCATTGTGTAGAGGGGTAGATGGCCTAAGTAGTGGATGATGGAGATGGTGATGGCCATTAACGGCGTTGGAAGCGGTTCGATCAAAAACACACATCAAAGGAGGCCAGCATGCGCAAGAAAACTGCGCAGTGGCTAAAGTGGCATGTACACACCATGGGCCATCATTATTTCCTTTATCGCACGCTTATCAGTGCCTGCTGCTTATTGTCATGATAACACTGATTTTAGTAATTATTTTTATTTAATTATAACGAAATATTTAGTTTATTGAGATATTTTCAATTCAAAATTTTAAATTAATTTTTATCAACGATGTATGGCACTATGCACATCCATGCACATCTAGAATGGTCCATCTAGATGGACCACTGTTTGGATGCGTCCATTCAGGCCATCATAATGGGCCATGATAATGGTGACCATCTTGATAGCCCACAATGAGCCATAGTGTAGAGGAGCCATTAGGATAACAGCCAAGATTCAGTAGATGGTTAGATTTCATCATTATTGCCCAAGCGCATTATACTCATGATCTGCTAATAGTTTTTTTTTTATATTTATTTATATTATTTGTTAACATTTCAACTGACATTTGTTATAAAACTTGTCGAAACAACTTTGCCGTAAACATGTCGATGCAGGGTTTGCGCGTGAAAAAAATTCCGTGCATTAAAAAAATGTATTACAAACAGTAATGAAACATATAAAATACACGATACACACGAAATACAAAAGACATATAAAAATGATGATGAGGTAGTGGAGGTAAATACTTAAATAGTGAAATTTTCTTTTAATTTCAGTGTAAATAATGTAAATAGTGCAAATAATGTTAATGGTATTGATAGACTCGATATTAGTCATGGAATGTGGAAAAAATACTGAGTTTATGCATTGTAATGAGATATATATTGAAAATAGTAGTTTTAACAGTAATTAAGTTATGTATATATAACAGTAATTTTCAACAAAAACTTCGCCAATGGGCTCTTTAAATAGTCAGTTAAATGTTTTTGTTAAATTCGTATTTGTTAATATTATTACCAGAAGAGGTGCATCCAACTTTGCCGAAAATTGCACAAGCACTACTGCAGACTAAAAATTGTAAACTTGACCAATCACTTTTAAATATTAAAGAATCAGATAGCGATTATACATATTTAGGTATAGCTAATGTCTCTAAATGAATAACTTCTCCAATGCTTGGTCTATGATAAGATTTAATGCAGGGGTTCCCAATGTGCGGCCCGCGGCCCGAAAAGCCTGTGAATTCGGCCCGCGATTTCGATACCATATATTAAATTTTTTTTACAAAATAAATAAGTAAATAGTAATATAAATAATAAATATTACAAACATGATGAAGATACAATAAAATAATAATACAAAAATAGTAATATTTTTAAAAAAATCTTACAGAACTTTAACCACGCTTATGGTTAAAGTTCTGTAAGATTTTTTTAAAAATAAAATTGTATTAATAAAATATTGTTTAGTTTGTATTTAAAAAATATTGTAGTATGTCTAGTCTAGTTATTACACATTTGTACAAAAAATAATATAGTAGTCTCAAATACAGAACTGTTAATCATTTCTGGCGCATCTAATTCACCACACAGTTTCAAAGAGTCAGTAACGAATTTATCGTTTTTTTCAATGATGTGCTCACCTGTACCACCAGACCTTGTCCTGCCTACCCAGTTCCCCTGAGCAATACAGGCCTATGCCATATCTAAGACAAATAAAATATGAGTCCCTACAAAAGTCCTTTAGTGGTCAGAAATTAGTGTATAAAAACCTTTTCACACAAAATGAAGCTTCCGTTTTGGCTAGCTATGTTATTGCGCAAAAAATGCCAAACATAGTAAATCATTTTTAGGAGAATTAAAAAAAAAATTATGTTGAAAGTTGCTGACATAGTGTGCCCAGATAAAAAGTCGTGTTATTCAATGATATTAGATGCTCGAAAATGACCATTACTCGTAGAATTGAAGATATTGATGAGAATATTTTATTTAGTTTACAACTGTTAATATTTATTCGTGGAGTTTGGTTGACTTTGATGATTTTTGAAGATTATTATGAAGTTATTGCCAAGGGAAATTTAAAAGAAAACTCTTCAAAGGGATGTGATATATTTTCCGCGGTAGAACATGCTTTTGATTCGAACAATATTAATTGGGACAATTTGGTAGGGGTAACTAAAGACGGTGCTCCATCTATGATGGTCCACAAACAAGGCTTTATACAATTTTGAAAAAACAAGTTGAAGGACTCTAACAATTCCAATAAATTGCATCATTATCACTGTATTATTCATCAGGAAAATCTTATAGCTCAGGTATTGAAAATGAATAATGTCATAAATGATGTTATTAAGACAGTTAATTTTATCAAAAAGCATCAATCACCGTCAATTTAAAACTCTTTTAGAAGAGTCTAAATCTCCATTTGTAGACGTTATATATTTTTGAGAGGTCAGATGGCTTTCGAGAGGAGGAACATTAAAAAGGTTTTTCAGTTTAACAATAAGAAATTACAGAGTTTTTAACTGAAAAAAATCGTGATGTTGCTTCATTGCAAGATATTACCTGGTTATGCGGCTCAGGGGCGCGTTTACATTACTGATGACCCTAGGCGCAAGGTGACTATGTGGCCCTAGTATAGGGAGTCGCAATTTTCAATATGCGAGATTATAGTAAAAGCACATTAAAAAATAACTTTTATTTTTCAACTAATTAAATTAGGTACGTAAGAGTATTTTACAATACGTGTATCGTACAAAGTTTTACCTACAATATAAATTCATAATTTACTTAGATTTATAAAAAAAGTAGATTAAAAAGATTTATAAAATAAATTGATAAATGTCAAGCATGACTTTTAATAAATTAATCAATGCAACGTAAACATTTCAATGGCGAATTGTTATGACATTTTTTCTATTTTGCGTCTGTAATGGACTCATAACAGCACTCATATGCGTGCGGTTATGACTCGCCGAGTGCTGTTATGAGTTAATTTTTTCAAGGTTGGCACTGAAATTCAGAGCTGTCAGTGTCAAATTTTCGATGAGATAGTTTTGAGGTTATGTGATGGACCTCACGAATATGGGAATATTGAATATCGCGAAATAGACAAATTGGAAATCGCGAATAGACAAATTTAATTAATCAATGGTAATAAACGATATACCACCAATTTAATTTAAATTCTGTCCATCAATGGTACTATCATTAAAAACGTTTATGTGACATTGAATGTTTCTTGTCCATTAGAAAACTCCTCGCTGCTCTCTTCGTTTTCTAAAATTGGACGACGTGGTGGAAGAGACATGAACCACATTCTTTGGGTTTGAATCCTCTGTAAGATTCTATGTGTGTCCTTTAGTAAAAACAGTCACGAGATTAATTTTCAATAACAATACAAAAAATAATAACAATGGAATGATTTTTCTTTAGTTTTTTTTTTCTGAATATTTTTTTCACTATTAATCGCCGCAAAGTGCCAATTTATTCACCACACTTTGTCAAATTTTGCCGCTTATTGTCGTCAACCGCCAAAAGTTGGTTTGACCTTGCTTAGTTGGCAATTTGTGGCCCCCTAAAATCGGAGGCCCTAGGCGTCTATGCCTAAAAGCGCCGCTGATGCGACTTGACATTTCTAGTAGACGTAATTGGTGTTATGAACGAATTTGAATTTAAAACTGCAAGGTAATGGTAAGCTTATTTATGATCTTCAACAACAACAGCTTCAAATTGGTAACTTTTGTCATTTTGGAAAATTCGGAATATTAGTAAAGGAAAATACCGAGGCACCACAGTTATTCTTCAATCGGAAAAGTATTACAAAATCATATAGTTTTTTAGAAGATTTTGCCAAACGTTTCGATCATTTTAAGAGTCACGCGGACAACTACATTTTATTGTCAGATCCATTTTCTTGCAATCCGCCTGACGTTTATGACGACATGAAATTTGAATTGATAGAATTACAGGAAAATATCGATGCTAAGAATTCTTATCGAAACTATTCCTTAATTGATTTTTATAAAGGATTGCAATTCCATGCGTGAATTATCCGAAAATACGAAAACATGCCCAACAAATGTTTTCATTATTTGACCCGCCAACAAATTCGGTAATATTAAATTGGTCCGCCGAAGAAAAACTTTGGGAACCCCTGCTTTAATGCTTGGCTGATGATCGGTTCTAACGCCTGGTCCTACACGGAAAAAGTACACTGTAGAAATTACAGTTTAAATAGTAACGTGGGTCCTTACGAATACAAATTTCTAAAGATTGCAGTTCATACTGTGATTTTTAAAACTTACAATTAGCTTTAAAAATGCTATCTTTACAAATTTGTATTCGTAAGGACCCACGTTACTATTTAAATTGTAATTTTTACAGTGTAATTTTTCCGTGTAACGGATCGGCTTCGATGCTTGGCCAATAATCGGCTACCTTGCTTGGACGATCCTTGTTTGCCATGCCTGGCCTGGCGTTATGATTCGACCCAAAACCATGCCTGGGTTATTGAAGGTATAATTATTGGCCGATGATAGAACATTGGCATGATGGAATAGTGGGCCGATTATCATTCTTTGTATGAGTCTATTAATAGACCCATAAAACTTTTATAGCTTCCAGAAGACTAATTAGTCTAATACACGAATAGTGAAATCTAATAGTTAAAGTATTTGTATTTTACCACTTAAAATCTAAAAAAAAATAAAATCTCACAAATATCTTTGAGATTTTCGCCGATAACGTAGAATTATAATAGCTTTATTAGAACAAGAATTACAATAGCTAGTTTGATTTTTCTGGAAAATTGTTTTAGGCTAAAATAAACGGCTCAAATATTATTTGAAATACATTCTTTGTGTACTGCAATCGCCATAAAATTAAAACATGGATGAAGAGGAAATGATGTCGGATCAACAAAATTGATCTAAATAAAAAATGACAATAAACAAAATCTAGACTTCTAGACGTGTCAATTTTGGTATAAATGTAGTCAACTCTTCTTCTTTAATCCGTAGCTGGAGATTGCCGAGGACGTCGTTCTCGTATCACTACAGTTGGTCTCTCTCTCTTAGTTCCTGTTTTCCCCAGTGGGGCATAGGGCTTCTACCAATTGTCGCCATCTGACTCTATTTCGAGCCACGACCTTCAACTCATTCCACGATTTGCCGGTGGAGGTAATTTCGGCTTCAATTGTGCGTCGCCATGTTGTTTTTGGCCTTCCTCTTTCTCGCTAACTGCCTTGGGGATGCCAGTCCAATGCTTGTTTTGCAATGTTTTGTGGATTGCGCCGTAGGGTGTGTCCAATCCAGTTCCACTTGCTTCTCTTAATTTCAACGTCTACTGAAAGTTGGTTTGTAGAACGAAGCAGATCGTGGTTCGATATCACTTCAGGCCATCGGATTCTGAGGATCCGTCTCAAACACCAGTTTGCGATAACTTGCATTTTGTTTGTGCTGCTTTTAGTTACTTTCCACGTCTCACTGCTGTAGAACAGGATAAATTTGACGTTACTATTATATAGTTTGAGTTTCGTTTTACGGGAAAGTATTGAAGAGCTCCAAACGTTATTCAGTTGGGCGAACGCTCTCTTCGCTTTGTTGATTCTTCTGGCGATGTCTAGTTGGGCCCCTCCATCCACTGCTATGATGCTGCCCAAGTAGCAGAACTGTTCGCATCTTCTTACTGTTACGCCGTTTACTTGTATATCCCTGCTAGTGGTAGCGCCAATCCGCATATCCTCTGTTTTTTTTGGTGTTTATGTGCAGGCCTATCTCTTCAGCTTCTTGTTGTAGCTTAGCTGTTTTGTCCATCATGTCGGTGAGTGTATGGGACATGAGGCAGATATCATCGGCGTAGTCGCGATCTTCTAGCCTGCTTGATAGTCCCCATCATATTCCTCGAGGCTGTATTGTAACTCTCGTCATGACCTCGTCTAGTACTATTAGGAATAAAAGCGGGGACAACAAGCAACTTACTCCCCACTACAGTTGGTGCTGCTGGATTTTTCGCTTCCACACTTTCCGATCAGTAGCTATATCCCCGGCCTCGTAGAAGTCCAGTCGTCGGTTCTTGAGGTCGTCGGTTCTTCGTCTTCTACATGTATCGTCCATATCTTCGGCAAATTCTCTACTCGGGCGGCCGCTTCAGCCACAGTAGTTTGCGTGGAAGCCAATTTTCCTTCATTCGGCAAATGCGACCAAACCATCCTAGACGGTGTGTTTGTATTTGTTCCACAATTAGTGGTTGCTAATCGCATCCGGGTCGAATTTCCCCATTTCGCAGGCGATCGCGAATCGAAACTAGAGCTTCACACGAGAACGATATTTTTCTCGTCTCGTCTCGTAAAAGCGAAATGAACTCTGGTGTCTTAAAAGCGAGACGAACTCTCGTCTCGTCTTATCTCGTCTCGTGTGAAGCCCTAATCGAAACACCAATAATCTGTCCTAAGCAACGCATTTGGAACACCGCGAGTTTGTTGAGGTCCGATTGAAGTAGCGTCCACGTTTCTGCTCCATACAAAAGAATTGCTAGGATGATCGTACAGAATAGATGAATTTTGGTATTAGTGGATATGTTTGTCTTCGTACAGGTACCCCATTTGAGTGACGCAAGTGCTGCTGATGCCTCACCAATCCGGCTGTGAATGTCAGCGGCCACTTTTTTGTGTAGTCAACTAAATTAGTTGTAATAATTGAAATAAGTAAATATGTCTAATATAGAATGTTGGAAAAATTACAAAAGCTTGAGATTTAGGTTTGTGTTCAAACTTTCAGGTCTTGTGTACTAAACTAGCTAGAACAATGAAATTTTCTGTGAATATCTGTATCAAAATTAACTAGTGATAGCTAAAAGTGAGAATGTTTAATATTGATTTTTTGTTGTTATTAAGCAGACAGCAATTTTCCTAAACTAGTTTAAGCAAAACCGGCACCACAAGGATTCATAATGTCTTTATTGGATCCATTATTAGACCCATAAAATGTGTATAGTTTATAGAAGACTTATTAATCTAATACACGAATAGTCAAGTCTCTTAGTGAACTTTTTTCGTATTGTGCCTTTTTTTCCAATGTGGATAGCGGGTTATTAACCCTTCAAACACTGCTGCAAAGTAGCCTATTGTTTGCCCACAGTTTTCTCTTTATAGGCCCAGAAACCAAGATGTTACTTAAATTAGCGTTAATTAACTTCACATTTGTCTTCTGGTACACCCGACTAGGAATTTCAGTTCGATTTATATTAGGAACGAATGAGGCATGCCAAACTCAGTGTTCGTTCCGCATGAGGCAACCGCATTATCCCGTCATGACATATGAACGCCTTCGTTTAAATTTTTTTTTTCTAATTAAGAAGCCTCATTCGGAACACATTCCGAAGCCACACTTGCACCCAACTAGGAAATTCAGTTCGTTTTTTATTAGGAACGAATGAGGCATGCCGAACTCCGTGTTCGTTCCAAATGAGGCAACCGCATTAGGCCGTCATGACATATGTTACGCACGTCCGCTTTCGTTTCTAATTAGGAAGACTCATTCGGAACACATTCGGAAGCCACACTTGTATGTTATAACCAATGGTCCCTGTAAGCTGCGCGGATGCGCAGTAGTTTGCGGGACTTTTTAAAATGTGTGCAGATAAATTTATTTTCCGCGCACTTAAATTACGGGATGTTGATTTTGTGTATAAAGTGATAAGGTTTCCTATAGGGAAAACTTTCGTAATATGAGTTTTTGGAAAAAAACTATTGCGCGATTTAAACTATTTCGCGATTTAAACTATTGCGCGTTTTTTTCCCTTCATTTCGTCACATCGGTGAAGTCCAATTTCTCGTATATCTTTCTAATTTTTTATTTTACAGAAAAATGTTATAAGTATTTTCGGTAGAACTCAAGTTAGAACTAAGTTCTACCCAGAACTGCAAATAGAACTCTTGCGCGATTTATTTTTAATATCCATTCAAAACTATGGGTTTATTTGTAATATCTTTTGAACCAAGGTTTTGATCAAAAAATGTCAAAGGGATCTTAGGGTTATTAGGATTCTTAGGGTGATATTCAGATCCGTGAATAGAACTGTTTCTGCAATTTTCAAAATTAATTTTTTACAGAACTCAATTTTTACAGAACTTTTTGCAAAATTGGTACTCCAGAACTATGGTCGAGAGGCAGAAATATCTCAAAAACGCCCATTTTTTCTCAATAGTTGTTGCTAGCTCGTTATTGCTATTTTCCATTTGCTTCGCGAAATTCTGAAGAAATAATTTAGCACGTACTTTAGAACTATTTCATATCTTTCAGGAACTCAGGAACGATGAAATATTATATTTTTGCAAATTCGGTTGCTAACTTCATAGGACTAAACAGAAAGTATAAAATTAAGCGAAATTTTTCAATATAATGAGAATTCTGAAAACGCGACGTATACATTTGGCGCAGAAGCAGAAAATCTAAATAATATTAATACTCCAAATATAATACATTTGTCGAACATATCTCTATGCACCTGGAAAGAAGATTTCTCGACGACGATCAAAAACAATGGCAAGCATTTGATAATAAGATTATTATAAATTCAGGGGAAAAAAATGGATTTTGGAAAACAGAATATCTAACAGAATCTTTCCAAAAATATTACGAAATGAAATTTACTATAATGGAGAAAAGTAAACTTGGATTGTTCAAAACATTAGACGATACCGTAACTATCGTATTATCTTTATTCTTTACAATATTATGGGTACCTTCCAAGCATCCAGTGCGGATTGCGAACTGGGATTTTCAGTCATGAATGCCATTAAAAGAAAAGATCGCAACAGACTGTAATATGAACACCTCGGTCATCTAATGAGAATAAAATTACATTTATCAAATGGGCAAACATTTAACACCGAAGAAGTTTATAAAGAGTGGGTTAGTACGAAAGACAAAGAAATATAAGTTTCAATAGAAATATTCAAATATATTATTTTACCATTTGATATTATGGTTTGCATAAATAAAAGTATAAAAAAATTGCGCAATTCGTTTTTTTTTTTTTGCTCACACTGGGTATAGGACTAATAAAAATTAGAGGGAACACTGATTATAACTATAACCTCAACCTAGTCTGGTCCGAGTTCGGTTTTCACTTTAGGCAGCAGTTTGGAATCCAAACCCGGATGTGACGATCCCAACCTAGTCTAGCCCAAATTCGGATTCCTCTATAGGTGGTGGTATGGAAACCACACTTCGGATTTCGGATTTGATCATTTTGAGACAGAAGTTCAGAAACTACACTTGCATGCGTCAACTGTAACTTAATGTGGTCCAAATTTTCCATTTGTCTTTGGTGCAAATGCGAATATACTTAATTACAATTGTACGAAAAGAATGTAGTATTCTGTTATTACTGTTTTTTAGTGTTTAGTATTTTTATTCTTTACTGTTTAAGACATTAATTTAATGCAATTATATAGGATAGGAAAAGGTAAGCAAAATAATACATTTCGATAGAACCGTAAAGATATTAACTTAAAGCAATGTTCTTCTAATTCTAACTCATCATGTACTTCATTTTCTTGGCCACGAACTAAATTTGAACCAGTAGCACGTTCAATGTTATTTGTAGGATATATATTATTACAACATATCCCGCCATCATTAACACAAGACATTACAGGTTCAACATTACATTTGTACACAAGATAATTTACCTCGCGCGTTATTTCGGAATCTTTGGACTCTTAAACGAGCAAGTTCACGCTTCCGATAACTTTTATTGTTAATAAGAAACATGTTTAGATAAAAACACATCTTGAAAGTACCCAAACCTTAAAAAATGTTTCATGCACTAGAAAGTATTTGAAAGAATAGTTAGTAATTGAAGCTATATCTTAGTCAAGTATGGAAATAGTCTTTTGGAAGGAGTAAGTGTGTGGACGCATGCGCTTAATGAAACTCAAAGTTTCTGGAATTCCAAAGATATATTTAAGTTAGGCTATGCCTCAGACTTTCCTAATAACAAACGAATATCGTTTGCCTAACTTCGATAAAACTTTGATTATCCATATAAGGTTCGAATGAGGCTTGCTACAGTTCGGAAGGCCTCATTACTTGGGAGTTAGGACTTCCAAAGATTTGCCTAAGTTAGGCTTTCCTAATTAGGACGGCACAAGATTCGAATGAGGCTTGCAACAGTTCGGCTACAGTTCGGAAGGCCTCATTAGGCCCGAATAGATCTTTCGGCATTCCTCATTATTTTCCTAGTCGGGCAAATGCGGCCAAACACTCGTTTCTGCCTAACTCTTATAAAATCTTAATTAAATTTTCGCTGATACCTTAAAATTAGAAGAGACATAATTGAATAAGAATTATATATAAGCTTCTTTATATAATTAGGATATACTTTATTTTTTTAGAAAATGGTGTTAGGCTCATAGATAGGCCTCAAATATTTTGATTTATTTTTTATATATTTATTTATAATTTCTGGTAATACATTTATATAAAGGTGTTAGAACACCTGTATATAGAACCAATACAAAATAAATAATTAGATTAAATTGTTAGACTAAGATTAAATACAAATTACAAAATAATAGTACAAGAGTAAAGGGTCCAAGCACATCATAATTAAAATTTCATAACTTATACAGTTATCACATTACACGTTCTTATCTACCTAGAAAACTTCTTTTTAACAGAATAATAGAACTATTTAACATTTTCACGGTATTCGGTAATTTATTGAAGAATTTTAAGTACTACGTAGCGTAGTAAGCATTTCTAGTACTTATAGTTTTGTTAATTTTTGAAAGTATTACTAACTTTGATCTCGTATTAGTAAATCGATTTAAATAAAGATTTTTATATATTCGTACACCAAAATGTATACATTAATAAGTAAATTATTGTATGTGAAAGATGCCATTATTATTATCATGTCTAAAGGTATCGAAATGGTGCCTAAAAGTCCAATGTAAATCAAATTGAGTTTCATTATTAAACGATTTCTGTTCGTTGTTACTATGGCAACAACTCGGTATACATTTTGGTGTACGAGTAGATCAAAATCTATTTTTAGATCGATTTACTAATACGAGATCAAACTTAGTAATACTTTCAAACAAAGAACATAGACGTAGTGAAAATAAATTTTCTGACGTTTATTAAAATTGATTTGATTTTTCTTCTTTTGTATCAAGTCTTCGCCTCTCAGTCTGTATTTATCTGACTCTAATATAACTTAACGTCACCATAACTTAATCTAAATTAAATCTAGGTTAACCTAGATTACATCGATAACGACCAAAATTTGGTCGTTATCATATTTGGATATTATAAAATTTGGTAAGTAGTTAGCAAATTTGGCAAGGAGGCGCTGAACGATTCTTATTGTGTCAGTGATTTGAGTCATTTGTGTCAGTATTTTGTCTGCCAAAAGTAAAATTTTTTAATATTATCGCTAGGAAACTATTTTTTTTTGTTGTTGATTCAACAGTATTTTAACATGCTTTGTAGATAATAGCATATTTTGTAACTAGGTCGGTAAGTTGTCAATTGGTCACGAGAGCGAAATTGGGCGCACGGACGATGTGTGTGCGCACATTCGCTCAAGAGGGCAATTGACAATATCGCCCGTGTTGCAGATAAATTTTTTTTATTACTCATGCTTTACTCGAGAGTCTCGTTTCTGATCTCGTTGTAGCTCGGGTTGTTGCTCGGGTGTCGCTTCAATTTATGAAGAAATTGTTATGCTCGTTCTGGGCTCGGGTAAGTTCGGGTTGCTCGGGTTCAAATTTATGAAGAAAATGTTACGGCTGCCCGGAACGAGATTAGAAACGAGACTCTTGTATACAGGTTTTGAAGAATTGAAACCTTGAAATGAAGCTTTTTCAATTGTCTCCAGTGGTGCGGATTCGTCATAAGAACTATCATCAATCTCCGGTATCACCATAGAATTTACACTCATTTTAAAACGGTTTCTTTAATTTTTATTTTGTAATGAAAATTTTATTTTCTTTAATTTTTATTTTGTCACTTTTACGTCACTTTTTTAATATTGAAGTTTTGATTGTGTTTACTTTATTTATTTCATTGTTTTTTTTTATGTAACTTAGCGATATTGAATATTTGTGTGCATTACCCAAATTATGTGGTAATACAGCTAAAAATGGCATTTGTCGCACTAAAAAACGTACGCCAAGATTGTGCTTTTAACGCATAAGTAATAAAAATAATAGTAGTATATGATACACGTGTGTGAAAGGCTTTTTATTATTATTTTAATTTGCTATTTATTATTATTAATTTAATTTGGCTTATTATTATTTTAATTTGCGCACACGTGTATCATAAACTACTATTACAGTCTAGATCAGGGGTCCCCAACCCTATGCCCGCGGGCGCCATGGCGCCCACAGACCATTTTATATGTGCCCGCCGCTACCCAAACACGATAAAAAAATATTATAATTTAATATCGTTTATATTTAATTATATTAATAATATTATAATTTATAATTTAATATCGGATACAAATAAATTTATCGCCCTCTGCAAGATAGATATATCATTTCCTAACTTTAAGTCTTACCATTGTATTATCCATCAGGAAGTTTTGTGTGGAATGATTCTCCATTTCGGACACTTCATGAAAGTGGTTATTAGAATAGTAAACCTTATACGAGCAGAACCTTTATAACACCGCCTTTTTAAAAACCTATTGGAAAATTCTGAAGAACCGGATCTTATTCTTCTACTTGGTGAAGTACATTGGCTTAGTAAGGGTAATACTCTTTCAATTTAAGATTTCTCAATTTTATTGAAGAAATTAAATATCTCAATTCAAAAATGTTGTTGAATTAACGAATTCTTTCTGGCTGGTGGATTTGGGTTTTATCACAGATATAATGGAAAAATTAAATAATTTAAACTTGGAGTTGCAGGGGAAATACTTACATATAGCTACAATGATAGGATCTGTAAACTCATTTAAAGCCAAACTGGTTTTGTGGATAACACGTCTTCAAATGAAGAAACTTGTACATTTTCCAAATGTGAAAAAAATGATAAGAGACGCTGAAATTGACTTTTCATCATTTGTTGACAGTCTTCAATTACTTAAAAACCAATTTGAAAAACGATTTAAACAGTTGTCAATATCATTGAGACAATGCTCACCTTTTTGTCAATCCTTTTACTTGCCAAATAAATGTAATCGATATAGCTGCACAAATTGCAGAGCTTATTCAAGTTAGGGCAGAAGAACTGATGTTAGAAGTTTTGAATCTTCAGAACGACATTGTCGTAAAATCTGATGAAAACTTGAATTGACAGAAATAAATTTCCATTCTTGAAAAGAGCATCATACAAAATAAAATTGTTTTTTGGTTCTACATACTTATGTGAATCATTGGTTTCAGCCATGAATATTATAAAATCAAAATACAAATCTCGACTGACTGAC
Organism: Phosphuga atrata; assembly: GCA_944588485.1. NCBI lineage: Eukaryota > Metazoa > Arthropoda > Insecta > Coleoptera > Silphidae > Phosphuga > Phosphuga atrata. The sequence continues at coordinate 41,524,977 of OX155904.1, read as the reverse complement.
GAACATCTTGATGATTGATTGCCTACGAGCAAAAATATCGTCATATACCCCTAATTATGAAGCAATTGTCAATGAAATGCAGTGCCAAAGATCACATTGACTTGTAATATTATATAAAATTTAGTAATTTTCATAAAAATATAAACGTTAATTATGTGTTAAAATTTTTTTTTTTTTTTGAAATAAATGTGTTTTGTATATTTTGGGTATTATTAACAATATCCAACTATAAATTTGCATAGAAAAAATAAATGGTGCCCGCCACCTGACCGATACTATAGGATGTGCTCTTAAGCGCAAAAAGGTTGGGGACCCCTGGTCTAGATAGTAAAAAAAGTTAATGCATTGACTATAAAAGCATGTGGTATTACTAAAGATATTTGCTTTGTTTACACGCATTTTGTTATTATATTTTGTTATTACATAGTAGTTACATGTTTAATAGAATTGTTATATGAACCAACCCAGGCAACAATACCATAATTAATTTCACTTTCAAAAAGACCATGATAGATTATTTTTAAAACTGAATTATCAAGTGATTGGCTAGAAAGAAAGTAAAATATTTGAGTAGGTAAATATTGGTTAAAATAAATTCGTAGTGTACTGCAATCGCCACAAAATTAAAACATGTATGAAGAGGAAATAATATCGGATCAAAATTGATTTAAGTAAATAAAAAATGGCCTGAAAGAAAAACTACTAGACTAGCTAGAAAATGAATTTTCGTATGAATGTAGCCTAACTAAATTAGTATGTGATAATTGAAAAGGTATGTTTAATATGGAATTTTGGAAAAATTTAAAAAGCGTGAGATTCAGATTTGTGTTAAAACATTTACGTCTTGTCTGCTAAGCTAGCCAGAACAATGAAATTTGGTGTGGATGTCATTATCAAAATTAACTAGTAATAACTGAAAGTGAGCATGTTAATCTAGAAATTTTGCTGTTATTAAGCAAACAGAAATGTTCCTAAAGTAGTTTAAACAAAACCAGCATCACAGTGATCCATAATGACTCCATTGAATCCATTATTACACCCATAGAACTTGTATAGATTACAAAAGATTAATTAGTCTAATACACGAATAGTTTAATCTTTTTCCATCAACTCTTGCAAAAATCTTAATTAAATTTTCGCTGATAACGTCGATTTAGAATGGCTTTAATAGAATTAGAATAGCTTGATTTTGTTGAAATAATATATACGGCTCTAATATTGATTAAAATAAATTGTTTGTGAACGTCACAAAATTAAAACATGGATGAAGAAGGAACGTTGTCGGATCAAAATTGATCTAAATAAAAAATGACTTAAAAGATAATCATAATAGTAAATGAAATGCAACAATTTTCAATGAACTTTCTTCCTCTTCCTCACGGCACGAGAAAGCAGCGCGAACGTCCATCTCGCTGTGCCTCCTCCTCCTCCGCCGCCGCATGCATTTCGTGCCGTCCTTTAACCTTGACAATAGAGTGCATCCAGCATGGATGTTACGTTGCCATGCGACCGAAAACCCGAAGAGTGTACGTATGTCGTGTGGGGTGGAGGTGTGACCCCGAGCGGAGGCTCCACCCCCTGGCCATATCTCCCCTTTCTGCCGTCATCCGGGCGTCGAACCTCCAGCGGCGCGCACTCCTCGTTTCGCCGTAACGACGGAAGGGTTCGCGAGCCGTCGGGTGCGAACCGAAATTGGTTTGGCCGATGCAACGAGGAAAACTCAGGAAACGGAACTCAGTGTGTGTGCAGCAGCCGGCGCATGCGCTCCTCCTGTCTGTGCTTGAATTATTCGGTTCGTGTGGCTTGTCTGTGTTGCGCTTTGCGCTTGCATTCGGGTTTTGATGCGTGCGGGACATTTAAAGACGCTGTTTTATTTGTGCGATTAAATTCAAGAAATTTTAGGTAATTAAAAAAAAACGTTATTTTATTTTAATATACATTTTTGGTGCTTTAATTTGTGTAAAAACATGGTGAGAATGCAGTTTTCTTTGGATTTTTTTAAAATTGGTTTTGTTGGAAATATTTGCTGGCTACTAATTTCTATAAAGAAAATGGACATTTTGTTTTTTCTTTCATGTTAATTATTGAAAACTTGCAGAAAAAAGTCTGTGGAAAATATCTGTCTATGTTGGTAAATCAAAACTTTCTTTAAAAACCGTTCCAAAATGGTTCTTATTCATAGAAGTTACGATTTAAATACATATAATACTTTTTTAATGATGTTTCTAACAAGAAATCTTCTATTTAAAATGCACGAATTTTGATAAATTTGTTTCTTTAACTCTTCGAGGCACTCTGCGGTTTTAAAAGTGTCTCACCTTTAATGCGTAAATATGCATGGTGGGATATTTAAAATTGAATCTAAAATTCCGTGACTCAAAGGCTTAAAACATTCAGATACTTACCGGCAGTTTTCTGTATTTATTAAAAAAAAGGAGGTTTGGACAGAATTGTGCATCACTTGTTTATTTCATAATTGTTCAGAAAAAAAAAAACGAAACTTGGTCTTGTTTATACAAGAACATAAAAGTGGAAATATTTCATTTTATTTTAAACAAGAAAATTGAAACACTGGAAATTGAAAACACTTAAAGCAAATATTTTTATTAAAACAAAAACATTAATAGTAACGTAAGACTCTTTAAATATGAGTCAGTAAAATATAGGCATACGAATAAGTGGTATATATCATTTTATTTTAAACAAGAAAATTGAAATAGAAATATTGATGAGAAATAAATAATAAATTCTGATGTTGTGTAAATATGGGGAAAATTGAAGTTTTTGAAAATATAATCTAAACGAAGATTGTCCGGATTATGAAACATTGAGGCAATTATTTTTATAAGTCAATTCAACGTTATAATATTAAAATCTTTATTCGCCATCTTTATAACTGAAGAAAAACATTTTAAATTTAATAGATTGAGCTTGCAAGAAAATGATGCTAGAATTTTAAAAACAAATTTTCGATATTTTTTGTGTGAAATTAAACCTGTTAGTTTAGGCTGTCTGCTTGGTTTGGTTCATCTTGACTATCTGTGTACTTTAGAAAGCAATTTTGAATTAGAAACTCAATTTAAAATTGAAACTGTGTATCTGGTCGGGCGTAGAATAAAGTGCCCGTTATAGATAGTAATGATATAGAATACGGTATGGAAGGCTCCTGTAGGGTTGGCCCGATTGGATGAATGGAGTGGAGCATCAGTTTAGTCTTCCTTTTAGTACCACCGGGATTCCCTTCTACTTATTACTAAGTCCCACTGATTGGGTTAGAACTCATGAAGGAAACTTAAAGTCATTAATTGAATCATAAAACTATTCATCCGATCGTGCCAACCGTACAGGAGCCTATAGCGTATTCTATATCATTACAATCTATATCGGGCATTCTACGATATTCCCGACCAGATTCTTCTTAATAGCGCATTACATTCTATATCGGGCTCTTGATTCTAAGCCCGACCAGGTACCCAGTTTAAATTTTTACTAAGGTTGGTCTCATGTTTGATTATTAATGTTAAAAAACGTTTGTGATTTCTTTATCATCGGAGTATTTAATTTTTTTTTTTAATTAATTTTTCATATTAATTAATAAAAGTGATACCGAGTTCATAATTTTCATTTTAGAGAAATAATAATAATAATATCAAATTCAAATTTAAGTAGCATATTTTAGACCAGAATATTAACGTGGACATAGATGTGAAAGAAATAAAACGCTTAAAATTTATTCATCCAATATTCGATTAGAAGTATACAAAACTCAACATACAATAAATGGATGAAGTTCCACAATAAATAGCTGGATAAATACAAAATAAGTTCATCAATCCAAAATTCGGTCACTTCGTACAAAATAAATTGCTTCATCAAAAAAAAGGTTAATTCATCCAAAATAAAATGTAAACATCCAATAATTGTTTTTTTCGTACAAACTATGATTTTTCCTTACAAGAATGGATTGAAACATACAATCAATTCACTCAAAAAAGGTTTACGTGTACATAAAAAAGTTGTCTCATCTTTACACAAAAACAATTTGCTTGATATAAAATTTGAACTAGAATCAAATTTGAACTAGAGGGCAAAACACCCGAAGCAGTAGTTGAGAGGTTGATGAGAAGAAGCGATACGGTGGCCAATGCGAGTATATAACAATATTAATTCCTAAAAACTACTTCTTAAATAAATTTATTGAATATATAATATGTAATATGTTTAATTTATAATGTGTTATAATTTTTTATATATTTTATATTTTAACTTCATTGACGAACTAATGCTGGCTTAGTTTTTCCATCGTCCATGATGGGTCGTCCACATTTTCGCTTCTGACCTTATGGAATTTGTTTAAGTGTTAATGGAACTTTGTACAGTTTCAAGAGAATTCCCATTCCAATACTGTGTTTACATATGTAATTCTTCATAAACCACATATATGAACAGGAAGCTTCTTCCCATTTATTAATGTTCAGAGTAACTTTCCACATTGAAATTTGATATGATTTGATATGTACTCTTCAAAACCATTCCAGTTTTTCTGGTTTTCTTTTGTTTTGTACTCTGAAATATTAATTTCTGATATCTTTTGACTGTTTGGACCGATGTAAAAAATTGATTAACCAATCAATTCCACAACTGTTGGTTTTACCCAATGATAGGATTTTTGGGAAATTTTATTCATTTATTGGAAAAAATAATTGTATTTTGTATAAAAAAAATTGTTTGTAAAAAACAATCAAATTTTGGATGGATCAACCTTTTTGTACAGTTAAACCTTTTTTGGGTAAACTTATTTTATTTTGTACAATTCCATCAATTATTATACCAAACCATTATTATTTGTAAGAATAAATCCATTATTGGGTGTTTATATTTTATTTTGGACGAAGTAACCTTTTTGGATAAAGTAATCGGTTTTTGTATGAATAAACTGAATTTTGTATTTTTCCAGTTATTATTTGAAAAAAAACATCTATTTATTGTACGCAAAAAAATCCAAGCCTTTTATTTTGGATGAAGTAACCTTTTTTTGGATGAAGTAATCGCTTTTTGTACGAATAAACCGAATTTTGTATTTTTCCAGCTATTTTTTGTAAAAAACATCTATTCATTGTACGCAAAAAATCCATGCCGACATAAAATATCTGCGGACTGTTTGCTTGGTTTTGTTCAGATTGACTGTCTAGTCTTGTCTGTGTTATAGTTTAGAGACTTTGCAACAGTTTAGAAACATCCCGACTAGGAATTTCAGTTCGGTTTTTATTCGAAACGAATTAGGGATACCGAGCTCTGAGTTCGATCCGAATGAGGCAACCGCATAAGGCCCTGATCACTTTTGTAACGTATGTCCGGCTTCGTTCCTAATTAGGAACCTGATTGGGAACACATTCGGAAGCCACACTTGCACCAGACAAGGAAATTCAGTTCGGATTTTATTAGGAACGAATTAGGCATACCGAACTCCGAGTTCGATCCGAATGAGGCAACCGCATAAGGGCCTGATCACTTTTGCAACGCACGTCCGGCTTCATTCCAAATTAGGAACCTGATTGGGAACACATTCGGAAGCTACATTTGCACCAGACAAGGAAATTCAGTTCGGTTTTTATTAGGAACGAATTAGGCATACCGAACTCCGAGTTCGATCCGAATGAGGCAACCGCATAAGACCCTGATCACTTTTGCAACGCACGTCCGGCTTCATTCCTAATTAGGAACCTGATTGGGAACACATTCGGAAGCTACATTTGCACCAGACAAGGAAATTCAGTTCGGTTTTTATTAGGAACGAATTAGGCATACCGAACTCCGAGTTCGATCCGAATGAGGCAACCGCATAAGACCCTGATCACTTTTGCAACGCACGTCCGGCTTCATTCCTAATTAAGAACCTGATTGGGAACACATTCGGAAGCTACATTTGCACCAGACAAGGAAATTCAGTTCGGTTTTTATTAGGAACGAATTAGGCATACCGAACTCCGAGTTCGATCCGAATGAGGCAACCGCATAAGACCCTGATCACTTTTGCAACGCACGTCCGGCTTCATTCCTAATTAGGAACCTGATTGGGAACACATTCGGAAGCTACATTTGCACCAGACAAGGAAATTCAGTTCGGTTTTTATTAGGAACGAATTAGGCATGCCCAACTCCGTGTTCGATCCAAGTTAGGCAACCGCGTAAGGCCCTCATCACATTTGTAACGCACGTCCGGCTTTGTTCCGAATTAAGAAGACTGATTCGGAACAAATTTGGAAGCCACACATCAACTGTAACTAAATGTGGTCCAAATTTTCCTTTTGTCTGTGGTGCAAATGCGAATATATTTAATTACAATTGCACGAACAAAATGTAGTACTACTGTTTTCGTTTGTGAAATGTAGTTTGTTTTCTAAATTTTTCACAAAACTACAAGTCATTATGGTAAAGTCAAGGAATTATAAAGAAATCATAAAACGCTTATTTGTTAAATGAAGGATAGGAAAAAGTAAGCATAAAACTAATAAATTTCGAAAGAACCATAAACACTTAAAGCAAATATTTTTATTAAAACAAAAAGACGCTTTAAATATGAGTCAGTAAAATATAGGCCTACGAATAAATGGTATATTTGAAACTATTTGCCAGTAATTATTCACTGGGTAAATTAGTTTATATTAATTTAAAAATTGTAAAGATGATTTATAAATCTTTTTAAAAAAATTTATTTTATTTTTCTTTGACTTCTTCATTTTTGATTTTCCCAACACACATTTTGAGATTTTGATTTTCCCAACACTATTATCTTCTGATCCCTTACTCGAGGGATTATTTGCCGACTTAGATTACTTTTTTAGGTTATGTATTTTAGGTTCACGCTTCCGACAACTTTTATTGTTAATGAGTAACAAGTTTAGATAGAAACGCCACTTAAAAGTAAATCCTAACAAAATTAATGATGAAGATGTTTGATGCACTAAAAGTATTTGAAAGAATAATAAGTAACTGAAGCTATAGTATAGTAATCCTTTTTTTGGCATACGTAATTACATAATTTTTAACCTAACTATGAAATAAAAGTGCTACATTCATAGTTAACAAAAATTAAATAGAACAAACAATTAATCCTTTCTAAAACCGCGGTAAAAAATAAGAGATAAGGCAAAAGAAAAAAAAACAAACAAACAATATTTAAATCAACCAAAAATAGCAATTCCTCGGACTCTTTCCACAACGACAAAAACAAAAATTCACCTCATTATCTGTTTATCTTTTTTTTAACTGAACCACCCTTTTCATCAAGGGCCAACTGCCTCCGTCTTCCCTCATGCACGAAACCCAGTCGTCTACCACCGGTCTCTCCTCACTGCTCCACTGAAATCCATCACAGCTTTGTGCCCAATGAGCCCACGTGCCACTAGCTTCCCCACATATGCCACACAGATTAAAGCGAGTGTCCATCCAGTACCTCCTGCCTTTTTCTTCTGACCCGCACCTGTGTCGTGCAATCAATGCCTGCGGCAGCCTAGCTCCTTTGAGGTACAACGGAAGTCTTTGGAACACTTGTACGCTCCTGTATTCTGGGAGGAACTTACTCCCCTCGATCTTCCTCTGACGACACTGCAGCTCCACCTCGGCTAACCTTTCATAAACCAATTCTTCCACCTTCCTTCCATTCCCAAACATTCTCTCGATTTCCTCATATGCCCAGCCACAGCTTTCATACAGCTTCTTTCTTTCGCTCCCCCATTTTGTGCCCTTATTTACACCAAAACCTTCCATTCTTACAACTCTCAGAACTTCTTTTACAATCCTTTCATTAACCATTCCATACACTTTCCTTTCAAACTTAACGACCCTCCTAGCAGCCTGCGAATTGAAGCTATACCTTACTCAAGTATGGAAATACAGTACAATCTTAATAATCCTACACATATGGGACAACACAACTGCCGGATTTAAAAAAAAACGGTTTATCGGGAGTAAAACAAAAATATAAAAAAATTTCATATTTATTTTATGTACAATTGTACTTCAGAAAGAATTAAATGTGTAACTAAAAATGTAAATATGTATATGGCGTATGTACAAATGGCGCATTCTTCTGCCCATTTCGAACATACATTGAGTGCGTTGAAAGCGTAACCGTTGGTTAGTTCGCCGAGTTGAAACATTCAAGTCATCGTTAGCTTCATCGTCATCCGTGGAACAAATTTGAGTATTTTTTCTTCAGAAGGGGACTGCAAATTTTTGTCGCTTGTGCTTCTTAAATCCAATCTTTCATTTTATCGTTTATCATGGTTCCATGTTTGTTTGAAAAATTCCAAAGATAATTGTAGAGTGGAGATAAGTTAATCATCAATCAGTCAATCAGGTTTTCAGAGTTGAAAGCAGGGTGTTTTGACCCTTTTCTAAGAACACTGGATGGTGTCGTTTTTGACTTTATTCCAGCTGTGCGCGAGATTAAAAATGACTTCTTCAATAATTTTTTTTCAAAAAAATGAAAGATCCCATCAGTTTCTTTGAGTAAGCCTGAAAGTAGAGTGTAGGTTTTTTGTAATTTATAAGTCCTATTGTTTAGGATGTCCCGGAGCGTTATCCAATAGAAGCAAAGCTTTAGCAGACAAATTGCGAACTTTTGGAAAAACTTTTGCCGCTGGAATAAAATGTTGGATCATTCTTTAAACACATTTCTGGTAAGTTCCATCTTTAAAGGCTCTTGGATGCTTGGCTTTTTCTACAACCAATAAGAAAAGTTGTGTGTGCCCTGAAATTTGCACAAGGCAATCTGTTCTTTGACATTTTTTTTCCTGGGGCACTTTCTTCGGAACAGTGTAGAAAGGTCTTATACGGAAACATCCTCTAGAATAAAACACTATCATCTGCATTGTAAACTTCTGGTTCTGGTAAGAGACCCAATTTTTTTATTTTAATTCCAATTTCTTTTGAAAAGGACCGAAACATCACTTGATAATTTTTTCTACTTGGTTTTTCTGGTTTCTCAGATTTGCCGAGGTCTCTCCTGTATCAGGTTTATTGATGATCTATTTATGGGGCAACTCAAAGTTACGTATTTCCATTTGTTTGACATTGTACACTAAATAAATACATCAGTGGTTTTTCAACCGGGGTGCCGCAAAATTTAGACATTTTCTTGAAAATTTACATAAATGTAGTTCAAGATTATCTTTTTTCAAATTATCATTTTGAATGGCCCATTAACAACACCCACCTTTATTCAGATTCTAGATCCGCCGCGAGTAAAAGCTGTCACGAATTTTTGTTTCACTCAGGGGTTCCACTCAATTAGAAAGGTTGAAAAACACTGAACTACACTAGATAAACTCGATAAACGACAAAACAAGTTGTAACGAGTACGAACAGGAGTAGATATAGAAAGAGAGGGGTTAGAGGGAAGAGCAAGAGCGAGCCGGTTTGTTTGTATCCTTATTCTCCGGCACATTTCAGTAATCCGGCGCTCTTGTGTCTCTAGAAACTCGTGCTTTTTTTGCTTTCGGTATATCTTTGGAAGTCCTAACTTCCACTTAATGAGCCCTTCGGAACTGTTACCGAACTTTGGCAAGCCTCATTCGAACATTGTCAATACCTAATTAGGAAAGCCCAACTTCAGAATATCTTTGGAAGTCCTAACTTCCACCTAATGAGGCCTTCCGAACTGTTACCAAACTTCGGCAAGCCTTATTCGAAGCTTGTCTCGTTCTAATTTGGAAGGCCTAATTTCGGTATATCTTTGGAAGTTCTAACTTCCATCTAATGAGGCCTTCCGAACTGTTACCGAACTGTTTCATTAGTTTCATTAGGCGCATGCGTACACACACTTCCTCTTTCCAAAAGACTACAGTCGAATCTCGATAATCCGGCAGTTGGTTAGTCCTGCACATTTCAGTAATCCGGCGCTCTAGTGTATCTAGAAACACGTGTCTTTTTTTTCCGTCGCCTCTTTGTCGCCGTTGCATCTTTGCGAGCGCCGGATTACTGAAATGTGCTGGACTAACCAACTTCCGGATTAGCAAGATTGTACTGTAGTCTTTTGGAAACATGAAGTGTATGTACGCATGCGCGTAATGAAACTAATGAAACAGTTCGGTAACAGTTCGGAAGGCCTCATTAGGTGGAAGCTAGAACTTCCAAAGATATACCGCAGTTAGGCCTTGCTAATTAGAAAAAGACAAACTTCGAATAACGCTTGCCAAAGTTCGGTAACAGTCCGGAAGGCGTCATTAGGTGAAAGTTAGGACTTCCAAAGATATTCTGAAGTTTGGCTTTCTCAATTAGGAAGGGACAATGTTCGAATGAGGCTTGCCAAAGTTCGGTAACAGTTCCGAAGGGCTCATTAGGTGGAAGTTAGGACTTCCAAAGATATACCGAAGTTAGGCTTTCCTAATTAGGGCGGGACAATGTTCGAATGAGGCTTGCCAAAGTTCGGTAACAGTTCCGAAGGGCTCATTAGGTAGAAGTTAGGACTTCCAAAGATATTCTGAAGTTTGGCTTTCCTAATTAGAACGGGACAATGTTCGAATGAGGCTTGCCAAAGTTCGGTAACAGCTCGAAAGGCCTCATTAGGTGGAAGTTAGGACAAAGATATACCGAAGTTAGGCTTTCCTAATTAGGGCGGGGAAATGTTCGAATGAGAGTTTCCACAGTTCGGAAGCCTTATTAGGCCCGAATAGATCTTTCGGCATGCCTCACTATTTTCCTAGTCGGGATTAGACCATCATATTAACGTGGAAATAAATGTGAAAGAAATAAAATATCTACAGACTATCTGCTTGGTTTTCTTCAGTTTGACTGTTTAGTCTTGTATGTGTTATAGTTTAGTAACATCGAGCAATCGAAACGAATTAGGCATGCCGAACTCCGTGTTCCTTTCAAATGTGTAACGTACGTCCGGCTTCGTTCCTAAGTAGGAAGCCTGATTCGGAACCAATTTGTCAAGAATGTTCGTCCCAAATGAGGCAACCCCATAAGGCGTCATCACATTTGTAACGCACGTCCAGCTTCGTTCAAAAATTAGGAAGCCTAATTCGGAACACATTCGGAAGCCACACTTGGAATTTTAGTTCGGTTTTTATTAGAAACGAATTAGACATGCCGAACTCCATGTTCCTTTCAAATGTGTAACGTACGTCCGGCTTCGTTCCTAAGTAGGAAGCCTGATTCGGAACCAATTTGTCAATTGTATGCGTTAACTGTAAGTAAATTTGGTCCACATTTTCCTTTTGTCTGTGATGCAAATGCGAATATATTTAATCACAATTGTACGAACAAAATGTAGCATTCTTACTGTTTTAGTGGACAGTTTGTTTTCTAATTTTTTCACAAAACTACAAGACTCATACTCAAGGAATCATAAAACATATTATTAGTAACTTAAACGCTCATTTGTTAAATGAAGGATAGGAACAGTAAACACTTTGACTTAAAGCAAATATTTTTATTAAAACAAAAACATTCATAGTAACGTAACACTCTTTAAATGAGTCAGTAAAGTAAAGGCATACGAATAAATGGTATATTTGAAACTATTTGTCAGTAAATATTCGCTGGGGAAATTAGTTTATATTAATTTAAAAATTGTAAAGGTGATTTATAAAACTTAAAAAAAAAAAATTATTCTTCTTTGCTTTCTTAATTTCTTTCTTCTTTTTTGATTTTCCCAACACATAATCACGATCAAGAGATTATTAGCCGGCTTTGATTATTTTTGTAGGTTATGTAGCAATTTTCTGTATTTATATTAAAAAAAATATTTTTAGTACAACTATTGATCACCGACTAATCAAATCAAATCATTTATTAATATTTCGATGTATATGTTAGGTAAAAGTACAAAATCGGCAAATGTGAACATTTACCAGTATATGTACACATCTACCAATGTGATAGGTAAATATCAGTTTAAATCTGAGATCAGCTTTATATATCTACTTTTACCGGAAAACGTTTACTTTTTGTGTGTTACAATATCACGTGTGACTTGTTGGACAGCCCATGCGTTGTGTATGTTAATGTAAACCTCTAACAATTGCCAACAACCTTATGCATATGTGCACATTTGCCGGAAATAATTGGTAAATGTAAGTTGAACTCACATTTACCAACCAAGAAGGTAAATGTGTACATATACCGGTAAATGTGCACATTTACCTGGTTACCATGTGCACATTTACCAACTACGCACTTTTACCGTAACATATATATTATTACACAAAAATAGAAATATATAAATTTACCCACAATCTGAAAGACCGCGGATCGATTGCCAATTGTTGTATTTTATAAGTACTATAAGTATAGCAGCAATTAATTAAAATAAAAAGATTATTATTAATAACTAATAAATTTCCACATTAGCGGTTTTTTTTTCTTTGGAGAATTGATTTTGAATATTTGTGTTTAACAAAAAATTATTGAAAAACCAAAGGAAGATTTTAAGTCCCACAGTATTGAAATTTCTAAATCACTTTTCACTTGTACAAAGAGTTTTTAAAAAACAACATGTTTTTCTTGACAAAAGTTATCAAAATCATTTTCTTTATTCAGTATTACCATTTAATTTGTCATCATATTGTGAAATCGAACCAAGGTTTTTTTCAAACCATAATTTATAAAAATAGTTCGTGATAAATTATTCCAATTTTAGAATTGTTCTTTATAAAATTTGAAATTGAGGAAGAAATATTCGCAGAATTTTAGTATCAACTTTATAATTATGTACTTCTAAAAAGTATAAATCAAAAGTAATCAGTAAATCAACAAAGTAAAGGTAGACAATTAAACAAAATAGTATATTTTGCAACTAGGGCGGAAAGTTGTCAATTTTTCCCGAGAGCGAAATTGTGCACTTCGTTCGTGCGCACAATTTCGCTTTCGCGAAAAATTGACAATGACGCCCATGTTACAAACAATATTTTTTATTAATCATGCGAGAGGATGTATCTTACAAGTTTGGGATCCAGGGGCCATTAAAAAAAATGGAACAAAAAATGAAGAATTTGCTTTTTCAATTGTCTCCGATGGTGTGGATTCGTCATAAGAACTGTCCTCAGTCTCCGGTATCACCATATAATTTACACTCATTTTAAAACGTTTTCTTTAATTTGTATTATTATTTTGTAATGAAAAAAAAATTCTGACATTTTACGTCACTTTTTTAATTTCGCGCTCATGATTCTGTTCATTTCATTTTTATTTATTTGTTTATTTTAATGTAACCTAACGATATTGAATATTTACGTGCGTTACCCAGGTTATGTGGAAATACAACGAGATGTGACTTTTTTCGTATTAAATAATCTACGTAAAGAAGTACTTTTCGCGCATGAGTAATAAAAAATATATTTTTGTGTGAAATTAAAATTGCTTTCGTACAGTGTTTGCTAGGTTTTGATTATTTTGACTGTCTAGTTTTGTTTGTGTTGTACTTTAGAAACTTTGAGTAATTTTGTTTCACAATCAAAAAATTACAAATGTTAAGGTAAATAATTAAACAAAATGTAATTTTTCGATTAATACATAATTACTCTGAATTGAAAATATGAATTACTTTTTTTTTTTTAATAATATATATTATTTTGTTTATAAATTTAAATTAACGAAAAAAATGAGAAATTAAGTATAATAAAGAAATCATCAGAAATCAGAAATTTCTTAACATTTCCAATAATGTATTATTGAAAAGGATGGTTGCAAATGTTACTACGTGTTAATCCAATACTTACTCGGAATTGAAAAATTTACTTTGTTTTTACCAATATTTTTTTGTGAAAATTGTTTGTAAATTGTGAAGTTATATAACTCTACACACTTTACACACTACAGTGTAACGTATGTAGAGTTATATAACTTCACAAGTTATATAATATGTTCTCAAAAATTAGTGATCCGAAGCACAAAACTTGGCCACGCTAAACATAATATATACAGCTTTGTTGATAGAAATAATCATGCAATACCAAATAGATATTACTAGACTGAGGAGTAAGACTACAGTTAAGATACAGGCAAGATTGGTTATATAAAACCAAATACTCAAATCTATTTTTGACGAAATTTTGATTGTCTTTTCTGATTAACCATGTCTGTCCCTTACCTGATTACTTCTTCTGTCTAGCCTTATCGATTTAGTTTCAGCTGTATAATCCTGCAGGTTTCGTCTTGCCTAGATTTACCTGAGTAGGTCTTGTCTGTCTAATATTGACTATCTACTCTTATCTATCTAGCCTTCTAGTTTTCTGTGCATAATCTTGTTTTTCTAGTCTTACCCTTCAGTTACTTACTTTTCTGAGTATCTTGTCTTCTCTGTCTGGTCTTATCTGCCTAGTCTTGTCTGTCTAGTTCTTGTCTGTCTATTCTTGTCTGTCTAGTCTTGTCTGTCTAGTCTTGTCTGTCTAGTATTGACTGTCTGGTTTTGTCTGTCTAGTCTGTCTAGTCTGTCTGGTCTGTCTGGTCTGTCTGGTCTGTCTGGTCTGTCTGGTCTGTCTGGTCTGTCTGGTCTGTCTGGTCTGTCTGGTCTGTCTGGTCTGTCTGGTCTGTCTGGTCTGTCTGGTCTGTCTGGTCTGTCTGGTCTGTCTGGTCTGTCTGGTCTGTCTGGTCTGTCTGGTCTGTCTGGTCTGTCTGGTCTGTCTGGTCTGTCTGGTCTGTCTGGTCTGTCTGGTCTGTCTGGTCTGTCTGGTCTGTCTGGTCTGTCTGGTCTGTCTGGTCTGTCTGGTCTGTCTGGTCTGTCTGGTCTGTCTGGTCTGTCTGGTCTGTCTGGTCTGTCTGGTCTGTCTGGTCTGTCTGGTCCGTCTGGTCCGTCTGGTCTGTCTGGTCTGTCTGGTCCGTCTGGTCCGTCTGTTCCGTCTGGTCCGTCTGGTCCGCATGGTCCGTCTGGTCCGTCTGGTCCGTCTGGTGTGTTTGGTCTGTCTGGTCTGTCTGGTCTGTCTGGTCTGTCTGGTCTGTCTGGTCTGTCTGGTCTGTCTGGTCTGTCTGGTCTGTCTGGTCTGTCTGGTCTGTCTGGTCTGTCTGGTCTGTCTGGTCTGTCTGGTCTGTCTGGTCTGTCTGGTCTGTCTGGTCTGTCTGGTCTGTCTGGTCTGTCTGGTCTGTCAGGTCTGTCTGGTCTGTCTGGTCTGTCTGGTCTGTCTGGTCTGTCTGTCTGGTCTGTCTGGTCTGTCTGGTCTGTCTGGTCTGTCTGGTCTGTCTGGTCTGTCTGGTCTGTCTGGTCTGTCTGGTCTGTCTGGTCTGTCAGGTCTGTCTGGTCTGTCTGGTCTGTCTGGTCTGTCTGGTCTGTCTGGTCTGTCTGGTCAGTCTGGTCTGTCTGGTCTGTCTGGTCTGTCTGGTCTGTCTGGTGTGTCTGGTCTGTCTGATCTGTCTGATCTGTCTGGTCTGTCTGGTCTGTCTGGTCTGTCTGGTCTGTCTGGTCTGTCTGGTCTGTCTGGTCTGTCTGGTCTGTCTGGTCTGTCTGGTCTGTCTGGTCTGTCTGGTCTGTCTGGTCTGTCTGGTCTGTCTGGTCTGTCTGGTCTGTCTGGTCTGTCTGGTCTGTCTGGTCTGTCTGGTCTGTCTGGTCTGTCTGGTTTGTCTGATCTGTCTGATCTGTCTGGTCTGTCTGGTCTGTCTGGTCCCGTTTAAGGAAGAATTTGTATCCACGAGAGGGGGAGGCTAGTAAAACCGGAAGCAAGAGAAATAATGTTGAATCCCTGTCAACAAAAATTGACAAAGATTGCAGGGTGGACAAAAACCTTCATTAAAGATATTCGTTAGTGGAGCAATAGGAAGTGTGGTAACTTGGACTACCATTTAACGCAAGCATTAACTGGGCATGGCGTGTTCGCCACATATCTGAAGAGAATTGGGAAGAGTGAGACCGATGAATGCCGATATTGCGGAGCTGAGGTAGTGGATTCGCCAGAACATACTCTGTTCCAATGCTCGATGTGGGATCAGATAAGATGTGTTGCCCACAATAAATGCCAAGTGCCAGTGACGAAAGAAAAACGTGTCAGCGTTGCTACTCCAGACAAAGGACGGCTGGAACGCTGTAACAGAGATGCTACAGGCGATTATGAGATGAAAGGAGGCTGAAGAACAAAGAAGGAAATCCCTGAATGAGTAAAACAAAATAAGACAACGCTCTCCTCGAAGTAATGCTTGATGGCAGTTCCGGGGCGACGAGGGAAGTGTAGTAAAAATCTCTAGAATGGTTAACTTATTATATACAGTATTATCTTGCAAATAAAAAAGTCAGTCCTGTCTATCTAGTCTTGTCTGTCTACTCTTGTCTGCCTAGTTTTGTCTCTCTAGTATTGTCTTGCTAATCTTGTCTATCTGTCCTCTTCGGTAGTGTAGTTAACAACATACCCGCCTTTCAATGCGGGAGACTCGCGTTCGAAAACTAGGGTATGAAAACCGTTTCATTAACTGTCTGGGCTGCCCACCCTGAATGAATGCAAATAATGCGATACTACACTTTTCGGTTAACTTGAGCAAGAGGAGCCCCTGAAAAGCCCGCACATCCCGGAACCACTCTTCGCATTATTTCAGGATGGTGGCACATCACATGCTGTGTTTCTACTGGTTAGAACTATGAGTAGCCTTACATCCCCCATCTACGCACTGTGATTTAGGGCTTCAGGTGTTCTGTATGTTCTATGCATCTCCCTTGGTTCTGTTTTCTTTCTGTCTGATTCGTTCGTCTCTTTCCTTTTTGCTTAGGATGTTTATAAACATGGTTTCCGTTGCAAGCCAGTCTTCTTCGGACCTGAGCATCACGTGTCAGTCATTGTATTTGTTTGAAGTCTTTCATTTGTTTTGGTTGTTTATGCGTGTCTCTCTGTCGTCCTTCTCTCGCATACGAACACTGTGTGTAGAGCACTATCCGTAAGGCCGCAGTAATCACAGCGATTGTCTGGGGCACTGCCGATTTTATGCAAGTACGCTTTAAAGCATCCATGCCCAGCTAGCGCTTGAGTGATCTGTCTGGTCTTTCTGGTCTGTCACCAGACTAGACCAGTTTGACCAGTGGGTCAAACCCACTTCCCCTTGCTTTCGTGTCAACCATGGTAACAGATCTGGGATTAGCTTTCTGGTCAACTGGCCTTTGTTAGAAGCACTCTAGTGTCTTTGCCACTTTTCGAACATCTGACACTTGGCTTTCTTTTTCTGTTGCATCTTATTTCTCCCGTCCCCGTGTTTTTGAGCGTTATGCAGGTAGGTCCTTTGCTCGGCAATTAACTCTATAGGCGATATGCCGGCTATCCCCAGGACGGAGTCTCGCGATACCGTCCTGTATGGCCGTAGAGCCATTTTTCTTTGTACCGTGGCAAGTGTGTCTTATGCTTGCCTTCTTCATCGCATTCTCCCACACAGGAGCCCCATACAGCATTGCTGAATGGGCAACCGAGCATATTAATTGCCTCTTACTGCTTCTTGGACCTCCAGCGTTTGGCATTTTTCTGCCCAGTGCTGCTTCCGTATTTAGCGCCGGCTAGTGTGACATGCTTATTAAATGATAATTTTTTGTCAATGGTAACTCCTAGGTATTTAATCGAGTCTTTGGGTGTAACTGCCGCATTTTTCACTTTGAATATAATTGGGCCTATGTGTCTTTCTCCGATAAGCAGCACGAAGCGGTCTTTTCTGGCGGCAGCTCTAACTGTTTTTTTTTGTAACCACGAGTCCACCAGTTCTATGGCTTTGTTGGCTCTTAGCATCAATCCTCTTTCGATTTTTGCCCGTAACAATAAGTGCCAGGTCGTCGGCACAGACGACCATCTTCCTCCGGCAATTCCAGCCTGAGAACTCCGTCATATAGGATATTCCACAGAGTAGGTCCTAAAATGGAGCCCTGACGAACTACAGACGAACTGCTCGTTCCGCAGCTTTTCCTTCTGCCTCCATTATTATTCTGTGTTCACTTAGATAGCTATGCAGCAGTCTCGATAGGTACGGAGGGAAGCCTCTTTTCGCTATCCCCTCGAGCACATTTTGCCAGAGAGCAGAATTCAACAGCGTTTTTCACATCCAGCGTGAGTAATGCGCTCATCTTTCTCCGTGTCCTTCTCGTACCGGCTGCTTCCTCTGTAGCAATTTTTATTACCGTGGTAATTGCATCCACCGTAGATCATATTGCTTTTGGCAATGGTTTGTTATTTTGGAGAGTTCTTGGAGTTCAACCCTGATTAGGATCAGGTGCTCGAGAAACTTGCCTGAGCCATCGAGTAAGCATATTGGACGAGGCCTCCTGGATAGGGTTGTCTCCTTTTCGTACAAATACTAGTTTGGCTTTCTTCCATATGGTAGGAAAGGTTCCATCTTCCAATATTTTCTCTCTCTCTCTCTCTCTCTATATATATATATATATATATATATATATATATATATATATATATATATATATATATATGTGTGTGTGTGTGTATAATATATGTATATATCCAGGATAAAGTCTGGGTAGGTATTTGCTGTGATTTTTATGATTTCTGGTGGTAACCCGTCCGGGCCTGAAGCTCAGTCGTTGCGTAGTTTGTTGCTGGCGTATGGAAGTTGCTCCCGGAATTGTCCGGTCTTGTCTGTCCATTCTTGTCTGCCCTGTCTTTTCTGTACATTCTTGTTTGTCCAGTCTTGTATGTCTTTCTTGTCTTTATAGTCCTCTCTGTTGAGTCAGATAAGACTCCAGTATTGTCTGTCCAGCCTTGTCGGTCGAATCTTTTCAGTCCAGTCTTGTCTGTCCAGCATGTCTGCCTAATTTTGTCTGTCTAGACTTCTCTGTCTAGTCTTGTCAGTTTATATAGATGTCTAGAATACCATATATTAATTGATTTAAACTACTTAAAAAGTCTTAATGTAGCTAATACTTTTTATAATTCAATATAAGTTTAAATAAGTTTGTTAATAAATAATTAGTTATATTAATCTATAACTAGAAACTTCTATCCGAGTCTATAAGAATCTATAATCTATAGAAACATCAGAATCGTTAAACTTATCTAGCTTAATTTTATAATTCCAGTCTTGACTGTCGTATCTATATAACTCAAATTATTTATAGAAAAGTACGGACATAGCTAGTCTCTTTATAAGTTTCAGCCCGGAAAATGGAATTATTTTATTATCTCTGTTTATGCGGTTGCACGATGGGTAATTCTGTTGTTTCATTTTATTTGGTGAGGTGCGCAATGATTTTAGTGTTAGGAAGGAACCTTCACACAATAACAGAGTCTATAAATAACCCGCGTTAAATTTAGATAATGAGCGCCGCGCGATATTTCAGCCGAGAGAAAATTATCGCCGTGTTTATAATTTCACGAACGGGAAAATTTATTCGGATTCTCGATCGATTTGCGATCGATCGGCGGCGTACAGATCGACAAACAGACGAAGGCAATTTGGATCATATCTATATTAATAGATAACTCGAAGAAAGGTACATATTTCGAAGATGTGACCAATAAATAACATTTGAACTTTATGTTATGTTTTACTTTGTATTATGTATATACATAACATTTTCAACTTCAATAGGGATGATAACTTGGAAGTAAGCAAGCCGCAGTTGGATTAAACTAAGATTAGCCACTACAATAAGCCTTGTCTCTCTAGGCTTGTCTGTGTTCTCTTGAGTATTGTCAGTCTAGTCTAGTCTGTTTATTCTTGTGTGTCTAGTTTTGCTTGTCAAGCCTTGCCTGCCTATCCTTCTCTGTCTAGTCTTGTTTATCTATTCTTTTTTGTCTGGTCTAGTTTGTCTAGTTTTGTCTCTTTTGTCTAGTTTGTCTAGTCTTGACTATCTAATGTTGTCTGTCTAATTTTGTGTATCTAGGGAATTAGATTGTATAGACATTGCTGAAATCAGTGGCAGATATATTTAGTTCGACTGCATAGTGCGTGTTGGGTTTTATTAAAGCGCGGTTGCTAGGCGACATTCGAACTCGTTCTGTAAGTGCGGACGATCACGGCATCCACATGCACACTTGGTCTACGCGTCGGGCGTATATATATAGAAGGTGTCTAGGCAGACAGACACCGATCGTTGGCTGCTAGTTATCTTAGGTTAGTGTCGGCCGGTCGTCACCGTCGACGGCAAAACAGATCGACGCATACGTCACGCGGACAACGACGCAATCAACAGACCGTTTGCCGTCGTCTAGGATCTAGGGAACCCCTAGTTTCACATATTACTATTTATGAACTGTTTTATCCAATCTAAATTATTTTTTATGATATAACTGTTAATCAAATTGTTTAAAAATAGATAGTTTTAGTACAGTTAGACTTAACAGACTATCTAGTCTAAACTAAAGACTAAATTGACAGAACTAGACAGACTTAACTAAACAGACAATAGTAGACAGACAGGTATAGGCAGAAAGGACTATACAAACCAAACTAGAGTGTGTGTGACTAGAGAGTGTGTCTAGACACACAAGATTAGCCACACAAGGCCAGACAGTCAAGACTAGACAGATAAGACTAGACAGACAAGACTAGACAGACAAGACTAGACAGACAAGACTAGACAGACAAGACTAGACAGACAAGACTAGACAGACAAGACTAGACAGACAAGACTAGACAGACAAGACTAGACAGACAAGACTAGACAGACAAGACTAGACAGACAAGACTAGCCAGACAAGACTAGACAGACAAGGCTAGACAGACAAGACTAGACAAACAGGACTAGACAGACAAGACTGGACTGACGAGACTAGGCAAGTAAAACTGGACATGCAAGACCAAACAGACAAAAATAGACAGTCAAGATTAGACACACAGGAGTAGACACACAAGTCTAGACAGGTAAGACTATACACGACAAGGAAAAATAGAGACAGATAAGACTGGACATAGTAGAGTAGATGTATAAAACTAGACAGACAACACCAGAGAGGCAAGACTAGGAATAGGTGGATAATACTGAATCGACGACACTAGGCAAATATGTCTAAATCGATAGGAATAACTGTAGGCAGGTAGAACTTTATAACGTGAACTGTACTAAACAGACGCTTACTAAACTAACTAGACGAGATTTTGGATAATGCTTCCAATAAAACTTGAATACACTTAAGTTTTCTCTAAGAAACTTTATTATTTAGAATTCTTTGTGTGTTAAATTGGTATTAATAAACTTTGAAATTAAGTCAAATTTGGTAATAACCAACTTAAAACAAACCCATTAGAGCAACGAATCCTCAGCATACCACATAGAGGAAAGTGCTATCAAATGGGATACGGATGGTTCGATGACAAAGGAAGGTAAAGATGCAGGATGGTTTGGATCTCGTACCAAATACTTTGAATCCATGGAATTCTACCTAAGTATCACCCAAGCAGAGGTACATGCAATGGAAAGAAGTGCACAATTTAAAGTCGGCAGCAACTATCGCAAAAAGCGAATTGCTATCTTCTCAGATAGCAGTCATCAAGGCGATTATCTCATACACTAGTAATATCATAACCAGGCCAGTAATCTCTTTATAGGTTAGCATGACGATGATTCGCAGATGAAGAATTAAGATAACAATGGATGAAAAGCTAGAAGCCAGGGCTAAGACTAGGCCCGCACTTAAAGACCCTGGGCCTCTAGGCACTTGACATTTGCGAAAAGCCTTTTCTGATGAGTATTTGTATAGCTTCAGTGACGATAACTCCATAACTTCTTCATTCTACGACAAATGAGCTTGCAAGTGCAGACACTCGTTTTCCAAAGTCCCCCGCATAAAAAGTTATAAGGTTTCTGGCTCCTTGATTCCAAATTCCAGTTAGATTCCACACGATGTAGTTTCGTAAGAAAGTCAAACTTTTTACTTAACTCCTTATAAGCTAATCCGCATGTCCGTAGTTCTGTAATTAGTCTATCTATAATTACGTTACAAATGGTAACTCTGAATCTGTTCATGCCAGAGAATTCAGTCTCGTTTCCTTTTACTTCGTTGAACTGCACTTTACGCTTACGTTTCCTCTGCATGTCATATTTTCACAGGATTTTTCAATAACTTTCGACTCATAATGATGAAAGGTACAGGTACTCAGTTTCCTTAAGTGTTCTAGGTATATTTCCAAAGCCTGATACAGTTCAACGATCGTACCCAGGTCGATGTTAACAGAATGGAGAGATTTGCTTACTTAGTTCAACCTTTGCAATATGTCAATCCAGATAAGTGACAAAAAACAAGTTTCCATAGAGTCTAATGAATTCATAAGACCTGAAGCCTCAGAGCGCGTTGTTTTTTTTTTCATTTGGATCATTGGCAATTATCTTAAGAGCTGCCATGATCTCATCCCAGGAGCAACATAGACTAGGCTATAGTGAATAGCCTGGAGTGAATAGCCAACTGCAGATGCGATTAGACATTTATCTTTTATCAGTGCAGCTTAGCTGTTTTTAATTAATAATTAATTAATTACAATACACTTACTTAAACGTCTCAAACAGGACTGAAGTTTCCTTCGGAATTATTCTTCAACCCGCTCCAGATTCGCCTCGCTTCCACCCATGCTTTTTTCGAAACGTACTCCACATGCTTTCTGTTGCTGCACCACTGAATCCTCCAAATACATACCCCAGATACTTCAACTTCTGCACTTCCAGAATTTCCATCCCTCTCCATTCAAACCGCTCTTTCTTGAATTTACCACCTCTTTTGATTCACATCCATTTAATCTTCTCCACATTCACGCACAAATCCCTCCTTTCAATATACCTTCTGACCCTCTCAATCATTTATCTCAATTAACCTGCTCTGTTGCTGCACCCCTTTACAAATACATACCCCAGATACTTGAACCTGTGTAATTCTTTAATTTCCATCCCTCTCCATTCAAACCGTTCTTTCTTAAAATTACCACCTCTTTTGAATCACATCAATTTAGTCTTTTCCACTTTCACGCCCAAATCCCTCCTTCTAAAATCCTCTCTAACCCACCCAATCACTTATTTTAATACACCTGCTATCTTGGCAAATACCTTTGCGTCATCGGCGTATGCTAAACTCCTTACCTTTCTATTCCTACTACCATTCCTCCAGCTGGCCCGTCCGCCAAATCTCTTTCTAAATCGGCCACATATAGATTGTAAAATGCGGGGCTGAGTGGACAACCCTGACTCAGGCCTGGTTTTTACCTCAAAATATTTTGTTACACACTCATTCACCCTGATTCTGCATATCGTTCCCTGTACACCTCTCACAATCCTATTCACACTCTAGGAAATCCCCTTTTTATCCCCATAGAATAGGCGTCAGCTCGAGGAGACCATCTTGTCTGAGAAAAACTCTTCACGACTGTTGAATTTGACTTCAATTTCGCCACCAGGTCCCCTAGGCTAGCTGGGCCCATAGGCCTCGTAGGCCTAGGCAGAAATCCGACACTGGCTAAGACAATGAAAATGAGAAGAATAAAAACTTGCCTTAAACTAAACAGGAGCAAGCTTAGAAAACTGCACACTTAGAAAAAACCTCAAGTCCCTAGGACTGCGGAGCGCCGCTCCGCAAGAGACAAATCCTCCACAAAGACAGGTCCTTAGGGCCCACTACTTGAAGACAGAGGAGTTGCAGTCCTTGAAACCCAGATCCAGATATTCCTAAAGGAACCAGGGCTAGAGCCGGCGCGAATGGTGAAGTGGTGTAGTGGTGACGCTCGTGGCCTCATGTTAGAGCGCTTACTGACAAGTATAGAGGTCCGAGTTCTATCCCCAGCGCCGGCCGCTTTTGTTCCAGAAGACAAATGTGAAAAATGGCAATTAGCGCAATTTACAATAACAACAGATTTCTTGGCCTAAGTGAATGTGATAGAATACAGTAGGCTACTAATAGGCCGCAGTGTTCAGCAAGGGTCAGCAAACCCGGTATTCACATCGAACCAAACTTAAAAAAAAGGGCTAGAGGACGCGCTCTAAATGAGTAAGTATACCAACGGTTATAGGATGATAAAGGGTGAAGGTGTGCAATAAATCTATGAAGGTCGTAGAACCAGTCACCACCGAAATCTACAACCTAAAATTTTCATTTCTTGATTCAAAAATGTTAAAATAACTCTGAAACTAAGCAAAATTTTGAAAAATATTTCAAGTAAAACTTGTAGAGAATTAAATTTTCTACACTAATCCTGTCATCCAGTGATTTTTAGTCTGTCAAATTGGTAGTAATTAACCTTAAAACAATCAAAACCTACTTATTTTAGATAATACTTGTGAAAAATAGGTACAAAATCATACTTTTAACATTTACAAATGCAATGAAACTAATTAAACCCTATATAAGGCTATCTATATAAAACTTTGTTTTAAAAATTAAATTTAAAAATTAAGTCTCTATGAAACAATGAAGCAATCAACTGTCATAGTTGTAGATTTTAGATTTGGTGGTGACGACTTGTACTGCAACCTACACAGATCTATTGTACCCCACCCTCTTCCTCAAAACGTTGGTATACTTACCCATTTAGAGCGCCTTCTCTAGTCCTGATTCCTTTAGGATTTCCAGGATCTGAGAGGGATTTAAGGACTGCAATTTCTCTGCGTTCAAGCAGTGGGCCGTAAGGTACATTTGTGTTTTGCGGAGCGGCGCTCCGCAGTTTTTGAGGAAATGTATGGGGGTTTCCTCTGCTGAACCACAGAATCTGCATCTTCCTCTAGGCCTAGGGTCCTGAAGAGTTTACTAAGTCTGCAGTGTCCCGTTAGGACTTCAGTCAGAATTCTAAGCTTGTTCCTGTTTAGTTTCAGGCAAGCTGTTGTTCTTTTCTGAGATCCCAGCAGTACTTTTGATTGTCTCAACCCTGGAAGTTATTTTCAGGTTTTCATCCATTGTTCTGTTATTTCTTCATTTAAACTTTTGTGGATGGTGTTCACACTCATACCGCAAAAGGGTTCCGGACCTATAAAGGGGTTACTGGATCCCTTGTTTGCTAGGTGATCGGCTTCTTTTATATATCAGTTTCCGTCTATACCAGTGTGTACTAGTACCCAGTATAGCTTTACTTTAATTTCTCTGCCAAGCTTGTTGAGCTTTCCCAAACAGTTTGGATCTGATGGTGTATGAGCTAATGACCTTGGTGGCTGCTTGGCTGTCTGAGAGGATAGCAATTCGTTTTTTGCGATAATTCCTGTCGCGGATAAACTGTCATAGTTAGCTAGTATATAGGTTCTTAAACTGGGGTCCGTCTAGCCATAAAAGGGGGTTCTCGAGATTATAAAAAATGGTTGCAGACAGTTTAAAAAGACGTTATTTGACTATTTTGATTAATTTTGTCTATTTTATCTTACATATTAATAAAAACTGCATCTCTATAAATGCACCAATAGTCCATTTATTAAAAAAACTAGAGCGATACATTTAAAAAAATATTTATCACTTAGTATCAATGAAATTAATGAGTCAGAAATTAAGACTCATGAACAACGTAAAGTGCTTAGGGTTGGGATGAAGTTCGCAAAGATAAGTTGATCACGAGGAGAATCGCAAGAAAAAAATTGTTCAAAAGGGGGTCCTTGGACTACGTAAGTTTAGAACCCCTAAACCAGTAGATAACAAGGTGAGAGGGATAGGAACAAGGGATGATATTATAAAGTTAAGTGTGTTCTTGTAGGACTAGTTGTGTTAGTAAAAGGACGTTTGTGTTTGCGCCAAGAAAATAAACTTTAAAACTCGTTGAAGACTAGGTGGATAATAAATCTAATTGTTGACATCTTCAAAACTATTCTTGTTTAAAACTTTGAGAATTCGCTACATAGCAAAAATCTTGCTATTTATAAAGAAATAAAAAATTGTTGAACTGAAGTGACCCTTTTTTTAAGTAGATAGTAATTCTAGTTGGAGAAGAATTTTGAGCTTAGGGTTAGAGTATGCAATTACAATAGGTTTTAGACATTTTTGCATATAGATATTTCCTTTTGTAGCCAAATTTGAAACAAAAACATGTAAATAAGAAGCTTTTGAATTTGTTTCAAGGGTAATTACCTCCAACTTAACAGACATAAAATCACTAAATGAGAAGATTTCTTATTGAAAATTTAATTATCTACAAGTTCAATTTGGAACTTTCCAAAATTATGCTTAGTTTCACAAGGTTAGAGAAAAAGAAATCAATTATTTTTACGTGAACTTCAAGAACTTTATTAAACATGTTTCGGATTATCAATTTTGATCAAATATGCACCGTTTTGTTCTATAATTTGTTGCCATTAGTAGCTTGCAGTAGCTTCATATAATAATAGAAGTCTTGGTCCCTATTGGCGAAAAACTAGAAATCGATTTTCAAAACAATTTTCTCTTGAAGCCAATTTCTTATAACTCAGGAAGTTATGCGATGCAAGAAAAACATGGTAATTGCTTGATACCAAGTCCAGACTATATGGTGGATGTATCAAAACTTTGCAACCAGGCTGGGGCGAGTCACTGTACACGTGTGTGGTCTGGCGTTGTTCTGATGGAACACAACGCCTCTCCGTTGCTAGTCAATTACTAGCTTCAATCCATTAGTCCTGGTATGGCCACCGTTTGAGCTGCTTGATCGTGCTTTGACCACAATCGTTTAGAAGGCTATATTTTGTATTTCGGAGGATATGTCCTAGGTACGCTGTCTTGCGTTTCTTCACAATAACCAATAGCTCTTTGTCTCTGTCCATGCGTCTAAGAAGTCTCATTATTCGTGATATGTTCCGCCAAGAATATTCTCTGCATTCTTTGAAACATCTACATCTCAAACATCTCAAAATTTTGTTCATAGTATTGATCTTCAACTTCCAAGTTGAAGCAAATACCATACAACAGTACCGAGTGAATGTAGCACTTAACGAACAGGTATCTTAGGTTAAGGTTTAGGCTTCTCTTTCAAAATATTTTTCTCGCCTTTCTGGGCATCTGTCTGGCTATTTCGATGCGTGTCCTTACTTCCAGATCTGGATCCAGGTCTTTGGTGATCCAGCTGCCCAAGAATTTAAATTTAGAACGTGCTCTATTTGCTTATTGTATACTTGCAAATTAGCTTGGATATCTGGTGTTCTACTGATAACCAATGTTTTCGTTTTGGCCGTATTTACTTTTAACCCAAGCGCATCGCATTCTGCTATTATTTGGTTCATCAAACGTTGTAGGCCAGCTGCACTGTCTGCAAATATAGCCGTATCGTCCTCGTACCTGATACCGTATGATGACCGTACCTGATATTGTTCAATAGTTCACCATTGATCTTGATTCCATTTGCAGAGTTTTCCAAGGCTTTCAGGAATATTTGTTCCCAGTAGATATTGAACAACAATGGTGATAATACATAGACCTGACGTACTACACGTTTAATAGGTATATCGCTGGTCGTGTCGTCCTTGAGTCGTACTGCAGCAGTTTGGTGTTAAAACGTACAATTCTTTTTATGTAGGAGATATCTTTTTGGTCGAGGCCTTTGGTCATCAGAATGTTAATTAGGACGTCGTGTTTTAAACAGTCAAATGCCTTTGCATAATCAATAAAACAGATATACACGTCCTTTTTTAGTCTACATTTTTGCATGAGAACTGACAGCCTAAACAACGCTTCTCTTGTTCCAAGTCTAAAACCAAACTGTTCCTTGCTTAGGTCTTGGCATTTCTTACGTATTCTGTTATGTAGGATTTTAGGAATATTTTTTTAGGTATACAAATAAATATTTAAATTGAAAAAAAATTTAATTTCAAATTTTTAGACTTAATGTTGGCCTGCCAGCCAAAAGATTTGCCCACCCCTGGTCTAGTTACTTTTGCCTGTCGTCGTCGCCGCCCCATATATTACTGCGCTGACATGTAAACTTATTAAAGACAAAATATAGCTTGAATATATAAATATATTCAACCTGTCCGTTGCTCTATAATATTAAGTCTTTTAAGACTATGAAATCTCATGTTGAAAACTACTTTCTGGCTAATATCACACAGGATATTGAATTATTCAACAGACATTTGCGTGTTATTACTAGTTCCAGTTCATTTTCATGTCACTAACAGCAATAGACAAATAACATTGTTTTTAAGATCATTTCTTTCTATTTGTGCTTTAAAGTTTCATGTGTTATAAAGTTGCAAGTTCTAATTTAAACAATTCTTTTTTGATATAACGTCCATCTTGTTTTAATGATTAGGGTAGTTTAAATCAGGTGTTTGGACAAATTCTTTGAAGTATTTTTATTTAAATTAAGCCTAAAGGGTTAATTTAAATAAAAATACTTCAAAGAATTTGTCCAAACACCTGATTTAAACTACCCTAATCTATTTTAAACATTTTTCAAATTTTCGCATAGTTTCCGTGTTACTGCGAATTTTTGGAACAAGAAAAATGTGAACCAAAAATAATGTTTTGACATTGTTCAAGGTTGATTATTATCAACTTGCCAAACAAAAAGTCAATAAGTACTAGGTTTTCTTATAATAAAATAGTTTTGTACCAAAATTAATTTGAAATATTTTGCAAAATTTCGTTTAGTTTTCGAGTTACATTCTCGTTTTTAAAACCAAAATTGTTAAACAAAATCTATATTACTACTACCAACACTACAAAAGTGAACTTTATGGTGAGATATGGATATCATTTTGGTGCACGATGAATAAAAAAATCGTAAAATTGACCCAATCACAAGGAAATAAAATATTTATTGAAAGTAAAGGGGAACAAATTAAGAGTGTCCTGATTTTATGCAGCAATAATCAGAAAACGATATAATTTGGACACCAAATTTTCTGTTGAACATTATAGAGTAAAATCTGAAGTTTAATAACAAGTTAAATGCTTCATTCTACATAAACAATTAATACTTAAAAATTGCATCCATTAGATGTAGGGCTTCACACGAGAACGATATTTTTCTCGTCTCGTCTCGTCTCGTAAAAGCGAGACGAGAACGAGACGAGACCGCATGTGGTCTCACTCTCGCGAGAGCGAGAACGTATGTGGTCTCGTTCTCGCGAGACACGAGAATCTCGTTTCTAATCCCGGTCATACTTCTTCTTCAATCTTTGATTCTAATACAGGCAGCCGTAATATTTTCTTGCATAAATTTGAACTACGGGCTCGGGCAAGTTACATTTCATTATATAACAATTAAAAGAGTAGATTTCGTAATATGACATAGATGTCGTAGACAATTTCAAATTATGTTCGTTTTTATTATTAATTTTAAATCGTCAACAAAATAGAAGGTTTATTTAAACAGACATTTATGGTGTGTTATCGCCACATTTTCATGTAGATGGATCAAATCGAAATTAGAAGATATTAATAGTAACCAAATAGAAAATGTATGTAAAGAGACAGGGGACTATCTTACCAATTCTATTTTGGACTCACTCGTTTTGGACTATCTTACCAATAGTTCTAGCAAGAACGATATTTGGCGAGATTAGACGAGACGTGACAAACGGTATCGAGAGACAAACGGTTACGAGAGCGAGAGCGAGACAGGACTAACGGTTACGAGAGGGAGAGCGAGAGGAGACTAACGGTTCCTAGAGCGAGAGCGAGACTGAGACGAGAGTATTTTTTTACACAACAAACGAGAGCGAGACGATATTTTTTAAACTCTCGCCCTATCTCGTCTCGTGTGAAGCCCTAATTAGATGGGCTAACCTCCGTTTGCTTCGATGCATGACTGAGATCGATCCAGCAATGAACGCATTGCACGCTGGTACATTTTTGGCGAAATCTTTCCAATAGCTCGAATGTTTTGATTTAAGTCTTCCATAGTGTCAGTTCGGCTTTGATAAACTTTAGATTTAACATGTTCCCATAACAAATAATCCAAAGACGACTAATCCGGAGAGCGAGGAGGCCACAACTGATCCTCCCGCTGGGAAATCAGACAACCAGGAAGAACTCTCGTAACACTCCCATAGACATGTTGGATACATGAGGTCACTATGGGATCACCATCTTGCTGATACCAAATATAATTTATTGGTAATCGGAGTTGAGCGATGCCATCCATCTAGAACGTTTGTAGCAACTCTACATAATGGTCTCTATTGACAACTACTGCGTTTAACATTTCATCTCCAACAAAATACGGACTCAATACTCCAGCTGAGCATATTCCACAGTATTCTTTAGAGTATGCAGCCCTTATCTTATAGTTACCTTTAGAGTATGCAGCCCTTCTTCGAATATAACTTGCAGGTCTTCGGCAGACCAGTAACATAAATTTTGTTTGTTCCTTTCTCCATGCAATTGAAAATGTGCTTCGTCACTCATAATTATTTTATTCACGTAATTATCCCATATGCCCAAAATCCATCGACTAAATTCTAAACTGACTTTCGGTCTATTGGAAGAAGTTTTTTGGCTTATTGCCAAATCTTTCTCCGCCGAACAGATTGATTAGAATTCTGTTCCTAACTTGCAAAGTATTCACTTCTGAGCTAGCAGTTTTATACCTCTCTGCAAGTTTAGTATGCTTGAGAGAACAGGTTCGACGATATTTTTCGACTCATCTTGCAATTGTCCTGTACTTTGGCGGCGATGGAAAATTAAACTATTGTCGAAACCACCTCTGAGTTTAAATAATTGAGTTCGTTCTAATAAAATGCCCTGCACGGGCAATCCTTTGTTCAATTGGCCATCGCTCGATTTTCAAAAAAAAAATATTAGGCACTTAATATTATGGAAAATAAGTCATTTCACTTCCTTTTTATTTTTATTAAGTAAATACAGGATTCTCTTAATTTGTCACCCTTTATATTGAATTATTGAAATCTTCAAAACTATTCTTGTTAAAAGCTTGACGTGTGTGTGACGTGAAGTTGCTACATAACAAAACAAAAAATGCATTCATGAAGAAATAAAAATTTGTTGAACCCAGTTTATCAGGCATTGTTAACGTTCGTTTATTTATTTATATTTTGGCGATTTCGATTGTCTGGCCGGCTTCCTGTTGAGCGAAAATAATTTACGCGTCGCGGCATGTCGCCGTTCGTGTCCCCGGTCTCGCGATCCGCGACCTCCAAACTGCGTAAATCGCAATGACACCCGGCTGCGCCGCGTCCCCGACACCTCCGACCCCACAGACTAAAACGCAATCGGTGTCGTAAACAAAACGACGGATTTAATTGTCATTAACAAACATTCGTTCTGAAGTTTGTTTTTCAGATCTCGAGGATTAGTAATCCAGACGAAATTTAGCCAAATTGGTCGGCTGAAAATGAATCACAAAATCGAAATCTATTAAAGTTAAACCTGCACTGAAAAAAACTAAATGCACAAAATTGTGTTGGGCAAACCTTGAGAGACAACATTAAATGGGTAAAATTGAGTCACGTAAACCATGATATACAAAACTAACTGGACAAAATTGAGTTTTACAAATCTTGATAAACAAAACTAAACGGACAAAATTAAGTTGTGCAAACCTTGACAGACAGAAAACCATCCAGACTTGTATTTGAAATTTCTTGTGTTAATATGATAAAATTATCTGGTCTAAAGTTAGTTTGAGGAGTTAAGTGTTACTCTGGGTTTTGTATTAGATATAGATAGTTTTGTTGATATGATTTGTGAACTTTGACGACCATTATTATTAGTTTTATTCACATTTTACTTCGTTATAACATAGTAAAAAAATATAAATACAGTTCTAATAATAAATACAAATGTTGAAATTAATCTTTAAAATAATATATAAAATACCGATTCAATTTGATCTGTTTGAATGCCACCATTTTTCGCGCGCTTTTAATGATTTTCATTTTTAATCGCTATTTCGATAATGCAGAAAGCCAAAGACACCATTTTACAGATATTGTCTAGTACCGGAATGCCAATATGAAGAAAAACAAAGATTGTTTCTCAATTTCATAGATGGTTAAAGCTAAATTTAAACAACTTTATTGATGTCTATTAATAATATATTTAATAATGCAATTGGAAATCACCTACAATTAGTTATTTTACTAATATTGGGTAAGACTGGTCAGAATTTGATAAATCTGTACAAGGTTAGAAATGGTTACATTTGGACTTGTTCATCCAAGATTAAACTGTATTAGGCAAAATTAAGCAAGATTAGATTGAGATAAATAAGAGTAGATAAGGTTAAATAAGACTAAACAAAACCATCCATTTCATTGATGATTGAAGATGAATTTAGTCATATCAACCAACATAGCTAATGTCTATTCATCGACAAACTTAACTGAGCCTATTGATCGACGAGAAAGCATTCGATGGCTAATAACACTGCTTAACAAGGTGTATTCGCTCCGTGCATAACCGCGCTTAGCGCCACGCGTGGCCAAAAAGACAACTTCGTCTCCTATTCAATAATTTTTTTTACCGGTTAACTGAAGATTTTGATTTCTTCAATGCCTTTGCTGAATTGTCAAATAAAGTCGGATTATAACTTAGGCTTTCTGGATTTTCAGACTTTTTCAATACCATCGAACCGGGAAGTTAAGAAAGATTGCGGAAACGATAAAAGGCAAGAAAATCGATTTTTCTAAAATCGCTATTTTTTGAGTTACGGCAAAATACAAAAACATTTCTGAAAGCATTTTTGCTGTTGTAAATTATATTTCGCTAACCCTCTCCGTTCATGATGGCTTGCTAAAATTTAGTAAAATTTGTAAAAGATATTTCGGCATTCGAGTAAAAATCTTGGAAAGTAATGAATTTCCCGCTGATAATTTAAGTGTGCTAATAGGAAATTGAGCTTCTGCAAGTGAGCTTCTAAAAGCGATGCCGCAATCCGTTTTTGGTTATCCAAAACCGTTTCTGAGATATCGACTAATTAAATCGACAATCGAAAAATTTCAGTTTGAAATTTCTCAATGAAAAATTGAATCTTTCCGAACAATTGACACATAGACTTGTTCGTCTTATCCAGTTGCTTACCTTTCTTGAGAAAATTGAAAAAAATCGAAAAAGCACATTTTTTTCTACTGAAATGAAGAAAAAAAAAATTGGGGAATATTTTGGAGAAATTTGCTTGATTGAATTTGCTCGATTTTTTTTGGTTACCGGAAGGAAATCGAAGTGCTGAAAACTTTTTCGAGTATATTTCACTCTAAAGTTACAAATAAACAAGATATATAGTGTTTCACTATTATAAGCCGACCCTTTTACAAACCTCTCTGAAACTACAAATCCTAACGATACTATTTTCGGCACGCTGAAACTAGACTACAAGAAAAACAAGCAAAACGATGTGTATATTGTTTGAAAAGATTTAAGTTTCTACTGCGAAATTCCGTATTCAAATTTTCGCGAATTTCGACTTCACAAGTCCGTATCACGAAAAGGGTTGCAGATAATTATGCAACATGGTTGCAGATAAGTTTTCAGGAGGTCATTTGCCTACGGCTGCACACAGATTACCTTGAAAATATTGATTAGCTACCCCAGTTCATACGTCGTGAACAGAAGCTGTTAGCAAAATGCAAATTATATATTTACAACCAACAAGGAAAACACTTTCAGACACACTTTGAAATTTTCCATTTACTTGATAAATAATGATTTGAAGAAATTATGATTTGAAATAATGATTTGAATATATTTTCTCGTATTTCGGTCATGAAGTTCTTAAAAGTGTCACCTTTGGCGCTAGTACTGTTGCGCTCGGAGCGAATACTAGAGGAGAAACACCAAAACCATGGCTGACATCAACATTCATTACTCTCCCAAAGAAACAGAACGCTAAATACTGCAGCGACTATCGCACTATAAGTTTAATGAGGCATCTGCTAAAACTCTTCTTAAAAATGATTCATGGAAGAATAACTAAGATTTACGAAGAAAACAGTTTTGGTTTCAGAAACGCTCAAGAAGGAAAGAGGCACTCTTCAGTGCCCAGGTTTTTTACAGACTACCAAGGGCGTACCCAGGATATGAACTATGGGGGGGCGGGGGTGCTGCAGCTGATATTTGTTTCAAGAATTATGAAATGAATTATGCATTATGAAATGAAGTATCCATCTGTCGTACAATTTCAGAACTGCTTCGCCGTGCTCTTTGCACCCGAAGACGTCAAGGTGAGGTTTTAATAATGTTATAGATATTTCTGTGTGGTGAGGTGGGTTCTAGGGAGGTTGCCTCCCCTGCCACTCACTGGGTACGCCCGTGAGATGTAGGGTTATGGATTGTGATGTCCATATATGCTTCATTGATTACCGGAAAGATTTTGACAGAGTACAACATAATAAACTCATAGGTATCCTAAAAGAGATAGGGTTAGAACACAGGAACTTAAAGATAATCAGCAACCTTTACTGGAAACCAACTGCCTCAATTCGCATTCAAGGACAAAGATCAGACCACATCGAAATCAAGAGAGACGTATGCCAGGGATGTATACTATACCTTTGCTTAATATTTACTCATAACGCATATTTCAGGAAGCGGTGGAAGAAATAAGGTGTGGTATTAAAATAAATGGCGAGTATATAAACAATCTGAGATACGCGGAGGGCACAGAGGTATGCGCAGACAGCCTAAAAAACCTGCAAGAGCTGATGAAGAGAATATCAGAAGCCAGTCAAAAGTATGGTCTCATACTCAATGTCAAAAAAACGAAGTACATGATAGTATCCAAAAACAACAACCATGTCGGACAGCTTCGATTTAACGATTTAAGAACTGATTCAGAGAGTTATACGTATTTAAATGAAAAATGGGACCACTCAATTGAAATTAAATGTCGGATAGAAAAAGCGATATCCGCATTCCTGAAAATGGCAGAGGTATTCAAAGCACATCACCTGAATATACAAACGAAGATCAGGCTACTGAGATGCTAGATCTTTACAGTACGTCTATATGGAGTAAAGTCCTGGACTCTGGCAGAGGTTACCGATCGGAGACTCGAGGAATTTGAGATTTGGCTATACCGCAGCATACTCAAAATTTCCAACCAAACTCACGTTACCAACCAAAGGTCCTAGAGAGAATGGGAAAAGAACGAGAGGTCTTGCTAACAATAAAGACAAGGAAGCTGAAATACCTTGGCCATATAATGAGGAACAGGCAACGGTAAGGGCTATTGCAATTTATACTACAAGGAAGACTAGATGGTTAAAGAGGGCCAGGAAGAAGGAGAATATCGTTGCTAAAAAACATTAGAACTTGGTTCAACAAAACAACAACAAATCTCTTCCAGGCTGCAACAAACAAAGTTCGGATTTCCATGTTGATCGCCAACATCCGAACCGGATAGGCCATATAAAAGAAGATTGATCGACTTTACTGATCCCTTTGAAAATGAAAATGACTTACTGTTAGTTGTTTTACTATTATTGAACAAGACTGGGCATGATTGAATTTATTTATAATATAATATGAAAATATTGAAATAAATGAAAAAGGAAAGGGTTTGAAATTGCGGAGACGGATGAAAAAATGGAAACAGCAAATAGGTAATGGAGAATGGTAAAATGTAAAATGTATAGCAGTTTATAAATAACAGGTAAATAAATAAAAAAGTAAAAGTAGCTGAAGTAAATAAATAAATAATTGAAGGCTAAAGAATATATATTCCTATATATATATATATATATATATATATATATATATATATATATATATATATATGACCATAATATATAGGAATATATATATATATATATATATATATATATATATATATATGACCATAATATATAGGAATATATATATATATATATATATATATATATATATATATATATATATATAGGGCTTAGATTTTATAGATTAGGCAAGATTGAACAAAGTTAAACAAGCCGTGACAAGACTACATAAAACTTAATAATATAAGATTGAATAAGATTTGACAGATGAGATTTGCTAATTTGTAATGTCACTATATACCAAAGTCGCACTTTGGATTTTCTTTCAAAAACGACAGTATGAATATCGACGCCGATAAATCTCATAACATGCCATGTGACGTCATGCTTCGATTCGACTAACGGTGTTGCATTTCGCAAATTTAAATTTCGCTGGCTTATTTTGCACTTTTTGATTAAAATTTTATCGAATTAAATACAAACTAAATGAGAAAATAATGGTTTAGGAGGTGTAATCTCAAGACCATAAAGTATCGGAGACTAAATTTAAATCACTTGCATATTCTCTATTGCAGTGGTTTTGGTCAAAATGAAATATTTTTAAAAACAGGCAATCTAGTAACACAGTCTAAAACTGTAACAAATTCTCTTATTTGAAAATAAAAAGTGCCAAACCTTAATAGTGCCAAAGTTGCAAGTTGTGCAAAATTTAATACCAACTTATTACAGCGGAACACTGCTTGAATATATAAATATATTCAACCTTCCCGAATCTCTATATTATTCATAAGCCTTTTTAGGACTATAAAACAAATCTCATGTTGAAAGACAACAGATATTTGTGTTATTCACTAGGACTCAGTTCACTTCCGTGACACTAAAACAAGACACTAGATAAATAACATTGTTTTTAAGATGAGATCTTTCTCTTTAACCCAAAGTGAATAGCTATCTGCAGACGCGTTTCCATATTCATCTCTCATCAGTGCAGCTCTGCTCTTTTGAATTATAACTTGGAAAACACTTACATTAGTTTTAAACCACGTGTTGGGTTGTCGAAAATAGGTTATGTTTTGACATGTGTGTGGAAAGACCTGAACTTAGTAAGCTAACCTAACTTCTTTCATCTTTAGGTCTTTCCACACATATGTCAAAAAATAACCTATTTCGACAGCCCAACACATGGTTATTTATCTAGTGTCTTGTTTCAGTGTCACGGAAGTGAACTGAGTCCTAGTAAATAACACAAATATCTGTTGTCTTTCAACATGAGATTTGTTTTATATTCCTAAAGAGACATGACTATTATAGAGATTCGGAAAGGTTGATTGTATTTATATATTCAAGCTGTGTTCCGCTGTAATAAGTTGGTATGATTGGTATGTAATTAGTTAGTTTTACCCTATATTTAATTAATACTTCAGTTTGCGTTGCAGAAATAAATAGTCTGTTTAAAAGCAAATATCTCAAAATCTATACTAGCTACATAAAATCTTGAAACACTGTCTTAAACTAGAAGAAATTCTCTTTAATTTAACTAGAAAAGGGGGCCGTAGCGAATTTACAAATTTGCCGCCTATAGGCTAATTTATATTGCCGCCTAATATTTTTACAATGTGAGCTCAGTGATCAAAAAGCGCGTTTTTTTTTAATTTCAAGATCACGATATTTACAAGTACTGTAAAATTAAACTTTTAATGAAAAACGTGCAAATCTAGCAAAAATAATTAATAAAATACAAAATACGAAAATAATACAAACGTTTATTAAACTCAAATAAAATGTAATAAAAACTTTATTTCAACAAAATATAAAACTTAAATAATATAACATATTTTATAAATATTCAAGTAAATAAAAAATTATTTTTCTTTGGCTTACATTACATTTTTTTTCAGAATTTATTGTTTACAAAAATTTTAATTATATCATCAAATGAAATCGAATTTGCAATATCAGATTCAATTGATAAAACTGCTAAATCGCTTAATCTGCTATCGGACATCGTTAAGCGTAAATATGCTTTAATTCGTTTTAAACAAGAGAACGAACGTTCCGATAAACAATTTCCGACATTTCCATTGATTTGCATATCCTTAAAATTATATCAATATTAGGAAAAATATCAAGCAGATTTTGATCCAGCAATCCAATTGATATTTATATGTTTTTTATCATCCAATGCCAAATACTCTTTGATGTGCAAAATCTCTTCAACTAGATCATCTGAAACATCTTGTGAATAAACTTCGCATAATTTAAATGCTTATATTTTCTCGATTTCGATTTCTCGAGTTTAGTTCTGAGATTAATCGATCGACAACTGTAAAAAAAATACGTTTATTTTAAAACTATCCTGAGCGCCAAACAGGTCTTTACTATCGTTGGTTTCATCAAAATGTCGCCTTCTTTTTTTGGTTCGCTTTTCGTTTGCAGTGTAGTTTTGAGTACCAACAAGTGCCTTGGCGTCTTCTTCAACGTTCTCGCGGGAAGATGAAATAATTGAAATTAAAGATTTGTATAAATCGATAACCAATCCAATATCTGCATCTTCCTGTTGTAGTTTTTTACTCACTAAGTTGATACGATTTAAAATACTACCCCAAAAAAACAGACATGAACGCAATTTCAAATTTTGTCAATTTCTTGCATAACCCTGCTGCTTCTGCCTGTGTAACCGTTTTCTCAGAACTGTCGATTGAAATTGATTTTAGAATATCATGAATTTATTTCCAAGATATTAATAAACTTTTGCAGGCATCATCTCTGCATGACCATCTCGTAGTCAAGATCCTCTTTGGTGCTATGAGTACATTGCTGTTTTGCAGTTTTTCTCAACGCGTCGTTAAAAGTCATAAATTGCTTGCAAAAATGGAAAAAGTTTGGTGGATTCATTACAGCCATTACTAGCCGCCGCAGTTCCAACTAATTCAGCCAACTTGTTGGCATTTTTAATTCTGGCTTGGAGACCAGTATAAGCGCCATACATGTTTGCAGCATTATCCTGCGACTGATCTCTACAATTTTCTAAATTAATGTTTAAAGATGTCAGGGTGTTAGTTATTGCTGTGTATATTTCTTCAGATTTGTATCCAGTATTTGGAAACCGTTAGAAATACCTCTGTTAGTGTTCCACATTCTTTAACATATCTCAGAACAATTGATGATAACTGATCTACATATGCGATGTCTGGTGTAGAATCAACAATTATAGAAAAATATTTCGCCGCTTTTATTTTGGCAGATATTACTTCTGTGCCTTTATGAGCTATAAGATGATCTACTTTTCGTACCTTGTGGACGAAAGATAATTAGTTCTACCGCTACCCGGTCTTCCACATTTTCTTAGATGTTCCTTTAAGAATGGATCAGATTAGGCTAAAAATTCTACAGCCATTAAAAATTTACCATTATGACATGATACTACAACTTTATTAGAACCTCTTAAGGGGGGAAACCACATTAGGAGGCTGTTTGATACTGATTTTTTAGGATTTTTTTTGGGTGGGAAAAATTATTATTATAATTTGGGTGGGAGTTTAATCAAATTTTGACAGCATTTCATTCATATTTCGAACAATTTTTTTGAATAATTTCAGCCAAAAATAACAAAGTTACGGTGTGATGTTCGCCGAAGGTTGTAAGTATAGTTTTCCAATTGCATGCAGTGAAATCAAAAAGGTTTTGATTTTACATTAATAACTTATTTTCTAAGAATATGAACCTCAATGCAGGCGAAAAAAATTAAAATTAAAAATTTTTCTACGATTTTTGCGATTTCTTCCTTTAATTATGCAAGGAAAAATACCCTTAAAATCATGATATCATCTCACAAGTTGGTTCATATAATTCGAAATTTTATAATCATACTATCAATTTTCATAATGATCGGTTCCACACTTTTTGAGTTAGATTGTACGCAAATGTGAAAAAAGAATTTCGAGATAAACGAGGTAATGCTCCGCTCATAAAATCTAAACGAATGCAAATTTTGATTTGAAATTTTGACAGCGTATTCTTGGAAAGTTAAGCTAACGATTTATGCAATAAAAAAAATCAGATTTTTTGAACATCCTAATGTGGTTTCCCCCCTTAAGGCCGATTCTCATCTACGCGACATCGCCTGTCAAATAATGATTACAATTATTATAAGAAGATCACGACTTAATAACTTTTTGACAATTGCGACAACGCGTTGTAGAACTTGCGTTCAATATTTTTTTGTTAGATCAATTTCTGCATTTAATAATTAATCAAATTCTTACTTGAAATCCTTGCCCTCAGAGCAACCACAGATTTTTGTGATTTATTGATCGTTCGTGTTGTGCTACGCATTGTTTTAAGTTTTTCCTATCATTAAATCCTTTATCCGTGCACAAAGATGAACTCAATTTAGATAACAAACAAGGCCCACAATAAACACTTCCATTTGATTCAGAGTAGATTATCCATTGCCGACTTGAAACTTCTCCATTCTTAAAGCACCCGTTTAAAAATTGTTGAACGCAAAAAGCGTGTTTAGTCTTTGTAGATTCATTTTGATTTCTCAAAATCAGAATCTCCGTTAACCAATAACCATTTCGCGCAACAAAATCTACCAACTCATCATTAACTGCCCACTTTGCAGGATCTACGTCCAATATAAAAACTTGATACAGGGACAATATTTCCGATAAAATTGGTTTATCTTTTTCTTCTCGTTCAACGTGATTATCTGTAGCTTTTTCATTTTCGCACAAAGCAGAATTGACACTAGTTTCGGTTTCTTTTAATGTACTAGGTACGGCAAGATCTTCAGGCTTTTCAATATGAATAGGTGATTGCGGAACAATTTTGGCAAGATTCTTGGTGAAGAAAAAATAAATTTTTGTATTTTCCAAAGTTTTTTAAAAATTCTGTTTTGAAAAATTTGTATCTTTCAAAATTTTCCGCTTACAAAATTTGCCGCCTACGAAAATATGCCCTAGACTACACCCTAGCTAGCCTATTTAGAAATCCGCCACTGAGCATTATGCATTATAAAAACTACAAGCTGTCCAAAATCTAATAAATTCAAGTTCAAGTATATATTTAAGTAGTTTGTTTAAAACCAAATAACTCAGAATCTAGACTAAATAGATAAAATATAGAACATATAATAAAAACAAAATATAGAACACTTTCTTTAGGACAAAATTAAGTTATACAAACCTTGATAGATGAATGGACAAAATTGTGTAGCGCAAACCTTGATAGACACACATAAATGGACAAAAAATGAGTTGTACAAAAACCATCTAGACTTAAATTTGAAATTTCTTGTGTTAATTTTAAATTATCTGGTTTAAAATTATAGGTAATTTGAGACATAAATTATTAATCTAGGTTGTGGGTCAAGCTAGATATTGATGGTTTTGTTCATGTGCGTTTTGGAACTTGTGATGGTTTCGGTCAAAATCAAATATCTTGAGAAAAAGATAAGTCAGTCCAAACCCAGTAACTAAAACTGGAAGACCCCACTCTAAAACTGGAAGAGATTCTTTTAACTTGACAATAAAAAGTGGTCTATAATCTTATTAGTTAAAGTTGCAAACTGTGCCAAATTTAATATCTTCAATTTGTATTGCAAAAACAAGTAGTCTGTTTAAAACTAAATATCTCAAAATCTAGACTAGCTAGATAAAATATTCAAACAATGTTTTAAGCTAGAAGAAATTCTCTTTAATTTGACTGTAAAAATCAGCCGATATAATTATTCATTACAAAAATTACAAGCTGTGCAAAATCAAATTGGCTTATGGAGTCAAATAGTTGGTTTAAAACCATATATTTCAAAACCTAGGTTAAATAAAATATATAGGGTCTTCCAATAGGGACTTCCGAACTTTGACCGTTGGTAGCGGCCATAATGTTGAAGCTACACCTGTCGAATTAGCTGTCATTGATTCAGTCTGTTTTTCCAAATCTCCATGGACGGATATAGCGTTCAACAACAACAATGATAAAATTGTTGGATCAAAATGGGTATTCTGTTCGGGCAACATTCCGCGCGCTGCGTCTATTTTACTGTCGCCATAATCGTCCTGCCGAGAGGACTATTTGCAGTGTGGTGGATAAATTTGAGTCAACTGGATCAGTAAACAATAAGCCAACACCAGTACGAAAACAAAACGCAAGATCTGCCGAAAACATCGCTGCTGTCCATGAGGGTGTGCAAGAGAATCCGAGGCAGTCGATTTCGCTTATCTCACAAGAACTTGGCCTTTTGTAGACCACAAATTTGCGAATTATGCAGAAAAAAATCAACTGACCCAGGAGCTGAAGGTAAACGATCATAGACAACGAAGTGTGTTCGCTGAATGAGCCCTGGAGTAGTTAGAAACTGACCCTAATTTTCATCACAAAATCATCTTCAGCGATGAGCCCCATTTCTGGATGAATGGGTACGTCAATAAACGATACCAATTCACATGGGATTCAAAAGCGTCCAATGCATCCCGAAAAAGTCCCTGCTTGGTGTGGATTTTAGGCTGGCTGCGTGATGGGACCATATTTCTTTGAAACGACGTTTGGTCAAGCCATCACCGTCAACGGTGAGCGCTATAAGTCGATAATTACAAATTCTTCTTGGCCTGAATTGGATAATATGAACACCAACGACATGTGGTTTCAACAAGACGGCGCTACGTGCCACAAAGCTTTAGCCACATTCGACATTCTGCACGAGCGATTTGAGGGCATGGTCATCTCAAGTGTAGATGACAGCCCACCGAGATCGTGCGATTTGACCCCGTTAGATTTTTTCTTGTAGGGTTTTCTTAAGTCGAATGTATATGCGAATAAGCCACAAACCACAGCAGTCTTCAAATCCAACATCACTTTTTGTGACAGTCATGGAAAATTGGACATTTCTTCAGCGAAGCCGCGTCTGAAAAATTTCGATATCTCACAAACACTTTGTTTTATTTAAATTTAAAGATAGGAATTTTCTTAATGAAAAAACCTATAGAAACACTTTCTTAAACTAAAAGAAATCCTCTTTAATTTGATTAAAAATGTAGTCCATATCTTCTTTGAATCTCGAGATTTCAAGATATTTTGATTAAATAGCTTTAATTTGATTAAAAATGTAGGCCATATCTACTTTGAATCTTGAGATATCAAGTCTAAATCTGGAGCAGTATATACTTAAATTTGAATTTTATTGTCTCAATTTTAAATTACGTTGCCTAAATATCTAGTTGGAATCTTGAGATATCAAGTCAAACTTTCGAACAATCCAGAAAAATTGAAATTCTTATCTCAATTTTAAATTATCTAGTTTCAAATCAAAGATATCTCGTCTGCACCATGAGATATCAAGTTTAGATGTCGTACAATCAATCCTCAGTCTTTAATTTCAATGTGAAATTTGTTGTCTTAATTTTAAATTATCTATTATAGAATCAGAAGATGTCTAGTCAATATCTTGAGAATCCCTAACAATTTAGATTTAAATTATAAACTTCTTGTTTGTCTCTATTTGAAATTATTTAGTCTAAAATTAGAGATACAGTATAATCTTGATAATTCGGCGGTTGGTTAATCCGGACAATAAGTAATCTTGCGATCTGAGGAAACACGTGTCTTTTCTTTACGCTGCCCACGCCGGATATTAACCTCACATACAGAAGAAATAAAGTCAAAAACAACACCATGCAGTGTTCTAGGTAAAAGGTCTGGCCAACAGACCCAGCTTTTAACTTTAAAAAATTGATTGACGATTCTGACCAAGCTAACAATTGTCTCTACAATTGTCTTACTATCTGTTCTAAGTTTGGACATATTTTTTTGTATGTACACATTTACCTATATAGATACATATTTTGATGTTTCATATTTTATTCGTACATAAAATATGTAAAATTGTTATTTTTTTGTTTTAATCTTTGATATTTTAAAATCTTTGAATTCTTTGATAATCCGGCGTTTAATTTGATAAATTGTCTGGTCCCATATGTGTTGGATTATCAAGATTATACTGTATTTAGTTTAAATCTTTAGATAACAAGTCTAAATCTCGAGCAATCAAGACTTAAAATTGAAATGTATTATTTAAATTTAAAATTATGTAGTCTGTAATTAAAGGAATAAAGGAGTTTTAATCTTGAGATATTAAATCTGAATCTAGACCTATTTCAACGGAGGAATACCAGTTTCGGACTTAAGACGCCACATATGCGTCTTTTGTTTTGGTTATTCTATTAAAAGTACATGATAGTAGCGGGGTTGATAAAGATTAACTTAGTAAGTAATCGATGGAGAAAAAGTTTGAAAACCCCTATTCTAAACTCCAATTGCATTATTTTGCATATTTTTTATTTATTTATGTAATAAATATTATTATCTCAAAGTTTAGAAATTCCCCACCAAATTATCTTACAATCCGTAAATAATTTTTGCAAATTTTCAATGTTGACTTGTAACTAATACATTTGTATCTTTATTTCCAGATCTGAACGTATAGCCCAAACCCTGCTGCAATAATTCCACAAGCAGCTAAAAGGATAAAACTAGATTACAAAACAAAAACCATAGGTGAGTGTCAAACTTTTCCAAAACAAAATACAAACAAATTAATAATTTACTACAAACTCTTCAAATCCCTAAAGAACACGGACAAAGCTAAAATAATTGACCTAGTCAATCTAATACGATCGACCTAGTCCATGCACACGACAACGGCGCATGCCCAATTATTATTGAATGAGACGGTCACGTCCACTCATCCGACTGTAATGTGTTCAATGTGTATGCAGACTTTCCAAAACACCAATTTTAATTGATGCAACGCCACTAATTTGCTAAACTAGTTCATGTTTCGCAATCAATATTCGTTTAGCAAACACATTTGTATTGCGATTGTTACAGCCGCATTAGATTTAGATAATTTATCTAATTAAGCTTGAATCACAGTTAATATTGGCTAGGGAAGGTTACAAATTGTAAACAAGACCAAAGAGACAAGTTCCTAATCGCTCAGTAAATTTGTCTCGACAAGACGGACAGAACTGGCTAGACAATATTGGACAAATAATACTGAACTCCAAGACTGGACAGACAAGACTAGACAGACAATATTAGAAAGATAAGACTGAACATACAAGGCTAGACAGACAAGACTTAAGTATCAATACTGGATATTGTCTGTCTGTCTAACCTAACCTAAACAGATAAGACCAGATAAACAAGATAGACAAGAGTAGACAGACAAGACAAAACAGACAAAATCTAGAGAGAGTAGACATATAAGACTAGACACTCAACTCTAGATTGACAATACTAGACAGACGAGACTAGGCATAAAAGCCCAGACATACAAGACTAGA
The DNA here is from genome assembly GCA_944588485.1 of Phosphuga atrata. Classification (NCBI taxonomy): domain Eukaryota; kingdom Metazoa; phylum Arthropoda; class Insecta; order Coleoptera; family Silphidae; genus Phosphuga; species Phosphuga atrata. The sequence continues at coordinate 41,480,151 of OX155904.1, read as the reverse complement.
CAGACAAGACTAGATAGGCAAGATTTGAGGGGCGTAGCTTGTACAGACAAGTACAAAAACTGACTTCTCCGTGTTCGCGCTTAGTCCATGTATTTATGTCTGGAATTATATAAACCATATTATATAAACCATTATAAACCATATTTCTTGCCACTGTTGTAGTAGGCTTGTTCTTGCTTTCTTTCTAGCACATAGGTTGTTTCCCGATTTTTTTATTACTCTCCTCTCTTTCGCCAGCAAATCAAAAGGTGCAATACCCGTGATAAATATTACTGCCTCTCCGGAGACAGTACGATATGCACTGCACACCCTCAATCCAATCTTCCGTTGGACGGATGCTATTTTATCCAGGTTGGTCCTTTTTTCCAATTTATTTGCCCACAATGGTGCTCCATATAGCATAGCTGATTGCGCTACAGTGCCCAATAACTTGCTTCTAGAGTTTCTGACTCCTCCTACATTTCGCAATATTTGCTCCATTGCTGCGAGAGTTTTTAGACCTGTTCCTGCAGCCTCAGTAAGGTGTGCAGCGAATGTTAGCCCTTTATTAATTATAATAGCCAGGTATTTAATATGTGGTTTGGAGACTATTTCTGCGCTTCCTACTTTAAATTTTATTGGTCTTAATTTTCTTTGCCCTGTCAGCACTGCCTCCGTTTTCTCGGGTGGCAATTTTAGCTTCTTAGTCACAATCCACTGTGATACTGTCCCTATTACACGATTTGCTGTAATCATTATTGCTTGTTCGGTTTTGGCAGTTACAACAAGCGCCAAGTCGTCTGTTAATCCAATTAATGTGGCGCCCTCTGACAGTTTAGTTCTTAGGATGCCGTCGTATAAGAGGTTCCATAGTGTAGGACCCAATATAGACCCCTGAGGAATCCCACAACTTACTTCTATTTCGACTGTCTCATTTTGGGCTTGCAGCACTAATTTCTTGTTGGTTAGGAAACTTTTTATCATCTGTAATAGATACAGAGCTATGCGTCTCTTTGTTAGTTCACCCATTATTATTTCCCAATTGGCGGTATTAAGCACATTGCGCACATCAAAAGTTATTAAAGAGCACATTTTTCTTGTTCTTTTTGTGCCCGTTCTAGCTTTCTCTGCGATCTTTAAAACTGCAATTATAGAACGCTAGACAGGAATGGCTAGAATAAAGGCTGAAAAAGTAATTCTATGTTTGATTGTTTTTCAGAGAGTTAGTACCTAAACTACATAAATAATTCTACATAGTTTCATAGCTGTGTCTAATCTTATTCTTAAGATATAAATAATAATTTGAAATGACCGTAAATTAGTTTTTAAATTATTGCAAAAAATGCCCAAAGAGAATTAGGGCTTCACGCGAGACAAGACGAGACTAGAGTTCGTCTCGCTTTTACGAGACGAGACGAAACGAGACGAGAAAAATATTGTTCTCATGTGAAGCCCTAAAGAGAATGCATTTTTTATTGTTTATCACAGACTAACTTCTAAAACTACATAAATTGCGCTCATTTTATTACCTTTACAATTCAGTTATCGGTAAGTCTACGTAGTTTCAAAGCTGTATATTGTCTAGTTCCTCAGATATGGATAATAATTTGAAGTGATTTTAAATTAGTTTTCAAATTATTGCAGAAAATTGTGCAAAATGATTGTTTACTACTATCTACTAAAACTATATATACAATACTAGTTTTATTAGCTTTGTAATTTAGTTATCTATAAGTCTACATAGTTTCATAGCTGTATCTATTCTAATTCCTAAGATACAGATAACAATTTGAAGTGATTTAAAATTAGTTTTCATGGTTTTATTAAAAATTGCACCAAAAAGTAATTCAAAATTTGTTTGTCACGGACGACTAACTACTCAAGCTATGTAGAGGAAGGGAATATATGTATTTTATACTTTTTTTATATACAAACGGCTATCGAATTACATGGATAATACTTTTTTTTTTTTATCTTCGTAATTTAGTAATCTATAAGTCTACGAAGCTTCGTAGTTATTACTACTTTCATTCTTCACATCTCTTCTTCTTCTTCTGTTGGCTTTATAACCCGCGGTGGGTTTTTGCCTCTACAACAATCTTCTTCCATTCTGTCCTTTCACCGGCTTTCTCTCTCCAATCCCTTACTCCCATCTTTCTAAGACTTTCCTCCACGTCTTCCATCCATCTTTTCCTTGGCCTGCCTCTTTTCCTTCTTTCTACTGGCCGCCAGTTGTACATTTTCTTGGTTGGTCTGTCGTCATGCATTCTGTACAGAATGGCCATGCTATTCTTTGAGCCTAACCTAATTCTTCACATATAGATAATAATTTGAAGTGCTCTCAAATTAGTTTATTACCGAAAATTGCACAAAAACTAATTCAATGTTTGATAGTCACAGAATATATATTAGAACTGTATAAATAAAACTATTTTTTTTAACTTCAAAATGTTATCTATAAGTCCCAATTTCCGTATGTAAGTTCCATTGCACCATCTAGTCTAATTCTTTAGATATAGATATTAATTAAGGATTTTTATTAAAATTGTCCAAAAGTAATAAGGACTAGACTATGAAGGACTAGACATAATAGTCTTACTGGACTAAAGAGTAGATAGACAGGATTCGATTTAATTTGTAGACTAAACTATTTTCAATTTATTATTGTATCGAATTAGTACACATTATAGCCATTTGAATAATTAATGCACAATACCAATTAGACTAACTATAACTATTATAATCTAGAGTAATCAACACTAGTTTAGATAATTACATTAATGCTAGAAATCGAGTTAGTCAAGTTTTGTATGCCTAGTCTTATCTGTCTTGACTTCTCTGTCTATATTTTAGGTATAGTTCACACGTTTGAAGCGATTCAGTTTATTGCTTTTCTCTAGTAGCATCGAACCTCAGTCTTGTCTATATAGTGTTGTCTATCTAGTCTTCATGTCTAGTCTTCATATCTGTCTGCATGATATCTTCATATCTGTCTAGTATTGGTCGGCTAGTGTTTTCTATCTAGTTTGCTCTGTCTAGTTTTGTGTGTCTACTCTAAGACATATTTGTCTAGTTTTGTCTATGTAGTCTTCTCTTAGTCTTGTCTCTCTAGCCTTGTCTTTATAGTCTTGTCTGCCTAGCCTTGTGTGCCTATTCTTGTGTGTCTAATGTTTTCCCTCTAGTTTTGTCTGCCTAGTCTTGCCTATATTGTCTTGTCTGTTCTTTTATCTGTCTAGTCTAATCTTGTCTGTCCTCCTCGGTGGTGTAGTTGACAACATACCCGCCTTTCAATGCGGGAGACCCGGGTTCGAATCCTGGTCGGGGAGACAACAACTAGGGCGGTTTCTCAGTAAACCGTCCGGGCTGCCCACCCTGAATGAATGCAAAATATGCGATACCAGGGTGGCGCATACTAAAAGCCAAGGTGGAATAAGGGGTTTAGTGAGAGTTAGTTTAATCTTGTCTGCCTAGTCTTATCTGTCTAGTCTTGTCTGTCTAGTCCTGTCGGACTAGTCCCGTCTGTCTAGTTTTGTCTGTCCAGTCTTATCTGTCTAGCATTGTCTATCTTGCATTAACCGTCTAACCTTGTCGGTCAAGCCTTGTCCGTCTAGCCTTGTCCTTCTAGCCTTGTCCGTCAAGCCTTGTCTGTCTAGCCTCGTCGGTCTAGCTATGTCTGTCTAGCCTTGTCTGTCTAGCCTTGACTTTCTAACCTTGTCTGTCTAGCCTTGTCCGCCTAGCCTTGTTTCTCTAGCCTTGCCCCTCTAGTCTTGCCTGTTTAGCATTCTTTCTCTAGCATTGTCCCTCTAGCCTTGACTGCCTGGTCTGTCTAGCTTCGTCTTTCTAGTCTTATGTGTCCACTGTTGTCTGTCTAACAACAAGCTTGTCTGTTAAATCTATGCTCGAAATCATGACGATCTAATCTTGTCCGTCTAGACTCTCCGATCTAATCTCGTCAATCTAGTCGGAAGACCTAGTCTTGTTTGTTTACTGTCACGTAATAATACGTTTTTAGCAATCCACCCTAAACGAAATGATCCAAACTAGAAATAATTGAGCAGATAACGATAAAAAGAGCGTGCACAAAAAGCCTTGCACACACTGAAACTATAACGTATCCGTGTCTCCTCGCACATAATTGCAAAATAAATATAACGGGGCGCAGGTTTAGCATTCTCACCTATTCCCCCCTTCGCCCGTGTCGTCCTTTGGAGCAGCCAGCATTCGCGAATTACATAGTGAACATGTACATGCAGTTTACTACGTGTGTGTCAGAGTGAGTGCGCGCGGAATTGGCAACGCTGCGTCTGGTCGCTCAACGCCCTTGGAATCTGTGCGAGTTTATCAACCCTGTGCACTCTCTCTATATCTATTTCTCTTCTGCCGACGCCCTTCGGTGCGTGTGCGTGATTTTTGCTATATTTATTTCGGCTACGCCACTGTCTCCTGACCTTCGACATCCTCAAGACATCCAATTACGTCGATACAGCTAGGATAAGAACATTACATGTACTAGTCTACCTAAATTGAACGCACAAGACTAGACAATTAATACTAATCACACAAGACTATTTAAACAAGATTACAACGGCATGATTTAACAGACAAGTTTGGAGAGACAAGTATAGCCAGACAAGGCAAATAAAACTAGACAGACTAGACCAGACAGACACGACTAAACAGAAAAGATTAGACAGACAAGACTAGCCAGACAGGACTAGACTAGACAGATAAGAATAGGCAGACAAGACTAAACAGACGAAGCTAGGCAGACAAGGCTAGGCAGCCAAGGTTAGAGGGACAAGGCTAAGGAAACAAAGCTAGAGGGACAAGGTTAGAGAGACAAGGCTAGACAGACAAGGTTAGACAGACAAGGCTTGACAGACAAGGCTATACAGACAAGTTTAGACGGACAAGAATATACAGACAGGACTAGTCAGACTAGGCTAGACAGACAAGACTAAACAGACGAAGCTAGGCAGACAAGGCTAGGCAGCCAAGGTTAGAGGGACAAGGTTAAGGAAACAAAGCTAGAGAGACAGGGCTAGACAGACAAGGTTAGACTGACAAGGCTTGACAGACAAGGCTATACAGACAAGTTTAGACGGACAAGAATAGACAGACAGGGCTAGTCAGACTAGGCTAGACAGACAAGACTAGACAGACGAAGCGAGACAGACAAGGCTAGGCAATCAAGGTTAGAGGGACAAGGCTAAGGAAACAAAGCTAAAGGAACAAGGCTAGACAGACAAGACTAGACAGACAAGACTTGACAGACAAGAATAGACAGACAACACTAGACGGACAAGACTAGACGGACAAGTCTAAACAGACAAGACTAGACAGACAAGACTAGACAAACAAGACTAGACAGACAAGACTAGACAGACAAGACTAGACAGACAAGACTAGACAGACAAGACTAGACAGACAAGACTAGACAGACAAGACTAGACAGACAAGACTAGACAGACAAAACTAGACAGACTCGACAGACAACACTAGACATATAAGATAAGTCAGACAAGACTAGACAGGCAAGACTAGATAGACAAGACTAGACAGACCAGACTAGACAGACCAGACTAGACAGACAAGACTAGACAGACAAGACTAGACAGACAGGACTAGACAGACAAGACTAGACAGACAAGACTAGACTAGACAGACAAGACTAGACAGTCAAGAATAGACAGATTTGACTAGACAGACAAGACTAGAGAGACAGGACTAGACAGATAGGACTAGACAGACAAGACGATTCAGACAAGACTAGACAATATTTGACAGAGAAGACTGAATAGACAAGACTATGCATACAAGACTAGACAGGCGAAACTAGACAGATAAGACTGGAATGACAAGACAAGAGAGAAAGATTGGCTGACAAGACTAGTCAGACTAAACTAGACATACTAGACAAGCTAGACAGTCTAGACTAGACAGACTATATAGACTATATAGTCAAGACTAGACAAAAACGACTAGATAAACTCGACTAGACAGATACGACTAGACAGATAAGACTAGAATGACAAGACCAGACAGACAAAACTAAGCAGACGAAACTGGTCAGACAGACATGCAGGGGTGGGCCCTGAATCTGAGTTCGGTGGCGGAGCGTTGCGTAACGGGTGCGAATTAATTCGGTCAGTCAACCTTCCCTTCGGCTGTCTCAGTCGCACACGCCTTCCATCGGATGTCGTCTCTGTTGGGGTGAGACTTGATTTTTAAGATGTTTTTTTTTTGCTGCTGTTGTTTGTTACGATCGGGTTCAACTCGGGACGCTTTAGCGAAGGGATTAAATCACTCGCCGTACGGAAATAATATCTTATAACGGGCATTACGTTCGGATAATGTAATTAAAAGGGGTTTATTTGTTGTTTTCGTGGTCTGGACTAGACGCTGAGTCTCGTGATTTATTCTGTGGTCGTATAATGGGCTTATTTACAAACTGATAAACTTACTAATACGATAAACTTTTAATTTTCTCAACTGTCTGGACAATAGACAAACGAACTTAAGCTGTCTATTTTAGACTGTCAGACAGACACAATTAATTTTCTATTTCTGGAAAGTCTAAACTAATTTTCGAATTACAGACCGACGAATTCACGTCCAAAATTGACTGTCTAAATTTGATCTTGAATATCAGATCGACAAACTCATTTTTGAGTTTCTCGTCTATCTAAACATATTGCAAGATTACACAAATTGACTCTGAATTGAAATTGAAAAAAAAATTTTACGTTATACTTTATCCGTTATACCTATAAACTACACAAATTGACTGTCTAAATTTGTGCTTGATTTAGAAACGGATTTCTTAACTGTCTAAACAAAATTCTCGAATTACATGCAGACTAATTTAGTCGGACTTTTAGACTCTTTACATTTGATCTTGATTTACAAATAGGCAAACTCAGTACAGAATTTCTGGACAGTCTAGACCAGGGGTCGGCAAACTTTCAAGTGTGAGGATCCAAGTTATCAAGTAAACGGTATAACAAAAGTATCACATAGCCAATATTTTCTAAAAAAAATTATGACGATTCCTATTTTAAAAAATAATTTTGTTGTAGCTTATAGTTACAGTAGCTTATAGTTACAGTTACTTCGATCACAATTTTGTTTTGTAGATAATTGAATCTAATTTAAGCATATGTTAACTCATTTAAACATTGTTAATAGAACAAGTAAAGTTTGACTGAAAAAAACATCCACAAAAGGCTATCGACCACTAGATCTTTCCTCCTACATTGTTAATATTTTTGGAGATATAAGAAATTTTCGAGATTATTACATATGCGCCATAGTCACTTTGCAAACGTCGATTGTTAACTATGTGTGAATACTATATAAATGTATTGTATATGTTACGGTAAAAGTACAAAATCGGCAAATGTAAACATTTACCGGTATATGTATACATCTAGTAATTTGATATGTAAATGTGAGTTTATATTTGAGATCAGCTTCATTTATGTACTTTTACCGGTAAAAGTACATATTTTTCAGCGTATATTGGTAAAAGTTAAAAATAATAAACATAAATAAAATATAAAAACAATTAATATATTTTGAACATAATTTATTTTAAAAAATATTATAGGAATACGTTCGTTATACTTTATCCGTTATACCTATTCCTTATAATTTTATCTGCTTGTATAATAAATTTATTTTTTTATTGTAATTCGAAATTCATTATTTATGAGACCTAATCACGCCCAAAAAAGTAAATATTAGGTTTTTTTTAAAACCTTTTTGGCCTCCTGAATTGTAAAGCTAGCTTTGACATCGTGTATACGTCCAGCGAAACAAGATTTTTACGTACAATGTTGCAAACTAAGGCTACGATGCGGTAAAGTGACCAGTAAATTTTAACCTTTCAGGGACACTTACAAAGTAAATTAAGTATAACACAATAAAATCTAATTAAAAAAACGCTACTTTACACTACATATGTCACGATAATGTAGAAAATAAGTGTGATTTTTTAAATTTTACTGTGCGTCTGACATTTGGAAAAATGACATAACCAAACTAATAAATTTGAATTAGTAAAAATGTCAAACTTTGTGAGTACCAACATTCAAAAATTAAATAATTTCCAATATTGTAATTAATCTAAATCTATTTGTTTCTTAAATAATAATTGTCGGCCAAAAAATGTTATACAAATTTCGTGCGGAAATGATTTTACAATGTTCCAGCAAATGGGGCCAAAAAACCCAAACGAGCTGTTGCATTGTAAAATCAATGTTTCCGCACTCTAATGTAAATAACTATTATACATTTGCCAACATCATTAGGTATATGTACACATTTGCCGGAAATAGTTGGTAAATGTGTAAATATGCCGGCAAATGTATGCATTTTCCGAACTACGTACTTTTAGCCTAACATATATAACTTTAAAGCTAATTTAATCTAGTTTATGGATTCTATTAAATAATTAAAATACCCCTTGTAATTTCAAAAATATTGTAATTTTGTCGTAGTACAATTTTTGGTGACAATAATTATTTTGAATAGCCGGTATCTCAGTTATTTTGTACTCAATTGTAGCGTGTATCTCATTTTGTAGATAATTTTATAGATTAATATTTCACGAGTTATGAACATTTTTTACTGACAATGTTTTATGAACACGTAAATGATTATTGTAAATATGATGATACATAAACTCGAAGCTTAACTGCTTGAACGAAGGACAGCGGAGTTTTTCATGCTTGAAGAGCCGCAAATGTCTATGCAAAGAACCACATGCGGTTCGCGAGCCGCGCTCTGCCGACCCCTGCTTTAGACAATGTTTTAAATTACACGCAGACGAACTCCTTCTCTTCATTTTAGACTATCTAAATTTGTTCTGGTTTAATAGAATTTTGAATTTTGTAGCGAAATTTTAGAATTACCCTTGTGTTGCCGCTCGGGTGCGCTGGTGGATATTTGTTGAATATTTTTTTTCCATAAAAACCTTCTCGAACCCTCCATGATTTGATCGGTTCCCTATCGAAATTTGCATTCTACATATTTTTAAAAGAATTTTAACGTAATTTTTTTTTGCAAAAAGCACGTATGAGCCATCCGGGTACCACGGTACCCCGAGAGAAAAAACATGATTTTCGTATTGTATATCATAACAATAAAGTTTGAAACTAGTTTTTTTTTGTAACTAGTTCGGTAAGTTGTCAATTGGTCACGAGAGCGAAATTGGGCGCACGAACGAAGTGAGTGCGCACTTTCGCTCGAGAGGGCAATTCACTATACCGCCCGTGTTGCAAATAATAGTTTTTATTACTCGTGACGTATCTTATAAGTTTGGTTTTGGGGGAATCCAAAAAAATAGAATCAAAAATGATGAATTAGCTTTTTCAATGATTTCTGGTGAAAAGTAAGAACTCTCATCAGTCTCCGGTATCACCATAGAATTTACACTAATTTTAAAACGTTTTCTTTAATTTTAGTTTTGTAATTAAAAAAAAATTCTGTCACTTTCACGTACGTCAATTTTTTAATACTGAGGTCTTGATTGTGTTTATTTTATTTATAAAATTGTATGTTTTAATGTAACTTGGCGATATTGAAAATTTGCGTGCGTTACCCAAGTTATGTGGTAATACAACAAAAAATGGCATTTCTCGCACTAAATAACATGCGCCAAGATAGTATTTTTAACGCACGAGTAATAAAAAATATAATAAGTAAATATGGATTATTGTACATATAATAACAATATTTAAAAATAATAGCAATATATATTTATTTCAAATTGTTTATTTATTAAATGTACTGTAGATAATTATATAATAACTATCACATTTTGCAATGTGATTGTTGGACAAAAAATATGGAGTTTTCTTATTTTGCACAGTAATATACAAATATTCTATGAAAAATTACAAAATAATAGTTTATGATACAAGTATGCGAAGAAGGACTTTTGTGCATATGTTGCGAAGTTTAAATCGAAGCTTGAGTGCACAAAAGCTTTCACACACGTGTATCATACATTAGTTTATCAACGACGCATGTTAAAATACTGTTGAATCTACAAAAAAAAATTGTTTCTTACCGATAATACTAAAAAATTTAAATTTTGTAAGAAAAATAATCACCGACACAGTAAGGTTAGAACGTTCAGCGACTCAGTGACAAAAATTGCTAACTAGACTAACTAAACTAAATTGCTAAAAACGCATAGTGACGGGAACACTATTTGGACGTTATCGATGTAATCTAGGTTAACCTAGATTTAATCTAGTTTAGGTTATGGTTAAGTTAAGTTTTATTAGAGTCATGCAGCATGAGAGGCCGAGACTTCTTGATTCAAAAAGAGAAACATTAATTCAATATTAATATACTTCATAAAAATTATTTTCACTACGTCTATGTTTTTTGTTTAGTGACGCGAGTTGTTGCCATAGTAACAACAAACATAATAGACCTTTTCGTAGTTGAAATTTTTTTGTGTACATGTGTCAATTTCCGCCATGTTTTGCTCGAACTTTTTGACGTATAACCTTATTATTTGCCCGAAACTTTCATATTCCCGCCTTTCAAACTTGGCGGATGCGCATGCGCTTAACTAACCGTCAAAAGGTCTATTCTTTTATTAATGAAACTCCATTTGATTTATATTGTAAATTTCTTCTTGATTTAGAAATTTCAAATTATAGACTAACTTAACTATTAACGAACTCTGTTTCAGACCGTCTAAATTTGTTTTTGATTTCGAATCGGAAAAACTCAATTTTTAGGGTTCCGTACCGAAAACGCAATCCTTATAGGATCACTTTGTTGTCCGTCTGTATGTCTGTCCGTCCGTCTGTCTGTCTGTCAAGACCATTTTTCTCAGGAACGCGTAGAGGTAACAAGTTGAAATTTGTATCAAATACTCGGGTCTGCGGTCTCTTTCAGGTGTGAAAAAATCAAACTTGTAAGTCAACGCGATCAAAAGATTTGACCGTTTCTGTCGCATATTTTGCGATTTCACAAGGGAATCAAAACCTATAGGGTACTTCCCGTTGACCTAGAATCATGAAATTTGGCAAGAAGCGGTGTCTTACAGCACATGTAAAGGGAAAAATCTGAAAACCGTAAATATGTAGTTTAATTATAAGAAAAATGCGAATTTACTATTAGAAACTTATGAAAATACACTAATGTGTTGCGTGGTATTGTCAGGCACCGGAAGCATATGGGTTGCATACAGTTAGGTCCTCATAAAGATACCTTACTTACATGTTTATACGGAACCCTCGGTGCGCGAGTCACAACTCGCACTTTTTTCGGACGGTTCGGAACTCGGACGGTTTTTTTTAAATTTTTGTACAAGCTCGACAAATATTCAAATTACAAACACAAACGTAATCTGTATATTCTGTCCTTACTCTGTAAAATGTCCAAATTTGTTCCTTATTTACAGGTAACCTCAGTTATACAACGGTTACACTCAGTACAACAGTACAACTCAGTTATACGGTTTGTCTAATTATAAATCAGACATGACCAAACTGCGACCGGTGGATCAGTTACATCGTCTGTACCGCCTTCCCTCTCTTATGAACATTCACAGTTAACAATTTTGCCATAATTCCATAATGGGTTGACCATGCCTGGACTACATAAAGCTTAAAATATACAGATTAAGTCAGCAATTTTTAGTCTAGATTCTAGATAATCTATTTTTGCCTAAACTTATCTTGCCCTTTTAAATACTGCTTTATTTTTTGGGTTTGTTAACATTTTTTCACTGATTCTTGAATAATTGGATTCTAGAATAATTCTATGAATCAATTATTTTACTTGGCTTTGAATTAAACGCAAATTCTCGTTTTTTTTTTCTTTAATATCTACATTTATAATAACGAATAACGAATTTAGTTTCAAGATTTCATTTCAATAAATCTCTTCAAATTTAGTTCACTAGAATGCTTATGTAGGACGCGGGATATGTTTTCGAAATCGCGTTATCGCCGGAGAAGATAACGGCTATCAGAGTTGCGAATTCGTCGCGCTATCGGACCTTTGGCAACAGCGTTCTCGTTGTCCGTGCGCGGACGGCGGGCGGAAGCGACGGGCGGACGGACCTGCGACACTCTGTCACTTGTTGAACCGCAGACGGGGCAACTACGTACTAAATCTCGGCGCGGATTGCAATTGCAAATACTGCTCGGTTGAATAATAACGATCTTTTCTGCGAATTCAGGTTTAAAATAGATCGGCGAAATTTAATATAGTCGCGGCGATAAGTGAGTTATTCTTGTTTGTTAATGGAAGATAACATTAATGACAGATTTCATAGAAATGTAAAGAAGTTTTTACATTTTTGAAACTTTTGTATGAATAATTCTAAGCAATAATATAGATAATTTAGATTATCATTATTTATTATATTATTTGATTAAAAAATAAAATGTACAAAAGCTACTTAGTCATCTCTATCTACAAATCTGGAAAACTATGTTTTTAATTTTAAATTCGGAATAGATTTTGGAATTCCAGACAGATGAACTCACTCTATCAATTTTAGACTGCTTAAATTTTTTCTTGATTTAAAAAAACTCAGTTTTAAGTTTCTGGACTATCTAGACAAAATTTGGAATTACAGACAGACGACGTTTCTCCGTCCATTTTAGACTGTCTACATTTGTTCCTGATGTAGATAGAGATTGTAATTTTGTAGGTTTTGGTGGTAACTTGTACACCACCCTTCATAGATCTATTGTACCTCGCCTTCTTCCTCTAATCGTTGGTAGACTTACCCATTTAGAGCGCATCCTTTAGTTCTGATTCCGTTAGGAATTTTGGGATCTGGGAGGGATTCCAGGATTGCAACTCCTCTGCGTACAAGCAGTGAGCCTCAAGGTACATCTGTCTCTTGCGGTGCTCCGCAGACTTTGAGCAGCTGTTTGGGGTTTCCTCTTCTGAGCCGGAGAATCTACATCAGTCATCCTCTTGTCAACTGCAGTGTCCCGTCAGGACTCCTGTCAGAATTCTGAGCTCTAAGCTTGTTTTTGCCCAGCTTTTGTTCTTTTCTGGTTAAAAGATCGCCAGCATTACTTTGGCTTATCTTAGCTCTTGGAGTTCGTTTCAGGTTTTCATCCATTGTTCTCTTATTTCTTCATCTAAACTTTTGTGGATGGTGTTTATGCTCATACCGCAAAAGGGTTCCAGACCTGTGAAGGGATTACTTGATCCCTTGTTTGCTAGGTGATCGGCTTCTTCGTTTCCATCTATACCGGTGTGTCCTGGTACCCAGTACAGCGTTACTTTATTTTCTCTGCCGAACTTGTTAAGCTTTACCACACAGTCCCTTACCAGTTTGAATATAATGGTGTATAAGCTAATGCTCTTGATAACTGCTAGGCTATCTGACAGGATACCAATTCGTTTTTTGCGATGGTTCCCGATGCTTGGAAGACATTTGGGTAGTTTCCCATTTATTCAAAGTATTTGGTTTGAGGTCCAAACACTCCTGCACCAGCACCTTCCTTTGTATTCGAGCCGTCCGTATACCACTTGATAGCACTTTGCTCTATGTGGTATGCTGAAGATTAGTCGTTCCAATCGGTTTTACTACTACACATTGCTGTGTAGTTTTTCTCGAATTGGTATTTGCATAGCATTTCGTCTTTTGGTACTTACAGCCAGGGGATCTAGGTAGCGAAACTGTTTCGGTCTCTGCTCCCGATTATTTTACTTCTGCCTATTTTATATATTTATTTTAGGCCGCCTCCTAAATTTAGGCCGCCGCCTCTGGCGGCCGCCTCCATGGCAAGGTGCAACGGAGTCAGATGCAGCATCAGTTCCATTGCCGTTGTCGGTCATGACATCGCCCCCGTCACTCAGTCTTTGAATCCCCTCAAGCTGCTTCTTTATAGAGACCAGCTTGGTTCTACTTCCCCACGCAACTGCCTCGTGACTTTTCGCAGGTCTCACTATCATGCTGTACATCCATCGCAGTATTGTGGGGTTACAACCACACTTTTACCTGCCAGATTTCTGCACACCAATAAAGCGCATTTGGCTTTTGCTATCAATTCTTCAGTGTGCCTGTTCCATAGGAGTTTGCTATCTTATGTAATACCCACATAATTTATCTCCAGTTTGTATTCTACTGCCCTCCCATCCAACAGTATGGGTTATAAGCAGTTTAGTCTTCTTTTTCAAGTAATTGGTATCACCGTGGTTTTGCTCGGGTTGAGTTTCAGTCCCACTGTTTGACACCATCTATTAGTTACTTTGAGGCTTCTCTGTGCGATTTCACAGACCGTCCCTCAAACTTCCCTCTGGGTATGATGATTATGTCATCGCCATAACCTTGACATTTGATGTCTAGGTCGTTCAGCCAGTAATTCATCAACTACCAGGCTCCACATCAGTGGTGGTAACACACCTCCCTGTGGGCAACCTCGAATTGTGGAGATCTTGATGGTGTCTTTTCCCGCTTGTGCCTCAGCCGTTCTAGTTCTCAGCATCTCTCCCGTCCACTTTGAGATAATTCTGTCGATATTCCGGCTTTCGAGAACCGATTTGAAATCCACGCGCGAGGTGTTTTCAAAGGCTTCTTCAATGTCATATCGGAACAGAAGGAACATATCGCTACTTCCTTTGTATCTAGTGCTGCTTCTATTTCATTTGTCAGTTGATACAGGGCGGTCTCTGTGGATTTTCCAGCTCTATATGCATGCTGACAGTTGTGTAGTGGCGCATCTACCGGCACTCTTGTCCTAAGGTAATTGTCAATTACCTTCTTCAGTGTCTTTCACATGAAAGATGTTAGACTAATAGGTCTTAATGACTTCGGTTGAGTAGTGTCTTTTTCCCCATCTTTGGTAAGAATAACACCCTACTCCATAGCTCCTCCATGTTCCTTAGAATTATTGATTCAAGAATCTATCGAAAATGCGAGTCGCAAATAAGCGATACACAATTTGGTTTCCGCAACGGCTTTTCTACTAGAGAAGCGCTACATGCATTTGGGATATTGGTTCAGCGGTGCCGTGATGTCAATAAAGACGTATATGCTTGTTTTATTCACTATAGCAAGGCTTTCGACCATGTCAGACATGAGAAGCTAATGAACATCTTGGCGAATCTGGATATCGACCGCCGCGATATTCAGATTGTGTCGAATTTATACTGGGGTCAGACAGCTAAAGTCAGGATTGAAACCGAACTGACAGAGGACATACAGATTCGAAAGGGTGTGAGACAATGATGTGTTCTTTCCCCTATGTTGTTCAACATATACTCCGAAGTTATATTGAGAGATGCGCTTGCCGAGGAATCTGCTGGATCATTGTAAATGGCAGAGCAATTAACAACATCAAATACTCGGACGACACGGTCGTGCTGGCGGACAATATTGAAGACCTCATACGCATGTTGGTCACACGATGACTAACATATCAGCAAAAAGTAGAGATCGGACTGGAACTGAACACGGCGAAGACAAAGGCCATGCTGATTTCAAAAACCAAACAGCAGATCCAACTGCACGTCGACGGGGAACGCATAGAACAGGTCTCCAAATACAAATACCTTGGAACCTGGATAAATGACGAGTGGACAAACAGGCAAGAGCAGCATTCATTAAAATGAAGAAGATGCTGACCTCTCCGGGTCTGAGTATAGAACTGAAGCTAAGGATGACCCGCTGCTACGTCTTCCCAATTCTACTATACGAGATGGGATGGAAGGTTGGAACTTGACCCAGGAAACAACAAAAAGGATAATGGCTTTCGAAATGTGGGTCTACCGTCGTATGCTGCGAATAACGTGGGTGGACAGTGGGTGGAAGTAACGAACATAGAGGTACTTCGCAGAATGAATCCTATGATTGAATGGTATGCATCCGAGAGTTAAACTACTTCTAAACATTTTTGGAAGATACGGCATTAATTCTCTCTCTCCTTTTTGTCGGAAAGCGGGAACTAGTCCGTCTATGCATGGAGCTTTAAATGGCTGAAAAGTGCCGATAGTCCATCTAATTCGTTTTTCCGTGCAGATCGACGCAGCCCTCTTCCAGTCAGCCACAAACTGTATAACGAATTTTGAATTTCTGGACCGTCTAGGCCAGTGGTTTTTGAACCACTGAAACCTACTTATGGGTTCGCATCCAGCGTATCTTCAAATGTAATTAATTCTTCTTCTTCCTGGCGCTACTGTCCCATTTGGACCTGGGCCTCCTTGCCTTGCTGCTGTTTTCCAATTACGAAATTTGAATATTTTTTTTGGCGTCCTCTTCAATGTTGTTTATCCAGCACAGTCTTGGTCATCCTCTTCCCCTTGCACTCTCCATCCGCCCATTATATACTTTCTTTGTTATTCGGTCCTCGCCCATTCTCTCCAAGTGTACATTCGACAATATCTGGCTGGTTATATTTCTGTTTTAATTCGAAATTATATCGGATACTCCATTCCCCATTCTCTACTACCGGCCCATATATTTTTCTTAGGATTAGTCGTTCCCATCTGGCTAAGATTTCCTCTGAATACTTGCTGATTGTCCATGTCTCACTTCCATATGTCACCACTGGTCTTATTATGGCTTTGTAAATTGTGATTTTTGTTTTTTTTTTATACTGATTTGGACTTAAATTTATGTGAAAATGAAAAGTAGGCTCTATTTCCAGCTAGTATGCGTTGTTGTATTTCCTGTTTGATATCGTTTTCACTATAGATTTGGGATCCTAGATATTTGAATTGTAGCACTACTTCGAAGTTGTTATCTCCAATTGTGTAATTACGGCCAAGTCTTCTTCTTGGATTTATCGGCAATAGTTTGGTCTTTGTTTCATTGACCTTCAATACGATTTTACTGGCCTGTGTTTCCAGTTGAAGCTGAATACTTCATTGAATTTCCGTTTTGTTCTGGCCACTAGATTAATATCGTCTGCGTAGGTAATTATTTCATGTGACTTGTGTATTATTGTGTTGCTGAGGTTATCACTGGTGTCTTATTGCCTTCTCTAATGCAATATTGAATAGCATAGGTGCAAGTCTATCTCTCTGCCGCACTCCTTTAGTGGTTGAGAGTCTGTCTGACATTTGACCTTGTATTCTCACTACAGCCTTTGAGTCTATCATTGTTTTTCTAGTTAATCTTACTAACTTGCTTGGTATGCCAAAAGCTTCTATTATATCATATAGCCTGTTCCTGTTTATACTGCCGTAGGCTTCCTTTAAGTCAATGAATAGCTCATATATTGGTACATTATACTCCTATGATTTTTCTAGTATTTGTCGGGTGGTGAAGATCTGGTCAATAGTTGATCGTCCATCTCTGAAACCTGCCTGATGCTCCCCTATGATTTCCTTTCCATATTCTGCTATTCTTTGGCGTAGTATACTTGTGAATATTTTATATGTTATCCAGAGCAGCGATATTCCTCTATAGTTTTTACAGTTATGTTTGTCACCTTTTTTGTAAACAGGACATATGATCGCCGTGTTCCATTCTTCTGGGATTCTGTCTTCTTTCCATATATCGGTGATCAGTTAGTGTATTTGTTTGTGTTTTTCATTTGACTAGTGTTTTCCCTCCGGTTCTTATTAATTATGCCGGGATAAAATTATGCCGGGAATCTATCCCAGGTGCCTTGGTTGTTTAGCTCTCGTACGGTTTTGTTTTCTTCTTCGTATGTGGGGTCAAATGTAATGTGGGGTCAAATAAGTCCAGTTGGAATAGTCTAAATTTAGAACTATTCAAAGAAATTTTTTTTGAAGGTTGCAGTTATTTGTAATTGTTTATGATAAAAAAATTAAAATCGTCGATGGTGTTTCTTTTTTATTTTTTTTTTAATCGAGAATGTACGTTATGCTCGTGATTTTTTCTAGCCTCTGAGCTTTCCTCGGAGATGGGAATTTGAAAACTCCCGATTTTCGTAGATCGGCGATTGTTGCTTAACTATATAACATAAATAAACTAAATATCATATGCTTAACTATATAACATAGATATTGCACGTATCCCTTGGGGAAGGCTTTTCTTAGATAATGGATGAGTTTAGAAATTATGTATTGATAAATGACCGATGACGGATGCAAGAAGCAAAATGAGAAAACAAAATTTCAATTACAATTAGGGGAGAGTTGCCCAAATCGTACTGGTTACGAAATTCTGTGATATATTTGTGACAGTTTACATCACAGTTTCACATTTTAAGAAAACATGTTTTTATAAGATCTTTTTAAGTTAATTTTCATTAATTGGTCCTTTCTGCTTCTCCTAGTTGCATTTTTATTGCTATGTCCTCTTTATTAAAAAAATATAGCTTATTTTAGGGAACTCTGCAATCAGTACGATTTGGGAAACCAGGTGCCTAAATCGTAATAGTCGGATTCCAAAATCGTACCTAACAATTGTGCATTTTTTCAACAGAAAATTGAAGTATTTTTTTTAAAAAGTTTTGTTCCTAAAATTTTAAATATTGCTAAATATTAATATATGACATATTTATATCAATATTCAACATATATTTTACAAACTAAAATACAAATTCAAATATATGACATATATTTTAATGAAGTTAACATCTTGGACAATAAAACATTTTATCCTCCTTCAAAACCCCGCCGCAAGATTCATGCACCCATATTTTGCACGTCACGCATTGGATCATATTTTCCAAACGTGCTTTTTGACACAAAAATCAAAACCAGTCTTCTTTGTTTAAGGATATAGCAATGTCTGGAGCGGTGGATGTTGATGGACTCGGTTGGTCACAATTACGTTTTTTATACTCTCTTTTGGAGATATCCTTTACACTTTGCAATTTCTTTTTGGCACCAATCTTTGCTAGCTTCCTTTCCTTAAGAGCCTGAGCAAATTGTTTATGCGGGCTACTAGTGAGCACAGTTTGGTTGGTTAAGCCGCTTTTCGTTTCTTAACAGCAATTTTTGGATTTGGTGATATTTCAATTATAGAAACATTTAAGGAAGAAATAAGTTCCAAATTTTCCTTTGCTCATCAGTGCACTCAATGTTGGATTCAATTGCAACCTCAGGAAATTTAACTTCAGCACCATTGCACTAATTCTCGGAAAAAATTGTATTGCTGTTTGAAATCTCTTCAACTGGTTCAATTGCATACCTTAAACTAGGAACAAAATCTGCATCGGTAAATACGAAGACATTCATGGGCCAACAACCACTACTTTTAAAAGCATTAACTACATTTCCAATAGTAACTGCTCTATGATAAGCAGTAGTACTTAACTCACATATTTCATATTGAGTAATGCATTGGCCTGCATGACTCGTCATCCAGTGGTTAAGACATTGATCATAGAATGTTTACATGGGCCCAAAAAACACCAACATCCAGAGGTAGTCTGCGTGTGGTGTGGCCTGGTGACTGTAGAAGTATTACTCCATTTGCACGTGCTAAAATTAATGCCTCTAAATTTTTGTATGCGTCGTGTGGCCTTTAAGCAATAATATAACTTTGCTGTGAAGGATTTAACAAGTTAATGAAGTGCTGCAAGCATTTAAAAAAAAACCGGCCAAGTGCGAGTTGTGACTCGCGCACCGAGGTTTCCGTACAAACTTGTAAGTAAGGTATCCGAGGAGGACCTAACTGTATGCAACCTATATGTTTCTGGTGCCTGACAATACCACTACGACAACATTAGTGTATTTCCATAAGTTTCTAATAGTAAATTCGCATTTTTCTTGTAATTATACTACATACTTACGGTTTTCAGATTTTTCTCTTTACATGTGCTGTAAGGCACCGCTTCTTGCCAAATTTCATGATTCTGCGTCAACGGAAAGTACCCTATAGGTTTTGATTCCCTTGTGAAATCGCAAAATATGCGACATAAACGGTCATATCTTTTGATCGCGTTGACTTACAAGTTTGATTTTTTCACAGCTGAAAGAGACCGCAGACCCGAGTATTTGATACAAATTTTAACTTGTTACCTCTACGCGTTCCTGAGAAAAATGGTCTTGACAGACAGACAGACGGACAACAAAGTGATTCTATAAGGGTTCCATTTTCGGTACGGAACCCTAAAAATAAGTCACTGGTTATAAAACCATGTTCTGCAACTTTAAAACAATCTCAGGATGCCTGGGAGATATCATCTGGAGAAACAACCTTATGCGCATTGATAGTAAAGTTCCGATATATAAATCCTGTGTTAGACCCATGCTAACCTATGGTATTGAAACAAGAGCTAACAGGAATAAGACAAAAAGCATCCTCAGAACAGCGGAGATGAAAACATTAAGAACCATCGCAGGGAAGACACTTAGAGATAGGGTGAGAAACAACGACATCAGAGCGGCATGCAGGGCGGAGGACATATTGAGATGGGGGAGGGAAAGGAGAAGATATTGGTGTGACCACATGGACAGACCACCAACATTGCCAGAGTTGGAAAACCAGGTGGCCGACGCCCGCCTCACAGGATAACCAACCGAATTGAGCCTCGGCAATAAACAGACCTCAAGGTATTTTCGAAGTTTAAGAAGAAGAAATTCTGCAACTTCAATCAAGCTACCTGTTGGTGCTCCTCTATCTAGTCGTTTGAAAATAAACATAGGCGGAACTAACATTCCCGCGGCACTGGCGCAGCAAACAAAAGTTGTGTTAGTTCCCCTTTCATCACTAACTACCCTTCCAATTCGTTTCTTTCCTTTATGGCCCACTATTTTTCCACATTTTTTTGCACTATGGAAAAACCACTTTCATCAACATTAAATATCTTTCGAGCATCTATTTGGTGTTTTGCCAATAAAAATTACAGCTTCTCTATTAAAACCCGTGACACATGCCATTGAGGTGTTTTCAGGTTGCCTAACCGAGAGATTTGGATGTCGCTTCATGAGATTATAAAACCATTTCTTGCTAGCCAATTTGGAATTTAAGTTAAACTTATGGTTAATTTTATTTTTAACTGCTACTTGGTATGTGAGTCTTCTTATGTCATTTATAGAAAGGCCAAAAATGACGATTCAAGTTATAAAATGTTCAGCCAGTTCAACCAGTTCGTCTTCAACAGCTGGAGGTAATACTTGAAGTAGTCCATTTCTTTTTGGCGATTCCAAGGTTCTTGTAACTTATCCATCAAGATGCCTTTTAAACGTAGGTTTTGGAATTCTGCCACATTCATTAAAGCCATATTTTTCATTGTTGTAAGCCTTTTCCATGGCTTTCTGCATGGCTTCTGCACTCCACTTATTATATTTTCTTTTTCCCATGCTATGAAAACAACGAACAATGTAATATAACTTTAAAGTTATTAAAATTTACATATGAGTTTCTTAAATCGTACTGGTACGATTTGAGAAACTCGACTGGGGTACGTTTTATGAAACTGCCGCCTTTTTAAATAAAATCTACATAACCTGTACAAAAGTAGCGAGATTTTGTAAAACAAATATGAATCTGAATCCAAATTGGTTTAGTGATAAAATTATGTTGGTAACTTATTTTAACGGTTTTTACGCGCTTGATGTCATCTATTGAAACAGACTCAAGATTTACATCGCGCTTACCTGATTTTTTGAAGTCTTTGCACATGAAAACGCAGACGTAGCCATTAAATTTCTTGTCTATAATGTCCGAGCAAGGCTTAGTTTGTGAATGATATCGAACCACGACCTGCTTCGTTCTACAAACCAACTTCAAGTAGACGTTGAAATAAAGAGAAAAAACTGGATTGGACACACCCTGCGGCGCAATCCACAAAACATTGCAAAACAGGCATTGGACTGGGATGTCAGTCAAGGCAGTAAGCGAAAGAGAGGAAGGCCAAAAACAACATGGCGACGCACAGTTGAAGCCGAAATCACCTCCACCGGCAAATCGTGGAATGAGTTGAAGGTCGTGGCTCGAAATAGAGTCAGATGGCGACAATTGGTAGAAGCCCTATGCCCCACTGGGGGAAACAGGAACTAAGAGAGAGAGAGAGAAGGCTTAGTTTACATAATTAGCGTTAGATGTCAATTAAAACCTTTGGATGATTCAAAATTGAGAAGGTTCAATTTAGAAGACCAGTACTCTACAGGCAACTCTCCCCTAAATGTTTAACTAAATTTTAGGTAATTTTTGCCGAAGAACTATTTTATAGAGGACATTACAGCGCACAACTTTCGTAGGAAAGATTTTTCAACAAAACGCATTCTCTCTCTTTTGTGCCTTCAAATAGGTCTCATGTATGTTTCGACTGGACTATATAGTATAATGATATTTCGCGTTGGATATTACCTGGTAATTCGTAGTTTAAGGCCAGGTTGAGAATCCAAAACGCAAAGCTCTGTCTCGCACCCCTGGGAGGAGTTCCCCGCAACCGTTTGGGTGTGCGTGCACTCCTGGTTAAACTTACTTTACTTGTCTAACTAAACTAACTAACTAACTAAACTTACTTGACTTGTGTCCGGTTGTTTCCGGTGGTGGAAGGATTGGCCAGTGTCTGGTGGGACAGTGTTACCAGAGGGCACCGGTAAGTTCTGCAAATACAGGAGAAAATGCACGCGTAGAGGCTCTTTCTGTGTCCCCCTCCTGGTTAAAAACCACCGGTCTAGACAAATTTTCGAATTACAGACAGGAAAATATTATCATTCTGACATATTTTCCTCAAAGAACCCTCAAAGATGTTCCTAGGTGGCGTATAAGACACGTTTCTGATATCTTTATGTTAACTTTCCGATATAGTCCAGTCATCTTAGTGAAAAATGGGGTCAATCTCGGAATCTGAATAAAAGAAGCTGAATGTTTGTATAGACATTTATTTTAGCATTACAAATGTTGTCTCAAAAGTCATATATGCCAACATGTGAGCGTCCTTTGTGAGCGATTTTCAAGGTCAAAGGTCGCAAAAATCAGTTTTTTTTAAATATATCGTTTTCTCTGCCTCTGATCGTATTTGCATTTATTATGAAAGTTGTAGAGAATAAAATTCTCTACAAATTTCATTTGAAACCTCTTTTATACGTGAATCTGTTTTTGAGATAGAGGGAGCAGAGTGCGGAGCGGTGATGAGCAGCCATACATACCTTAGCGCAAGGTAAATCCTGAATCCCGATCTATTATATCTTTTTCTACTTAATTGCGTATTAAATATTACTTAAATAACAATTTACTACCTTATTCTTATATATTTCTTTTAAATCAAATAGTCATCAAAAATATTACCTAACCTTGACATACAGATAATTAACTAATTAAGTAAATCATTCTAAATATATTTTAATGCTATTCTAATTCAACCCCATGAATGGGGTGGGGTACTGCAAAATGAAACCCTAACGCCGGTAGCAACACTTTTACCACCTGCACCAGATGAAGTAATCACTTCTGCAACTGCAAGAATGGTTGTGGTTCGCGTTGTGGATGCCATTATTTAGGGATGCAATGTTCTTTAGCTTGTGGTCAATGCAATGTAAAAAAAAAGGATATAATACCTTGGGATTCATGATTTACCTTGCGCTAGGTTACGTATGGCTGAGTGCTTCACACCCTGCGTCCTCATCTCAAAAACAGTTCGACGTATAAAAAAGGTCTCAGATGAAATTTGTAGAGAAATTTATTCTCTACGACTATTATAATAAATGCAAATACGGGAGCAGGCAGAAAAAAACTAGATATTCGCAAAAAAACTGATTTTTTTGACCTTGAATATCTATGGACGCTCACATGTTGGCATATGTGAGTTTTGAGACATTTGTAATGCTAAAATAAAGGTCTATACAAAAATTCAGCTTCTTCCGTTAGATTCCGGGGTGATATGCTAAAATGACTGGGCTTATAACTATTTTGGATGTTAGATTCTAAAAGTGTTAAGTTTGAGTCTTTCTGTTTTGTCAAATGAGATCTATACTTTTTTTTATAAATATATCTAGATTATATACACTTTCTGCGTGGTAATAGGGTTACATTTGCAAACTAATTTATAAATCTGTAATTTATAAACTAAAATAAAATGTCTAAACTAGACACCTTAGGTTAGGTTATTCTCGTCTGTATTCGCCAAAATTAGAAAGATTTTGAAAAATCTCTTCGTTTGCCTGTCATTTAGAAATCAACTAATCTAAACAAGACACTCTAAGTTTACCTGCCTTCCTTATCTATATTCGTTAAAATTGTCTAGGTTTTCTAAATTCTTTGTTTATAATTCACAAAGTTCTCAAGTGTCTAAAACCCTAACTTTTAAATTGTCAAAAAAAACTAAACATATGGTTTTTAAAGATTTGAAAGCGTTTAAAAACTAAATAGTTACTTTTTAAAGTTTATTCTTTATTTTCAGACGAACAAACTCAATTTTCTATTTCTGCATTGTCCAAGAAGATATTATCAGGTATGTTATTAACCTTGTCTTAGTTATTATTTTGCACGATAACAAAACCCAATTTGATTTAAATTATTCGCTAATTTGTGGCCTGTCAAGTCTTGTACAAGATGAAATTAAAAATTTAAAAGACGACGTCTGATACAGAGTTATTTAACCGTAGTGAGATGGCAACGGAGAATTCGTCAGACTTTCGCATTCGAGCGGAATCGGCGTGCAGTTTGGGTCAGGTCATCGTCCGAATCCGCGGCTTTTGCTCCGCGTGCGAATAATCCGCTGTGTGTGTAAGTGCAGGGTCGGTCGGTTGTCTCGTTGCCTTGGGATCGCGACGACCCCGGCGGACGACCCGCCGCACGGTAACACCGTAACCGCTAATGCCTCCACTCTCCGTCTGTCCTCTCTCGTTCGGCCACTTTCTCCTCCCGACCTGCCCTCCCGCCGGTCTCGTGCGATTTCTGCCGTTAGGTAATACACCTTGGCTTACCTGTCGTCGTCGGACTCGAGACGGGGCCCGTCGACCTCCGACTATAGAAATCGCACGGACAGACTGCCTAATTGTGCGTAACCCACATTCTGCACGACCTCTTTTCTACACACACGTGCTGAAAAATTTCACTCTCACGATCAAGTTTCTCTAATATATTTTTTTAAATAAAATCTTAACTAAACGATCCTTGAAAGACTTTAAATTCGCAAACACAGAGTTTCGGAATGTCTGTTTTTTTTTTAAATAATTTGGTGTTTAAAATTTATCCTTTACACGCGGTTGAAGTTAAACTTCTTTAACGGTTGTGGCAAATATTACTTGCCAAAATATTGAATCTAGAGATTCAATGAGATTTCAATGTCAATGTTTGTTAAGAAGAATCTCAACCATTAATTGTTTTTTCAATAATAAAAAAATCATTTTAAAAATTAATGGAGTTCACTCTAATAAACAACGAGATCAATTGATGCGGCTTTTCCCAAGAAATTTAAAAATTTTCAAAGCTGAGTTTATGTTTCTTATTTTAGTTCATCATAACCTCAAGTTTCATATGTATACAGGGTGTTTTCGGTCTTATGATTTTATTTGAAAGAGGTGATTGAACATCTTAAAGGCTTATTAGTGTAAAAATGTCTTAAGATAAAAATTATGATACGCTTTTAATATTTGTATATAAAAAAATTTCGGTGGTACACGTTGTAAATGTTATTATAATCAATTTTTAAATTTAAAGTTTTGTGATGTTTTACAAACTTTTAAATAAAATTTTCTTTCTTTGTTTTGTTTGACATATTTCATTTAGGCCTGTTTGTATCGGGTGCTTAAATAATGTAAATAAATTATTTTGAATTTGAAAATTATTTTGAATTTGAAATTTGAATTTGATAAGTTACGTAATAAGAGCATATTAAATAAAACATTATTTCAATTTTTTTCATGGAATCTACTTTACACTAGTGGTTCAAAGTTATTGCCGTGTTGTTGTACGCAGAGGCTCACTCGACTTAACCATGAATTGGCATAATTTACTAGGCCTTCGTCTTGCTGTTGATTTGTCACCGCCGCTGCCTCAACTTGGTCACGAAGATCATCTAAAACAATTATTTTGTTAGTGTATTTAGATAGAGAACCAGTATTTCCCAAAGTGTGGTACTCGTACCCCAAGGGGTACGCTAGTGGTTTTAAGGGGCACGAAACGATGTTCCAAAAATTTCATTTTGTGTGTGTGCCAAAGATATAAGAAGAAAAATAACAATATTTAAATTACATCAAAAATAGTCAAACATTACACTTTTTATAAAGTGTTTAAATCCTATGAATTAGCTGTGAATCTGCAAACATTTCATCTTCATCTTTGATAATTAATTAATACAATAGAACCAATAGATTATTTAACTAACTGCTCACGATAAAATCATTGCAGATTGTTTTTACGCATATAAAGACAAGCAGAAACTGCCTTGAAGTGAACTCTTAAAGAATAGCATTTTTCCTAATATTTGTAATAATTTTTATTCGATTTTACCTTAAAAAGTCACGTTTAATTTCTTGGATCAATAATATTCACTAATGAAATAAAACATTTATTTCACTAGTAAAATGAAAGTATCCATAGCAGCGCATCAAAATAATTCACTTACGGGCTCCATAAACACAATCCTAAATGTAGACTTCGCTGATGTTCTAAATTCCAATTACAAAACGTATTACAAATTTTTTGTAAAAATGTCTTGATCTCCGCGTGAGTAATCTTTCCGCAATTGCATCACCATCTAACAATAATTCTTAAGATGTATTTATGATTAATAAAATTCAAATTAATTAAACACAATACTCTAAACAAAATTTTGACGTACGAATCAACAATTTTATCGTTGTCATGACAACAATACCATAAAGGGCGGACGACATGCTTCTCTTAAAAAAAGCAGAGTAAATTTTCTTCAAATTTATTACTCTAGCGAATAAAATTAAGGTTTTACTCGCGAATTTAAATCTCGTTAAACCTTAATTTTAATAAATAAACTATATTTTTATCCTTGAAACCCCAATCTGGAGACTGTATATTACTTAAAAAAGACCGGTACAATTTTAGTATTTAATAAAATATCTCAGAAATTTTCTACTAAGGGCTACCATGTGTTAAAAAATATTTGAAAGGGGTACACGTGAATCGAAAGTTTGGGTTACACTGGTGCATACCTTGGTCTTCATAACGCCCCAAAAATATAAATCAAGGGGGTTAAGGTCGGGTGACCAAGGAGAGCATAGAACAGGACACCTCGAAAAATCCACTTATTTTCAAACACATTATCTAAAATTTGGCGAACTATACGATTAAAATGCAGCGGTGCGCCATCTTAAAGAAGCCACATTGGTCGACGTGCATTCAAAGAAACTTCTTCCAATAGTTCTATCAATTCATTTTGCGAAAAGAAGAGATAATTATTTCTAAGCAATCGATTTAGCAAGACATGGGGGCCAATAAGTTGTCCGTTGACCAGTCTGGGCCAAATTTGTGAAAATATGTGCTGGAAATGATTACGAGGATTTTCGATTTTCGATTACGAACAGCACGTGGATTTTCGACAGCCCACATATTACCATTATGAATGCTATTGTGGCCGTTTACGTGTAAACGTTGCCTCATCAGTCGCTAATACAATGGAAGAAAAGTTTGGAATTCCAACATGTTTTGTAGAAACCATCGGCAAAATTGTAAACGTAAAGGATACAATTGACTCTCGCGCAGTGTTAGTCAGACAATTCGATTTGGGACATGTACTTGGCGAGATATTTGTTGAGTACTCCTAGAAGGATCAACTTCGACAAGATTTAATATTTCTTCTTCGGCATCCAAAATTCGTTGGTGTCGGCCAGGTCCACCGTAGGAAAACCGCTCAGCGTACAATCGACTTGCAGCAGCAGACTTCTAGAGTACTTCAGCATACATTAACAGCATGTAAACGCATTCACAGTTGGTGCGATGGAATATTTTTACTTTCCTTATTAGGATCTATTCGGAAGAATTTATTTCACAGTGCGGCAAAAATTGATGAAATAGCTTGACAGATGGGAAAAGAAAAAAAAATCACTGTTAATTTGTTAAGACATTTTATCTACTCGTACACAAAAATGAACACATTTATATGACGCGACGACATAGCGATAGTATTACGCACTATGGAAATGTATGAGGTACCATTCCAGCGCAGCGACATTGACGCGCTGAGCGTCAGTGCGTCAGTGTCACTGCGCTCAAATGGCGGGTCATATATTTTCATAGTGCGTAATACTATCGTTATGTCGCCGTGTCAGTATCGCTGCGTTAATGACGCCAGAGCCGCTTTGCTCGGAAGTCTACCTTAATAAGTAAATTATTATGTGTGAAGGATGCCATTATTATAATCGTGTGTAAAAGTATCCAAATCGTGCGTAAAAGTCCAATGTAAATCAAATAAAGTTTCGTTATTAAACGATTTTTGTTTGTTGTTGCTATGGCAATAACTCGCGTCACTAAACAAAAAACATAAACGTACTGAAAATAAATTTTCTGATGTTCTTATATTAAAATTGAATTGATTTTTCTTTTGATTTTGAATCAAGAAGTCTCGGCCTCTCAGTCTGAATTTATCTGGCTCTAATATAATGTAACCTAACCATAACCTAATCTAGATTAAATCTAGGTTAACCTAGATTACATCGACAACGACCAATTAGTGTTCCTGTCACTGTGCGTTTTTACTAGTTAGCAATTTTTGCCACGGAGGCGCTGAACGTTCTGACCTTATTGTGTTAGTGTTAGTTTGTGAAGTATTTTGTCTGTCAAAATACAACTTTTTAATATCATCACTAAAGAACAATTGTTTTTTTGTAGATTCAACAGTATTTTAAAATGCTTCAAAGATAAAATAATGTATGATAGACGTGTGTGAAAGGCTTTTGTGCACACACTTGTACCCTAAACTAATATTTTTTTATAACTCACTGTTAATTATAATATCAATAAATTAAACGAATTATTTGGATTTGTTGAATTTGAAGAATTTTATAAATATGAAATGAAACACTTTCTCTTAAATTCTTTTAAGAGTCCTTTCTTCAAGAATTATTTTTTAGAATATATCAGTTATGATGTTAACATTGTTAACAAAATGTGTACATTTAAATTCTAAAATGTAATTTTTGAAGAAAATACTCAAGGGTTTCATTTCATTAATTAAACTAAACTTTAGAATTGGTAAATCCAGACTACATTATAGATCAATCATCTAAACTTAATAAAGTCGGAACACAGCCTGAATATATAAATATATTCAACCTTTCCGGAGAACTATAATGCTAATGAGTCTTGTTAGGACTTCCCAAAACTAATCTCATGAGAAATTTGTCAGTTAGCTTATAACTTTCAGTCCACCTTCGTGGCACTCAACAAAAAACCAGAAAAATAACATTGTCTTTAAAATCATGTCTTTCCGATAACTTAAGTGGAGAAAAATAACATGGCTTTTTAAGATCCTGTATTTCCGATAACTTAAATGGATAGCCAACTGCAGACGCATTTCGGGATTTATCTCTCATCAGTGCAGCTTTGCTTTTATGAATAACAAGTAAATGGTTTACAAATTGCTATTCATAAAAGCAAAGCTGCACCAATGAGAGATAAATCTCGAAACGCGTCTGCAGATGGTTATCCACATAAGTTATCGGAAAGACATCATCTTAAAAAACAATGTTATTTTTCTGGTTTTTGGTTGAGTGCCACGAAATTGGACTGAAAGCTATAAAATAACCGACAACTTTCACATGAGATAGTCCTAAAAAGTCTCAATAGTGTTATAGAGCTCCTGAAGGGTTGAATATATTTATATATTCAGGCTGTGTTCCGACTTTTATTTATTTTAAGTTTAATCTTTTTAGTAATACCTGCCGCAGCCACCAAAAGAGTTTTACTTCACCCGCGCGTAAAGGTAACATATTTTTTAATTTTTTTCTACGGATATTTCATTGAATTAATAAATGAAAAATGTTTTTGAAATAATTTGTGCAGAGTTTTTCGCAAAGCAACGTTAAAAGCTAAAGGAAAACGTTTTTCAACCGTTGGAAAAATAAAAACTAAATCGCTGGAGGAGCTGAATATACCAAAATCTGCATTTCAGGAGTTTTTTGAAGAGGAAAATAATCGGTGGCCTAAATAACTGCTTTATAACCGATGGAAACTATTATCAAAAGAATAATGAAAAAAAAAACTGTTTTGTAAATGAGAGTATGACTTGAATTTTTTGATCAATACCTCAACACATACTCGTATGATTTCCGTTAATATCAGTTTTGAAACACCCCCCACCTCCCTCAAAATACGGGGGATCCGTTCCGAATAATAGGAAATCGCGTTATACGGGACATACCAATCAGACTTATTTGTGCTAGTTAAAGCATGTTTCTAAATCATTGTTCTTATATAAACAACAGATAAGTATTTACATTTGATTTTCTAAAGAAAAAGACCAGAAACTATGTGAAAGTGTTAAATTTATCTTACGCGTAATATGGGACTATTTATTTATGTGAGTACTAGTCGCAATTTTTTCTTGGCGTTATACGAAATCGCGCTCTACGGGTGCAGCGTTATACAGGAGTCCACTCTATAAAAGTTGTAATATTGTAACTATTGAAATAAAACTTTGCAATAAATAATAAGACGATTCGCAGGGAGGCCAACTCGTTGCATTTACATTCGAACTCACAACCAACTATCCCAATTTTGTCTCATTCATCAAATAAATACCGCATTTGAAGAAAGAAGAAAGAGAAACTTCACTGTTCTTAAATTTAATAAAGGCATTCGACAGGGTTCATCTGGCACGAGGAACTGTTATACAAAATAAAAAAGATAATTCTCGGACCTTCTCAGATCATCCCTATGCAGCAGAAAGTACAACCATGGTCAACGAAGAGGTATCTGCAACATATTCAATCAAAGCTGGGGTCCAAACATCCTCCAGGCTACGCAGCATTAAAGACACCATCCCGTTAGAATCCCATGGAATTTACGAAATACCCTGTAGATGGTGGACCCTGGGCGTGGTGGTGGCTCAGATAGCTAA
This sequence comes from Phosphuga atrata, assembly GCA_944588485.1. Classification (NCBI taxonomy): domain Eukaryota; kingdom Metazoa; phylum Arthropoda; class Insecta; order Coleoptera; family Silphidae; genus Phosphuga; species Phosphuga atrata. The sequence goes on along the minus strand of OX155904.1, from coordinate 41,449,270 downwards.
GCACTTGGCTTTTGGATCAGATAGCTGGGGTTCAAATCCCACACACAACCAAAACAGTAAAAATTACAAATTAATGGCTGCAACCCATCACACTCAATTCCCCAATCCGACTTTGGCAACCGTGGGGTCTTAACTGCCTAACACCTTCTCTGGAAATTTGTCGTTCGGATTCGACGTTAAACTGTAGGTTCCTCCATATTCAAATCTTAATGCTGAAGTTGGATATGTGGCAGAGAAGAAGCCGGTGCCCCAGGAGTGATGACATAAAGGCTGATGACGACCCTGGGGATGTGAAGGAACATATATTGGACGTACTAATAGAAAATTATCGGCTAACATTCAGTGTCAGTCAGACACAAAGAGAAAGTTTTATCCGCTCTTGCCCCACACACCAACACCGGCCACTGCATGGATTTCATAAATTCAAGAAATCTTGCAGAGATTAGCCACGAAATGTCACGGGTATATTGAGAAGCCATAGAGATAGAAAAACGAGATTACTGCCTGAACACAGGAGACGATTCCTTGCGACTGCTCCCAGCATGGCGACCGATTATATCCACCCTCAAAATGCAATCCCAGACACATATACGATCAACAAGACGAACAAACAAGCGAACCGAAGCACCGCAGACAACGCGCATGTCCAGAGGCCAGACAGCTATAAGTAATCGCGTCACACAAACGAGCGCTCAGTATACTAGTCTAACGCTTAACCCGCACGGACGCATATATCTCTTGAAAATGCCGAATGTTAGTTCGCCGTAATGTCTAGAATCCGGTTCTTTTCAGAACCAACCCTCGACATCAACGCGTAATCCCCGAAAACAAATCAAGGCATATTTCCACAAGCGAAAACCTCGGGAAATGTTGGAAAAGCGGCTAAAAAAAGAAGAAAGTTAAATTCAATAAAACGAAGTCCTGCCATGCAACATTCACATTAAGAAAAGGTTTCAGTCTTCCAGTTTATTTAAATAATATAAAAGTCCCTCCATAGTCGACAGTCAAGTACCTACGATTGCATGTAGGCAGCAAACTCAATTGGAATAATCACATTACCAAAAAGAGTAAACAAATTGATCTCATTGATCTCAGACAAAGAGAACTCAATTGGCTCATCGGTAAAAACTCAAGTTTAACACTAAGAGTTAATAGTATATTACGTAACGAGGGTTGTAAGAAGCATATTACGTACGGGCGGAAAAGTTACTAAAATAACTTAATTTCGCAAGCACGTAATTGCCTTACAACTCGAGTTATGTACTATACCTTATCTACGACCACACTAATTTGTTTCTGTTTAATAAGAAAATATGTTTGATGTAACAAATTTATTTCTTACTAGGTTTTGTTTATTTAAAATTTAATCATTATTTAACATTATAATAAACAAACAGTTGTATTTTCATATATAACTGTTACTCGACATTATTTAACTTGAAAGAAATGAAAAGAAATACATTGTTAATGGTTACATACCTTATTAATTAGTACTTATTGGGTTAAACTGGAATAAGAGTGCGCATAGATATAGGCAACGCAATGAACGCAATGTCAATTTCCGTTAGTTTGAATTGTGGCACAGGGGGCGCTGGACGTATGAGCACGTAGTAGCAGCTCTCAACCAATCAACGAATCGTAAACCAAACGTACGTCTGTGTTATTAATCATAATCGCGGACTGTTACATACGTGTGTGTTAAGATGTATAGTCCACGAACTGTACAATAATGGGCATTTACAATAGTGGTCGTAGATAAACTTAATAACAACATAACAAATAACAAAAAGTTAATAACAAAATACTTATATACAAAACTATCATCAAACCCATTTGGACCTTAGACATCGAACTCTGGAGATGTGCCTGAAATTCTTAAAAATAAATTCATATTCAAATAACGTAAATGTTAATACCAATTGCCAACACTACCTGTATGTAACAAATCAAATAATCCAAAAAGAGTAACCACAGTAAGATGAGAAATCTAAGAAAGACAAAAAACTCAAAAATCACTAAGAAAAACTAGAATCTGAAGAAAATCCACAACTAAATATGCTACTAAAACGCCTTGGAAGACTCAAAAGACGCTGGCCAACCGACCCATAAGGGTTCAAAGAGTCCAAAGTGGATACATACCTAACCACGTCAATACGAAGGGCATAACTTTAGCTTATACAAAATATAAAAATGCACATTAAAATATTTAATTCTACAACTTGTTGGTACATAGCGTACTTGGGGACGAGAAACGCAAAGTTTTCCTCCACTCCGTGACGTTTTTTCGCCGCCGCCGATAAAGCCGGAAGTCCTCGCCGATATCGATTTCCGAACGTGAAACGTCACGCTCCAGACGGCGGTCCCGTCTCTCCCACCCAGACGTCCCGCGAAATTCCCACCGCGTTGCCGAACTTCTAAACACACAACTAACTCCAGCCCGTCAGGAACAGCTGATGCACACAAAGGACAAGCACGTATTGTTACCGAGTATAATAATTCGGTAATGTATTGTTGTTGAGATCATTTTCTAAATGAAAAGAAATTTTTTGATGATGCGAATGAATATTTTATTGTTGATTAATTCATGCGGTGTAAATCTATTTTGCAAATTGATGATACAAAATTAAACCTAACTCTCGAATTTGCAAAATTTTAGAACGTTATGATACAAAATTGAGCAGAATCGTTTTTTTGTCAATTGGTCAGCAAAACGGTAACCAATCGACTGCAACAAGTATTTTCTCTTATTTTGTGTATTCATTCTTTTTTTTTTAATCAATTTAATTTATTGGTGTCAAATTTTCAAAACCGTATTTGATTTAGATTTTTAACTTTAAATAATTGTTAATTCTTTTTATGTTTGCAAATATTCAAATTTAATGATAGGAAATTGTTGTTTGAGTAAAATATTAGTTTGTGATGTTTAATAACATGCATTACCAAAATAAAATTATAATAGAAAAGCCCAGCGAATACGGGAACCTATTATATTTAGCGATTATAAAAAGTCTTTGATAGCGTAGAAACGTGGGCGGTCTATAAAGCAATTGCAAACAGGAGGATCGACCACAGATACAGTGACCTGATCAAAGAATGCAACAAAGAAGCATACATTTTCCACGAGAGAACTAAACCTGTCAAACTTAAAACAGGAGTACGACAAAGTGACTTCTTATCTCCAAAACCCTTCACTTTAGCATTGGAAGAGATTTTTAAGAAATCTGACTGGAACGACAAAGGTTCATTAAAAGGTTATTCAACATTGCCATTTCGAGAGAAACTACACAACACTGTGTAGAAGTAAAGCCGATTGGAGCGACGCATCCTCAGCATACCACATAGAGCATAATGCTATCAAATTGTATACAGATGGTTCAAATACAAAGGAAGGTACTGGTGCAGGAGTGTTTGGACCTCGTATCATATACCTTGAATCCATAGGAACCTATCCAAGTATCTTCCAAGCAGAAGTACATCCAATCGAGATATGCGCACAATTTAACCTCGACAGGAACAATTGCAAAAAACGAATTGCTCTCCTGTTAGATAACCAAGCAGCCATCAATCATCAGCTCATACACCATCAGATCCAAACTGGTATGGGACTGTGTGGGAAAGGTAAACAAGCTAGGCAGAGAAAATAAAGTAACGCTATACTGGGTAACAGGACACACTGGTATAGATGGACAGGAAGTCCGAAGAACAGAAGAATGGAAGAAGTCCATCATCCAGCAAACAAGGAATCCAGTAAACGCTTTATAGGTTTTTTAAGAGAACAATGGATTAAAACCTGGAAAGAACTTCCAGGGCTAAAACAATCCAAAGTAATGCTGAGATTTTAACCAGAAAATGAACAAAAGGTTGTCTTAAACTAAACAGGAACTGCAGATTTAGAAAGGTCCTCAAGGCCCTAGGCCTGGAGGATAATGGCAGATTCAGATTCTGGGGCTCATCAGAAACCCTCATACATCTTCTCAAAGACTGCGGAACACTGCTGCGCAAGAAACAAATGTATCTTGGAGCCCACTCCTTGAACGCAGAGGTGTTGTAATTCATGAATCCCACCCAACTCCTGCATTTCCTAAAGGAATCAAGACTAAAGGAGGCGCTCTAAATGGATAAGTATACGAGCCTTTAGAGGAAGAGGGTGGGATACAATAGATCTATGAAGGTCGCAGTACAAGTCACCACCAATCTACATCTACAAAGTATCTGCTCTGCATAAATGGAACTCAACTAACCAATCTAAAAAATGCTGACGATATCTTGGCACATAGTAGAGAATATCCAACAACAATCATTGCAGACCTACAAAGAGAATCTAATAAAAATCAGCTGAAAATTAACCTTTCAAAAACCCAGATAATGTACCAAGGAGCCAATATTAGTGGGAGGACAGGACCATCAAAAAGGTGGAAGAATATATACCTAGGACGTATATTTATTAACAAATATTAACGAAGTTAACACAACGGTTAACTGATTAACTTTTAAGTTAACTCAATAAAATGTTAACGCTTCTGTTAACTTCCGTTATTTTGAACTTCCGTTAACTTTAGTCCGTTACATTGGTTGTTTGTTGACATGTTGTCATTTTTTGTTTGAATTACGCACCACGCTGGCATACCAGCGCGGCCCGGCACAACAGCAACTGCTCAATAGGACAAAAATCCAGAGCCGAAAAAATAAAGCAATCCTGTTGATTATTTGCTCTGTGCGAGTGAATACAACAAGTTATTATAACCTGACTTTTTTAGCGTTAGCGTCATTTTTAACCAACTTCATTTATATTTTATCATTCTTCATTTATTTATCTTTTCGTTTGTGTTGGTTCTTGGTGGAAATAGTTGATGGTGTAACATTTACAAGATTACATCATGAACACTACTACTTCCACTCAAAGTACGCAAAGCTCTGGAAGTGAAACTGAATCAAATCTTTGGCCACACTTGAGTGATTACTTTGTATTCCAATCAAAACTTGGTGAACATAAGTTGATTTATGAATGCAAACTGTGTTGGCCTAATGTTTGTACAATAAAGGCTCACATGTCTAGTCTTAATAATCTCAAACAGCATATGAAAACGACGCATGCATCCAAATATGTGCAGTTTGGAGAAAAAGTAAAACCAGCGTCAACTCGTGGGAAAAAGAAAACCTTCAGAACGGTTTTCTTTAAAGCCCGCATCAAGTGCTGTGAATTTGAATTCTTCTTATGTTGATACAGACAGCATTAGCAGTAAAACCGATTTGTTTTTACCTCAAGCTGTTAAAAGATTACGTGAACAAAGCATTGGTGAATCTTTTGGCATCGCGGCTACTTGCAGGTCATGTTACCAGTGGCTAGAGCGCTTGCCTTAATTCAAGCTGAATCTCAAGCATATCTTGGGAATCTATTACCAATTATTGCGACAACAGTATTCACACTGCAAGATCTTAGTCGCCTGGTTCATTGCTGTACCCCTTTGGCCAATGCTCTATTATCTGGCATAAAAAAAAGATTTGAACGGTTTATGGAAGATGAAGAATGCCACCTGGCTGCAACCTTTTACCCGAAGTTACGACTACAGTGGCTGTAAAGGTATGATAGCGGCAAGTTATTAAAAGTAAGGAAACTTATGAAAGCAAAAGTTGAATAGAGAAAGGGAAGCAAATGGAAATGAAAAGGATAGTGCCAGTATTAGCGGAAGCAGCAATAATGAAGAAAAAGAAGTAGAATTTTTCAGCTCTGTTACTCAGTCTGAAGAAGATAGGTTAGAACACAGAATTTGGTGAGAACTTGGGTAGACTTAAATTCAAAAGAATTTTTTTTTAATATGTTATAGTACTGCAATCCCATCAAACGCCACATTAGAACCGCTATTTTCAACAGGGAAAGATATTTTGAAAGCTAAACGTTCATCACTGTCAGATGACAATTTTAATCTGCTTATGTTCATGAAAGGCAATATAAACGTACAACTCATGACAAATTATGAATAATACAATAAATAGCCTGTTTCTTCCATAGTAGGTGTGTATATGCTCTGCTACCCGTGCGAACCAGGGCGGGTCGCTACTGACGCTTGTAATAATTAATTCAATTAATCTATCTACTTGTTTTTGTTTTATTTACCAATGTATACCATCCCAAAAGGTATAACAAAAGCAGTATACGTGTTGGATGGTAAACTTTTAACGGTTAACTTTAACTTGCGTTAAATTTTCGAATTTGAACGCTTTAACGATTAACGAGGTTAACTTTTTTATTAACGAGTTAACGATTAACTAAGTTAACTTTTGGATTAACTGTGCCCACCTATGTATATATGTATATATACCTTGCACAGAAACTTACTATCGACAGAACTCATCTAAAAGCAGGATGGATGATAGTTGATGATGCCTGCGGCTAAATAAGAAAAGCTGGCACGTACAAAATTAGTTGCTTTTAAAGGCACTTATGCTTCTTGATAAAAACACCTTTCAAAATATCTACATCAGTCGTAGCGAAACTATGGGACGCGTGTCACAGCTGGCACGTAGAAAATTAGTGATGAGACGCGAAAAAAAATTGCTGCTTTTAAAGACGCTTATGCTTCTTGATAAAAACACCTTGCAAAATATCTACATCAATGGTGGACCTATGGCACGCGTGTCACAACTGGCACGTACAAAATTAGTGATGACACGCGATAAAAATAGTTGATTTTAAAGGCACTTGCTTGTTGCTAAAATGCTTCTTGATAAAACACAGTTGATACGTAGGAAAATTGTTTTGGCACGCGAACTATTTCTCTCGCTTCTTAAAACCTTCTACTTTTATAAAAGCAATTTTTAAAAAAGTTTTCGCAATCTACTTTTGACAACATCAAAAGTGTAAAATATAAGACGTGTTATGTTCAGGCTAATACGATAACTGATTTTCACTCTCAGATATGTTCATTCACTGTAAAAGTTATCTAGCGCGTCAGGATTTCAAAATGTGAAAATTAAAAAAAAAATTGGCACGCGTCCGGAAAAAGGTTGCTCTAGGAGAATTGTTGATATTATGCAAGATTTTTAGATTATCTATTTCTTTGAATTTATGACTGCATTCGAGACAATGGTCTGAAAAGGAACTAGTGTCTTTTTCCAGACGAAAAGCGCGAGAAAGTTCTGAAAACCTACTGATCAGTTTTCTGGAAAAAATAGAACTTCAAGCTTGCAAATTTACTAAAATCGCAAATTTGTTCTTAAATACTATTTGACAAAAATATTAAAAACCGCAATTTATTATGTTATCTCTGTAAGTTTTCAATATTATTGGCAAATAATTTGAAATTATATGGAACGAAATTATATAAAAACGCAAATAAAAATTTAAAATTGTAATTTTTTGTTGAGAATTGGAAAATATATAGAAATCGTTAAATTCAGCAAAAAATATGCTTTCTTTGCATTTCTTTGCTATTTTTTTATTACTAAAATTGTTGATTCAAATTCAAATTTTTTGAGGTGTGATCAAAATGGTAATTCGCGCAAACCCTCATTTTTTAATTCCCTGACAATATTTTCTTACTCTTTAACCTCTATCGTTTTACCAGGACTTGTAGAAGAAGTTGTAGTAATACTTGTCGACCATCAAACAATGACCATAATCTTGTTTTTGTGAAGTTTTGGGTATCAAACTGTTTGTCTTGTGGTCCATTGTGATAAGCGTTTATTTTAGGAGATCATTTTTATTCAAGATATCATTTACATGTGACTGACAAAATGAATGATTGTGTCTGCGTATAACTCTTTTATATATTTTTCAGTAAGTTAATCGATTTTTCTGAATTCGTATGATTGTTTTCGGATTCTTCTTATATTTTTGATCAAATCAAATCAAAATTAAATTTATTTCATAAACGATGTACACTAAAATACATATATGATAAAGTCAAAAAAGAAAGAAACAGAAATTTAAAAATATATATTAAAAAATTCTTGAAAAGAAATCTTCATAAATCTTCATCTTCATTTTCAGAAAAAACTTCATCTCTAATACTATTTGGTAGCTGGTTGTAGATGGAAACTCCAAGGATAGTTGGAGATTGATTGCAACATTGTAAGTTACACTTAGGGGTATATAGTTTCGTACGTCCTCTCGTAAAGTGATGGTGGATATCCATGTTCCTGTTCAACCCTAACTTCATTTTGTGGATGAAACAAGCTACCTCCAAAATGTATAGGCTAGTGACTGTTGGTATTTTTAGCCTTTGGAAATGCGGTCTGCAGGGGGCTGTAGAAGGAATACCTACCAGAGAGCGTATGGCATTTTTTGTGTCTTGAGCACAAATTCTATTTTGCTAGAGGTTACCCCACGCTAGAATTCCATAAGTTAAAATTGACTCAACCTCAGCATAGTAGAAATTAAGCAGTTCATGTGGGTTGACAATTTCTCGTAACGGTCGAATCAAGAAAGCCTTACTATTTATTTTCTTTGATAACGTATCCACTGCCATGCTCCAGGTAAGGAACTCGTCAAAATAGAGTCCCAGGAATTTTGTTGCTTTCGTTCTCTGAAGGTTAAAACCATCGATCTTTAAGTTCAAGTTCTCCGCATACTGACTTCGCTGTGTTTGAAAAATGAGGTACTCAGTTTTATCCTTGTTAAGGAATAGGTTGTTCGCGGAAAACCACACTAGCATTTTGGATAAAACATTGTTAGCTTCAATTTCATTTTCAGTCGTTGAAGTTCTGGATATTATGAATGTTGAGTCATCAGCATATAAAATGCATCGACAGTTCTGCATAAATGAGACTAGGTCCGCTGTATATAATAAAAACAAGGTAGGAGCCAGGACACTTCCTTGAGGAACACCTATGTTAATATTCAGCGGTTCCGATATACCAGTTTCAACAGTTGAAGTAACTTTTACGTGTTGTTTCCTGTTTAATAGGTAGGATTGTATTAAGTTGCCCATCTTTCCACGTGTACCAAGTTGAAATAGTTTATCTAAAAGTTGTGGGTGAGACACACAATCGAAAGCCTTTGATAGGTCGGCGAAAATGCCGATGGGATGATTTCCTTTATCAATTTCATTTAGAAGTTGAAGTACAACTCCGAAATAGCGGTGGCTGTAGCTTTGCCCTTACGAAATCCATGTCCATTTTCGAAATTGGAAAAAAGTCAAAAAGTTAATAAAAATCAGGGAAAATTTAGCCGGATTCTGAAAAATCAATTCATTTATTTGAAACAAAGAAAGAATATGTTTTCAAAAAATTTGTTAAAAAACATTCAAAAAAATATATGTGTTAATAACTTTTCAACATTATTATTATGTAAAAGCAATGTTTCCGACATCTTTAATATACATGAAATCTTTTTCAGATTTTTGTCGTATTCGGAAGTATATGAATTGTCATCAGGTTAAACTTGAGAGGTTGAGAAAATATAGGCCGAACGTCCTTAACTTTAAGCGCGTTTTTCTCGAAATGACATTTTTCAATTTTGGCCCTTTTTTTTAAATTTGTTGTAACTCAAGGAGAAATTATCCGATTGACTTGAAATGTGGGTACTGAGTACTCTTGAATATATTTACTGTACCGTCAACTAGGATGTTTTTGATTGCATGAAAATTGACGATTTGGCATTGAAAAAACGACCTTTTTTAAGGCAAAAAACTTTTTTTCATAACTACGCCATTTTGTTGGATTTTGATATTTTTCGCTAATCCTAGTTCATGGTACAGAAAATACCTTCCAGTTTAGCGACAATTTTTTTTTCGGGTTCAGCTACTCAATCGGCTTCAGGGTGGGGGGGGAAGTGGAGGAACTTTTTTTTTGGCGCTTCCGAAGGCAGCACATAAGTCGCTTGGATGTTAATATTTTTCTATGAAAAAATTATGTAATGAAGGTCAAATATAGCCAAGTTTGTTCTTAATTTTCTGAAACATTTAATTGAGTACTTTTCTTCAAAAAAATTCGCGAAAATCACCCAAAAATTCAGCGGTCACAGTGGTATAGCCCCTTAAATCAAATGGTGAAACTCCATTTGATTTAAGGGGCTATTAATAAATGTTTTCTGTTTGTTGTTACTATGGCAACAACTCGCGTCCCTCAACAAAAAATAGTGAAAATAAATAGACCTTTTCATAGTTGAAATTGTTTTGTGCGCATGCGTCAATTTCAGCGTGTTATACGTCAAAATTGCCCGAACTTTTTGACGTATAACCTTAATATTTGCCCGAAACTTTCATATTCCCGCCTTGCAAACTTGACAGATGCGCTTGCGCTTAACTAACCGTAAAAAGGTCTATTTAAAACATATACTAAAATTGAATTATTTTTTCTTATTTTGAATCAAGAAGAAGTCTCGGTCTCTCAATCTAGATTTATCTGGCTCTTATATAATTTATTAACCTAACCATAACCTAATCTAAATAAAATTTAGGTTAACCTAGATTACACCGACAACGACCAAATTGTGTTCCCGTCACTATGCGTTTTTACTAGTTAGCAATTTTTGTCACGGAGGCGCTGAACGTTCTAACCTTATTCTGTCAGTGATTTGAAACATTTTTTTTTTGTAGATTCAACAGTATTTTAAGATGCTTCGTAGTTAAAATTTTGTATGCTACACGTATGTGAAACTTATTGTGATTAAACTTCGCAACTCATGCACAAAAGTCCTTCTTCATACACTTGTATACATAATAGTACATACATTAAGTAGTTTATGATACAAGTGTGGGAAGAAGGGCTTTTGTGCATGAGTTGTGAAGTTTAAAGCACGAACCGAAGGCGAGTTCTGTAATCGCAATGAGCGCATAAAAGCTTTTCACACACGTGTATCATACATTATTTTATCTCCGAACTATGTTAATATACTGTTGAATCTACAAAAAAAATTGCTTCTTACCGATAATATTGAAAAATTGTAATTTTGACAGACAAAATATGTACTTCAAATCACTGACACAATAAGGTTAGAAAGTTCAGCGCCTCCGTGGCAAAATTACTAACTGGTAAAAACGCACAGTGACAGGAACACTATTTGGTCGTTACCAAGTCGGCAACCTTTTAGATGTTGCGGACCACTTAATTTACAACTGAAAGTTTCGCGGACCCCTAATCAGCTCCACAGGCTTGTTTTTGAAAATTATCAAGGTCAAATGTGTTGAAATTGAATGTCAGCTTTTACTGTGTACAAAATTTGTAACGAAATTGACAGTTTTGAATGAATGATTGTGTTTTCTCCAGGAAAGGACAAAAGAGTTAATTAAACGCTTTTGAGGTAGAATTTAGGTGTGTAAATGACCGTAGTATTTTGTAGGAAATCAATTCGCAATATAACGTTTTTGTCTTATTTTACATAGTCCCTTAACAAAATTTATATCTGATTAAAAAATATAGTACATAAGCTCGATGAATTTAATATTATCAGAATATAAGCTTAATAAAGACGGAACAAAGCTTGAATATATAAATATTCTCAACCTTTCCGGAGCTCTATAATTAAAGAACTCCGGAAAGGTTGAGTATATTTATATATTCAAGCTTTGTTCCGTCTTTATTAAGTTTATCTGATTATCTATAATGTTGTATGGTTTTACCAATTCAAAATTTATCAGAATATATTTACGGACCCCTAAAATTTTGTCAGGTAACCCTGGGGTATCGCTGATCTAGGTAAACCTAGATTTAATCTAGATTAGATTATTCTTCTTGATTCAAAATAAGAAAAAATAATTCAATTCAAATGTACATCAGAAAATTTATTTTCGCGAGTTGTTGCTGTAGTAACAACAAACAGTAATCGTTTACTAAAGAAACTTTATGTAATTTACATTTGACTTTTCGCACGATTTGGATACTTTTACAAACGATTATAATAATGGCATCCTTCACATACAATAATGTAGTTATTAATGTGTTCATTTTGGTATGCGAGTCGATGAATTAGTATTATATAATTTTGTTTTATTAAGTCATGTTTAATTCATTGGATATGTATCAATAAAACAGTGGTTTATTCACTAGTGAAATAAAAATTTGCAGAATACAGTTTCACATTAAAAAGTTTCAAATGGTCTTCACAAATTGGACAGTTTTTTATAAACCTCACAGAATAAACTATTACAAATTAAACTCACATATTAGGCAGTTTCAAATTGACCTCACGGGATATATACTTTCAAGTTGATCTCACAGCTTAAAGCTCACAGCTAGTTTCAGTTTGACCTCATAGATTAGACAGAAAATTAAAACTTTTTCCAAATGTTACATTTTCAAATTTAATTATTAAATTTAAGTTTGAAATTGACGTCACAGATTTTAGTTTCAAATTAACATAACAGATCTGACAGTTTCAAGTTGGCGACGTTTGTCACGTTTTAAGAATGTGTAAAGTATAACAAACTGTGTTTTGTTATTGCAAACTAATATTTCTATGTTTATTAATTGCATTTAGAAATCATAATATACAAGTTTATCAATCACAACAAGTTTATCTACCTATCATAGAAATCATAATATACACGAAACTAAAGGAAATTCACAACTATGTCAGTTTAACAAAGTGAAATTGACAATGTCAGTTTGAAAATGTCACTTTAAGAATGTCATTTAACAATATAATTTTGACAATGTCAGTTTAACAATGTTCATTTGACACAATAGACTATATTGTGTCAAATGATCATTGTTAAACTTGTTACATTTATCTTTTCAATTTTCGATGTTTTCATGTAGATAGAAACGCACATTTCGATTAGAATCTCTAAATATAAAAGCGTTCTTGTTATTCCTGTTTGTTTATGTTTTGCTTTTTGCTGCGTTCCATCTCGAGTTGCTATGCGCAGTCTGCGCAAATGTTTACTGGACTAATTACCGTCGATGCGATAATGCGCTTCAAAAACTTCTGTAATTTGTCTTTCCTCCTTTTGCCATAACAACATTATTAATCTATATATAAAACGGTCTAGACGGGCTGAACCGGGTCGATAGAAAATTGTTTGTCTAGCCTGTTATTGATCTTTTCAAGCTTCAGGAATCTTTGCTTAATGGCATTTCTTTTATACCCGAGTACATTCAAAAGTAAATTTCAATATATAACTTTTATTGGCATAGAATTACATTATTAACGATTTACTTCGTATATGATCGAAATCACCGAAATTAGAAAATTAACTAAAATCCAACAAACATTATTAGAATTTCTCCTAAACATTACTGTAAGCTAAATCTATATCACATTTTTTCCACGAATTTTATCAACTTTCACCACTCTTTAACAACGAGATTGACTTAAATATGTTCTTGCTGAACGTAATGTCATTACTAAATGACTTTTACTGATTGTGAGTGCCATTGAAAATATTCATTCAAAAGTTTTATTTTTCTTGGAATTTAACCAATTTTTGTGACCAATATCAAAAAACCATTTTAAATTTAGATTTCCTTGCATATTTTAGCAACGAGCATCTCACTACGTTCTAAAATTTTCAAACTAAATAGACAATGTTAGACGAAGAGACTAGAAGACACTAGATAGACAGGACTAGTCCATTTTTTAAGAATGCAGTAACTGGATACCTGATTTACACTATGACAAATGTTCAATCTAGTTACAAAATTTGGCGCTAAATTTAAATATAGTTACTTGAATATAAAATTAGTAATTTAATAATGTTTTGCCTGAATATCTATTAAATACACCAAATGGCAACAATAGTAATAAAATAGAAACAAATAAATGGAGAAAACCGCAAAAAATGTAAATGATACAAACAGATCAAATGACAATTGTGAATTGACACGGCAGCCATTGACAACTAACAGCTCAACATGCATTGGTGTACGAAAAAAATATACTTGGAGTTAATTATTTTTTTTTTATCCTTAAATTTAAAATAGAATTTTAAATTATATATTTATAAAACATTATTATATAATATAGTATTTATTAGCCGTAGTATAATTTAACGTTCTATTATATTTAGAAATTATTTGTAGTATTATATTCATTTAATTACATATCACCAAATTATACGCCAGTGACTGCAAATGTATGTGAATAGAGAGAGATGCAGAAGTAAATATCGTCGGTGTGAACTTCTCCCCGTTTCAAGCCAATCAGAGAACAAGGTCAAATAAGCCCTATCTTCCCTTTACTGCATTCTTAAAAAAATGGACTATAAATGCGCAAAATTAGACAGAACATGGAAGACAGACCAGGCAGGTAAGACAAAGGAAAGGACAGACAAACAAACCTAGACAAGTAAGACGTAAGTAATAAGGCTTATAAGTCTATGTCTATCTAGTTTCGTAAATACACAGAGAGATTAGTCTTAATAGTCAAGACTTGTCTATTTAATTTTATCTGTCTAGTCATGTCTGTCTTATAGATATTATTAAAATTGTTAAATTATTATTAAAATTGCAACCATATTTGGATCAAAACAAGTTAATAATATAGGCAGAATTCCAAAGGAATGAGTCGCATCAAACGATCTTGTGGCCCTAAACATAGGAAGCCCACCTTTAGTAATAAAAACGGTAATTCAATAATAGATATTACTATGACATCTATGGGCATCTGCAGATGGATAAAAAGATGGCACGTAGTGGAAAATTCATTCAAAATATGAGCGACTACTTTACAATACGTTTCGATATAGTATCATCTCAAATTCCGAAAACAGCAATGCAAATTAACGGATGCCGAATCACATCAGATGGGTGGGCTAAATTTACCGACGAATGTGGAACATGTTCTCGCACCAAGAAGAGGAAAATGGAACAGAACCGCATACTCTAATTGAACGTATTAAAAGGAAGTGTGAAACTTGCTTCCACCGGAAATCATGCCCAAGGCAGAGGCTATACTAGCGGAAAAACGAAGACTATGTATACATAATAGAAGACTACTAGTTAGAATAAATAAAACAGCTGGGGACTCTGCACAGAAAGAGCCCCCATGAAACATACAGAAACGCCCGGCACGAAATGAAACTGGCCATCAGAAAAGAGCAAAAAGAAGCCTGGAAAGAAGTATGTAATGAACTGGAGAACGACATCTGGGGAAAAGCCTACCAGATTGTCCAAAATAAATTAAATTTGATTCTACAAACGAACAAATTCCACTGACGGACGCTGGAACTTTGAAGCAAGTGAGTAAGCTCTTACCGAGTCATCTAGTTAAAGAGTGGCCGGAAGTAACGGTACACGAAGAAGAGATAATACCCTTCGAACCAGCCGAAATCATGGTAGCGGCTGCTAAACTCAGACCAAAGAAAGCAAGCGGCCAAGATCACACTCCACCGGAGATAATGAAAGCCGTCGCCACGAACAACACGACGATCTTTTCCAAGGTTATGAATCGGTACCTTACCCAAGTTATCTTTCCGGACACGTGGAAGACAGCTCGATTAACACTTGTTAAAAAGGATCCCCTAGCACCGACTACAGGCCAATATGCCTATTAGATACTATAGAAAGCTGTTGGAAATACTGATAAAAAACAGACTAGAGATGGAGTTAGAGCAGAAAAAGGCTCTCCATGAGAACCAATTTGACTTTAGGACAGGTAGCTCCACTATCCATGCATTGAGGAAAGTAATGGAGGTACCAGAAAAGATAAATAAGAAGGCATTTAAAAATAGAGAATACTGCGCAATGGTCACGCTGGATATTGAAAATGCCTTTAACTCTGCTCCCTGGGTAAACATAATCTGCGTACTAAGAAATGCAGAGGTTAGTGGATACCTACTCGAAATTATACAGTCCTATCTCTCTAATAGGAATATTGTAACGACTGGTGGGGCACGTAGAAGGACCACTTGTGTAGTGCCGCAGGGATCCGTTCTCGGTGCGATATTATAGCTTGTTTTTTACGACAAAATATTAAGAACAGATAACAAACAGATATAGAAACGGGTGTAAGACTGGTAGCAAATGCAGACGACTTTGCCGTTGTGGTATCTGCTCGGACATCACAGATCCAGGAAGAACGCGTAGGACATGCTACCACCAAAATCAGCCAGGAATTGAGGGAAAAGGGTGTCAAGCTCGCCCTTAAAAAACAGAGATGGTCCTCTTAGCTAGGCGATTGCTAGCTGGTTCAGAGCGTAAAATCTCTTAAATATATGGGGATACACGTGGACAAAGACATTATAATGACCACACATATTAAGAAGACATGCCAGAAGGCTAACACTACTCTGAGGGCTCTAGCAAGAATTATGCCAAATATTAGAGGGCCAAGATCAAACCTCCACCATGGCCGTACTTGCAATTGCAGGAATACCTCCTATTATGAAGCTACGCGTCCAAGAAAGAATTTGTATCCACGAGCGAAGAAGGCTAGCAAAACCGGAGGCAAGAGAAATAATGTTGAATGCTTGACAACAAAAATGGACAGAGTCTACAGGGTGGACAAAAACATTTATTAAAGATATTCGCAAGTGGAGCAATAGGAAGTGGGGTGAATTGGACTACCATTTGACCCAAGCATTAACTGGACATGGCCTGTTCAACAAATATCTGAAGAAAATTGGGAAGAGTGAGACCGATGAATACTGGTATTGCGGAGCCGAGGTGGTGGATTCTTCAGAACATACTCTGTTCAAATGCCCGATGTGGGAACAGATAGACACTTCTATCTGATCCCACAATAAATGCCAAGTGCCAGTGACGAAAGAAAACGTGGCAGCACTGCTCATCCAGACAGCTGCTGCTGAAGGAGATTATGAGTGAAGAATGCCGAAGATGCCGAAGAACAAAGAAGGAAATCCCTGAATGGTTGAGTAATACAAGATATGACAACGCTCTCCTCGGAGTGATGCTTGATGGCAGTTCCGACGCGACGCGGGAAATCTAACAGAAGATTTCTGCAGAATGGTTAACATATTCTGTACAGTATTTTCTTGCAAATATAAAATTCAGTCTTGTCTGTCACGTCTTGTCTGCCTCGTCTTGTCTGTCTCGTCTTGTCTGTCACGTCTTGTCGGTCTGGTCTTGTCTGTCTGGTCTTGTCTGTCTGGTCTTGTCTGTCTGGTTTTGTCTATCGAATCTTCTCTGACTAGTCTTGTTCGTCTAGTCTTATTCGTCTAATATTGTCCGTCCAGTCTTGCCCGACTAGTTTTGTCTGTCTAGTCTAATCTGCCTAGTCTAGTCTGTCTAGTCTTATCTGTCTAGTCTTAGTTGTCAAGTCTTCTCCGTCTAGCCTTCTCCGTGTGGTCCTGTCCATCTTGTCCGTCTAGTCTAGTCCGTCTTGTCTTCTCCGTCTAATCTTGCCCGTTTAGTATTGTTTGTCTTGTCTTTCCTCTCTACTCTGTCTTGCCTTAAATGTTTCTGGTATTGTTGCTATAGAGAAAATGTTTTGATGGTGAAATTGTGATCTAATTGTGACGGGTTTGGCGGTGATGCAACGGCGATTGCCACATTATCTGTGGCCGTCGATGCGTGCAATTGGCGAGAGAATTTTCAATGTCGGCAAGGACGGTGAACGGCGGCGGCGTCGGTTGCGAATTGTTTTTCATTTCTTTCATTGTCGGGCGCATTTCGCAAAAAAGACCGACCGAAAGAGACAGCAGTTGGGTGAATTAGAGGGAGCGAGGAAGAGGCCGCGCGAATTTCACAAACGGCGATAACGTTGCGATTGCCAACAGAATTTCGGTTTATGTATTTTATTGTTGCAGAACATCGCGAAAAAAATTCGCACCTAAATATTAACGCGCGGTGGCGCAACGCCGCACTTTTTTGCGCACACCTTGCGAATATTTTTGGTTTTTGCGCAACCGGCTTTTTAAATACGTAAATGGATATAAGAAAAACTAATACGACGCGACGCAATTTAACTAGGACAAAGAGATTTGCAATAATGAAAGGTTTTATTAAATTCTTCCGTATTTACTATTCATGTTTAAGGCTAGACACACACGCTAGACTGGATAGACAGGACTAGACAGATAGTACTAGCTAGACAGTTCTAGCCAGACAGGACTAGACAAACAGAACTAAGTTGACAGGACTAGACAGAGAGGACTAGACAAGCAGGACTAGACAGACAAGACTAGACAGACAAGACTAGACAGACAGGACTAGACAGACAAGACTAGACAGACAAGACTAGACAGACAAGACTAGACATAGAAGACTAGACAGACAAGACTAGGCATACAAGACTAGACAGACAAGACTAGACAGACAAGACTAGACGGACAAGACTAGACAGACAAGACAAGACAGACAAGACTAGACAGACAAGACTAGACAAACAAGACTAGACAGACAAGACTAGACAGACAAGACTAGACAGACAAGACTAGACAGACAAGACTAGACAGACAAGACTAGACAGACAAGACTAGACAGACAAGACTAGACAGACAAGACTAGACAGACAAGACTAGACAGACAAGACTAGACAGACAAGACTAGACAGACAAGACTAGACAGACAAGACTAGACAGAAAAGACTAGACAGACAAGACTAGACAGACATGACTAGACAGACAAGACTAGACAGACAAGACTAGACAGACAAGACTAGACAGACAAGACTAGACAGACAAGACTAGACAGACAAGACTAGACAGACAAGACTAGACAGACAAGACTAGACAGACAAGACTAGACAGACAAGACTAGACAGACAAGACTAGACAGACAAGACTAGACAGACAAGACTAGACAGACAAGACTAGACAGACAAGACTAGACAGACAAGACTAGACAGACAAGACTTGACAGACAAAACTAGACAGGTGATACTAGACAGACAATAGTATATTTGTCAGGCAAATCTATACAAACCAAACTAATGTTAAATTTATGTTTTAGGTATTTTCATTGTCACTTCATCGTGGGACAAATCTGTTGGGGACCATCTTCCGGACCTATTTATGGAACGTTTTGTTCGCGGGAACCCGTACATCCGAACTTGTGTGCGCTTTGAAATCGCAAGTTCGGGTTTATTGGGACTCGTTGACGAGAAACTCGCCACAACTTGCAGCAACAATTTGCCCCAAGAAGATGAAAATCGCACAAGTGGAATCTAATCATAGCTTACAAGATTGTGCGGAGCGAATCCCAAGACTTCTAGTCAACAGGAAGAGGGTTATCTAAATATTTAGGTTTAGTTTATAGGTTGGAAAAGCGGATGGAACGATCTTTACATGGTTTGGCAATTAAAATTAGATGTTTGGTATTAGATTAGGGTAGTATATGAAGACTTGAAAGATTTAGAAAATGTATATCTGTTTTCTAATCTTAAAAAAAAATTGAGGGTTTTATATATTATACTAGATAATAGTATATTAAACCACTTCAACATGCGCGATTTTTCAGCACGCGTCCATGTTTAGAAAACGACGAGCGTGGCGTAGCGAGGAGTTTTCTAATGGACAAGTACGAAAAAAGCCTTATGAACGAGTTTTTATACTAATTTTTCTAGTTTGCGCCCTGTTTCCCAATTTCTACATAAAAAAATCGCCGATACATATTTTGAAAATTGTATTGCACACGTCGAGCGATTAACGTACCCATATGAGTGCTTTAATGACGTCATTATAGACGCAAAATAGAAACAATAGTTTTATGTATTATTAGTTTAGAGGGTAATGTGTATTACTAGATTGAATAGTTTTATATATCACTAGATTGGATAGTTTTATGTATTAGTAGTTGTAGTAATTTAGCATTGAAGTGTACTTAATGTATAGTTTCAAACATTAGTTTAAGTATATTTTAAATAACTAGTGTCTATTTAGTCCAGGTTGTTAATGTAACATTATGACTTCACTCACAAACTCAATTTATAAACAGATGTAGTCCAGTCTAGTTTTTCAAAACTTCCATGAATTTGGTATCATAGCTGTATATAATCTGTTTAAACTAAGACTTCTTCTTTTGTAAAATATTTTCGTTTTGTAATCCTGTTTTGTCTAATACTTCTCACTAAATGTAGTTTAAAATATTTAATTTAATACTAGGTCGTTTAGACTTACTGCCAATATTGCTTTTGTACATCAAAACACATAAACTAATTTTCATTTCATTTAGCTTATTGTTATTCTTCAATCATCATAGTTCATCGTATCATGATACATCATCGTTTCATCAAACTTCAGCGTATCTTCATACTTCAGCATCATCATACTTCAACAACATGATACTTCATGAACATCATATTTCATCAACAAGATACGGCATCAACATCATACATAATCATCAATACTTCATTATCACCACACTCATAATCATCATAATTCGTCATGTACAGTAGATCTTCACTAGGCGCAGTACAACAAAGCACCAACAGTCTACAACCTACAATCTACTTCATCATCAACATGTTTTATCTGTATTATCACACTTCATCATCCTGATTGTATGTCATCATGCTACTGCAACAAATGATTCATGATACTTTATCATCATGATACTCCATCATTATACTGGATCATCCATTTACTTCATCAACATGATGCTGCATCACCATCATCCAACATCAACATTACAACCCGTACTCTTCTACACAATCATTCCTCATTACCATCATTCTTCATCACCACCACCCTTCATCACCATCATTCTTCATCATCAAGATTCTTCATCATCATCGTGGTTCAACTTCACGTCCGTCCAAGTTTCTTCCACCATTGATACTTCATAGTACTCATAACTACTTCATGATTTTATTGGAGGTTGATGTTGTCTATGAGGTGTAAATCTAAGTCTAAATCTAAGTCTATTTAGGTATTGCCTGGGTGAGGTAGTAGGTTGTATAGTAAGTATTACACCTTTTGGGAGTACTGTACATCCTGCTAACTTTCCTGGTCTATTACCACGACATCGGGCCGAGAGCCTCCGCCAAGAGGAGGAGTCTTCACAGCGGAGAAGAAGCGGCGAATAATTTTGCGACGGAATTAAAGAAAGAAAGAAAGAAAGAGAGAGAGATGGAATTAAATGTTTTGGTTTTTTGTGCGTATTTTCTTTGTCTGTTTCTTTCTTTTTTTTTTCTCTCGTATTAAAATTTTGGATTTTGGGCTTAACTCGCCTGTTCCCTGAGACCCTAACTTGTGATGCTATGCGAACTCTCACAAGTTAGCGACTCGGGTATTGGCGAGTCTCACAAAACCACAAATACAGTTATCAATTAAGTTTTAATTCTATATTTAGTATTCGTTTTAAGGCTATAGTCTAATTATTCATTAATTATCATTTTGTGTAATTGTTGCTGTCGGACGAATCGAGACAAAGAAGATTAGTTGAAAAGACTAGACACATGGTTAATCAGAAAATACTAGACATACAAGGCTAGACAGACAAGAATAGATAGACATAACTAGACAGATAAGACTAGATAGAGGAGACTAGACAAACAAAACTCGATAATCAAGACTAGACAGGCGAGACTAGAGAAACAAAAATAGAAATGCAAGACTAGACAGAAAAGGGAAGAACTATACAATCAAGACTAAACAGACAAAACTAGACAGATAACACTAGACGGACAAGAGTAGACATATAAGACTAGACGGAGTCGACAGACAATATTAGACAGTATGGACTAGACATCCAATACTGGAGAGACAAGACTGAACAGATGCGACTAGACAGACAAGATTAGACAAACAATAGTAAACAAAAGTGAACAGATGGGACTAAATAGACAAGATTAAACGAACAAGACTAGTCTAACAAGGGGCAACAGGCAAGCCTAGATAGACAAGACTAGACAATATTAATTTATTATAGGCAATAGTGAACACACAGGGCTAGACTAGCAAGACTAGACAGCCAATACTGAACAGACGAGACTAGATGGACAAATCTAAACAGACAAAACCAGAGAGACAAAACTAGATAGACAAGACTAGACAGACAAGAGTAAATAGACTAGTGTAAGCAGACAAGACTAAACAGTGAAGACTGAGAAGATAGGTGTAGAGAGACAAGACTGGACAGATGCGACTAGACAGACATTCATTAGACAAACAAAACTAGATTAGTAATATTAGACAGTCAAGTACAAAACAGACAAAACTTAACAGATAAGTGTAGACAAACAATACTAGATGAAGCAAGGACAAGACAGACAATAGCAGAAAGACAAGACTAGATAGAAAAGATTAGATATATGAGAGTATACAGACAAGATTGGACAAAACTTGACAGACAAGAATAAACAGACAAGAATAGACACACAAGTTTAGACAAACATAACAAGATAGACAAAGCTGGGCAGACTGGACTAGACAGAAAGGCTGGTCAGACAAGACTAGAGAGGTACAACTAAACAGACAAGAATAGCAGACAAGACTAGACAGACAGGACAAGATAGACAAAACTAAACAGACAGGACTAGACACACAAGTATAGACAGATAAGGCTAGATAGACAAAACTGGTCAGACACGACTAGAAAGACAAGACTAGATAGAAAAGAGTAGACATACATGAAAATACAGACAGGATTAGACAAAACTAGACAGTTAAGACTAGACAGCCAATACTAAACACCACAGACTAGGCAGACAAGACTAGATGGACAAGACTGTATAGATGCAACTAGACAGACAAGATTATTCAAGCAAAACTATACTAACTAGACTAGACTGAACAGACAAGACTAAATAGACAAGACTCTACAGAAAAAAACTAAGCCGACAATACTAGACAAACAAGAGTGGATAGATAAAAGTGGGCATACTAGTCTAGATAGACAAGACTAAAACGACAAGACTAAATAGACAAAACTAAACAGACAAGACTAGACAAACAAGACTAGATAGATAAATGTGGGCATACTAGACTAGACAGGGAAGACTAGAGAGACACGACCGATCAGACATGACAGACAGGACAAGAGAGACAAGACTAGTTGGTAAAGACTACAAGACATATAAGAGTGTACATACAAGGTTGGATAAGACTAGACAGACAATGCTGGACAGATGTCTAGACAGTAAAGACTAGACAGACAAGACTCAACGTATAAGACTATACTGATACGACTAGGGATACTAAACTTATCGGACAAGTTTACACAGGCAAGACAAGTTTTGATTAGACGGACAATACTAGACAAGACAGATCGAAGTAGACAGACGATACTATACAATACGTTTGTAACATTTATTTTGGGTTTTGTGTTAAGTATTTGTTAATATTTTTGGGATATTTGGGGTTGTTAACATAAAATTTTCCTGAGAATCAGATGTTGAATTTTGGCGATGATAAATAATGTGAGTTTTGTTAACTTTAGTTATGATCTTGAAATTTCGTTGAAATGGGCAATTTTTCTTGAATTTGTTCAAAATTTAATCGAGAATGTGCAATAAACGATGTTGAAGCTTTGCTGAAATAAAAACTGTTCCAAGAATACCTAATCCAAAATCAAAAAAGAATTTTCTCTATATTTCTACACAAACTACATACTTCAAAGTATTTACTAAACTTGCATGAATAGAAATCGGTCCACTGTAAACTTTGACTTCAACTATTTTTTTAGAAACTATTTATGAGATGAAATAAAGAAATATACCGTTTGAAAGAAGCTGCGTGAAGATGGCCCCCCGAAATTGAAAAAATTAAAAAATTAAAGTGGGATACGTTTGACCAAGATTTGACCATGATTGACCACCAAATAGTTTTGTTTGCCCACATTCCGTTCAAAAGATATTACAAAAAAATGATCGGGGCTTAGCCCTCCAAAATGCATTTTTTCTGTATTTGAGAATGGCATCTTAATAACCATCGTTTTTCATGAAATTCCATTTTTAGGAACCCCAAAATCGATTTTTTAATAAAAAAATTTGTATTATTTTTATTGGTTTTTTGTTCGTTTGGTGTTGAAGAACTTCGTTTGACCATGTTTGCCCATAATTTTTTTTAATACAAAATATTTTTAACAGCCCCAAAATCGATTCTTTTAGTGTTTGATATCCATGAACAACATGAACGAGTCCCCAAAAGAAATGGATTGCCGAACTTTACCGACTATAATCGAATATGCTCGAAGTTGCATACCTATTCCCTTGCGATTTTCTATCAAACGGATAAGCGATTTTTATACCCAAAATATCAATCAATGACTCATTCGACTCGACCACGAATGAAGACGAAAACATTGATCCTAATTTTTCCGTGATTCAGACAGATAAGAGGTACATTCAGACAATAAGAGCTAAGCTACCTTCAATAAACTTTGTAATCGATAGCGAAGACGGTGATTAGAAAAAAATATCACATGTAACGAAATCGTACAAGAACATCAAGAAATGCGTTCGTACGAATGTCTTCGAGAATCCTGGACTGATGTTGTAGTTGTTGTATTGCTACAAGAAAGCGAAACTGCCATGTGCATACCAATTTAAAAGAGCAAAAGTATGCAGTTCAGAGGATAGCATATGGTTAAGGATAAATGGCAAGTGTAACGAATGTAACTCAATATTTGAAGGTCATTGCCTAAACAAACATCAAGCAGGAACTGGAATCAGCATAGCAATCACCACATCCGATACTAGAGGTATTTCACATTCAAAAAGTAGACAACTTAAAGGATCGGCACGTTGTGATGTTGGAAGAGCATTGTTGGACAAGCATCTTTATGGCGCACAGAAGCTACAAAATGCATGGATTTTGGCGACCCTACTGCTAGCAACATTCCCAATCCAGGTGTTTTGAGAAAACTCCGCGAAGAAGCCATCATCACATAAAGTCCAGAAATTGGGCTCGACGAGTTTTACTGCATATACGCTTCACCTTTACAAATTGCTCCGTACAAAAACAAAATTAAGACTGTGAAACAAGTTTCAATTGATGGAACTGGTGGCGTCATCAAATCCATTAGAGAACCTAACGGAGAAACGAAATGTTCTTTCTTGTATCAAATGGTTATGGAAGGTGAAGAAGAAATCGAACCTATTTTTCAAATGATTTCAGCCAAGCATGACACAATCACGATCGAATATTGGTTGAAAACATTTTTGAAATTAGCAGATCACGTGCCAAACGAAGTTTCATGTGATTTTTCGCAGGCCTTAAGAGTTTCAACGAATGTCGTTTGGACGTGTATATGTCAGTATGTTTCGAGTGGTTGCATAATGAGAATCTCCAAAATCGGCTTCAATGTTTCGTTCGACTGAATATCGCCCACCTCATCAAGATGATCTGCCGGAAAAAAAGTTTTTAATGGAAAATCCGGAAAATTGAAAGACTTTTACTTCAGATGCATTGGAGTCATGACAATTTGTCAAACATTGCAAGAATTCGAAAACCTTCTACTCGCCGTTTTTGTAGCTGCTCAAGCGAATGCGATGGTCAGGATGAAATGGGAGTTGACATTGCCAGTCAACAAAGAGCAATATTTAGAAAACTATATAGAAAACCTTTCAGCTCTGTCATCCGCTGGTCGTAACAGATCGATTCAACAAAGTTCTTTGCAAGCAACAAATCAAGATCCCAAAAACACGTTGGTCTCACCAGAAGATTCACTTTTTTCTTCTGTAGATTTTATACAGACACCATCGGAAATCAATACTATTCCACAAATCGGAAGAAGACGAAGAAAAAATCAAGAGGAAAATTGTACAAAAAAAAATCAAGAGGAAAATGTTTGACACCGTGTCCAGAAATACGACTCATTCATGATCGACCAATGAAGAGGGACAAGAGTAAGATGATTTTAAGAAATGGCGGAATTGTGGGACCAGTTTGGATTGGACAAAGATTAATACAATTGAAAAGCACTTGCCCGTTTGATAGCATTGTTGAATAGAAAAGATAGCTTACATTGATAATGAATTGTTTCAAGAATATTTGCAAAATTGGGGGGAAAATTGTCTAACCATATAGTTCATAAAAACATACGCAACGGTTGGATCAACTTCCAGACTTTACAACGCAAGAGGATTAATTCTTGCAAGCATATTTAAGGAGTACAATGGCGTCCTTGATTGCCAAGCAAATATCAGCAATCTTATCGGAAAACTATTTCTTGGAAATACAACTGCAGAACAAATGGCATGTACGATATGCCAGCCGAAATCCCGTACGCAAATTTCAATCGAAGTAGACGCAAAAACTATCATCAAATTCTGATTCAAAAACGGGATACAAAACTTCGTTGATGAGTTTTTTCAAAAAAACACGGACCTGCATCAACTGTTGCAATTCATCTGTCGCGGAAATGAATCCAGGAAAAAATATAATTCTCGACATAAAATAGGCATTGACCAACAGTTACCATAAAAAAATAAGCAATGATGCACCAGACAAGATTTTCCTCGTTGATATTCCCGAAAAAATTGCAATCAGGCGAAAAACGTATATTCTGAACGGGGAAATAGAATATGTCGAACCACCTGGGAGACAATTGAAAGGAACGAGAGATAACGGGCATTACGTGGCATATTGTCGAAGAATTACAAATCGCTGGGAAGTTCGCAAAGACCTATGCAAGGAAAAACAAATTTTAAATAATTCACAGAAGTTTCCATCATTTTTTAGACAAAAATTCACGAAAAATGAAGGAAATGGAAATTGGAAAATAAAAAATGTAAAATGGAATTTATATATAAGAAGATGGCAAGTTGTAACTAAACAGTTGGCATTTAAAATAAATAAAAAATAAAACAAAACTGTTTTTTTTTTAGTATTGACTTTGATGTACTGATATATTTATAATATATGTGCTTCCAGTGCGGAAAATACAAGGACCTATTAAAATGTATGTATTGCACAATTTTTCACCTCTTATGCAGCAAAAAAAAGCAAGGGTGGGCAAATGTAAAAACTATTTTGGCATACGTGAAATATGTTTTCATTAATTTTCGAGGTTTGTCCATTTTTTTGGTCAATTATCAATTCTCCATGAAATCTATATCTTTCAATTTCTCACCCCTTATGTAAATAAAACAACTTTTTTTAAGTAAAACTCTTAAAAATATTTTGAATTGAAAAAAAAATGATGGTGAAACATGGTCAAACGAAGTTTTTCAGCACCAAATGAAAAAAAAACAATATAAATAAAAAATATTATATTAAAAAAAAAAACGATTCTGGGGTTCAAAAAAAAAAATTTATTAAAAGAAATAGCGGGCAAACCTGGTCAACCGAAGTTTTTTAAGATGGCATTATCAAAAATAGAAAAAACGCATTTTGGGGGGCTATTTTTATAATGAACGGTATGTGGGTAAACAAAACTATTTGGTGGTCAATCATAGTCAAACCTTGGTCAAAAGTATTCCCATTTAATTTTTTTAATTTCTTTAATTTTGGGGGGCTATCTTCATGCAGCTTTTGAAAGACAATTTAAAATGCTTTAATATTAGTTTAAATTAAATAAAATTTATTTCGGTTTCTTGAGTTTCTTCTTCTTCGTCTTTTCCCGTTCATGCGGGGTCGACGTGTCTGACAAGTTTCCATTTTCCTCGGTCCCAAATGGTGTTTTCTGTTAACTGCTTCTCCCGGAGATCATCCTGCACGCAGTCCATCCAACTTTTTCTAGGCCTGCCTCTTTCCCTTTTGCCTTCCACCTCCAGATCAGCCACTCTCCTTCCTATATAACTCTCATCCCTGCGCTTAGTGTGGCCATACCAGAGCAAGCGTCCTTTATGCACCTTGTTTGATATTTCAGTCACTTTTACTCTACCTCGTAAGAAGCTGTTTTTGATGTGATCCTTTCTTACAACACCACACATCCATCTTAGCACATTCGTTTCAGCTACTTCCAGTCGCTTGCACTGTTAGCCAAGTTTCTGCACCGTATAGTATTGCAAGTCTCATTGCAAATTTATAGGCTTTACCCTTTACTTGGACATTCAGTCTCCTGTCACAGAAAATACAAGATAACCTATTCCAGTTTAACCTGGCCTGAATTCGGTGGGTAATTTCCAGATCTAGATTGCCATCGTGAGATACAGTGGATCCCAAATACTTGAAACTGTCCCTGCCTGTAGCTGGCTACCATCCATCTGAATAGTTTCATTTTCAGTTCCTCCAAGATACGGGTATTCGGTCTTATTCCTCTTGATTTTAAGGCCTCTGTCCTCTATGGCTCTTCTCCAGCATTCCAGTTTATATTCAAGCTCTTCCCTGTTTGTGCTGCATAAAAAAATATCATCTGCAAATAGCTTACACCAAGGAGAAGACATCCATTATAAGATCAAAAATATAGGATGCCTTGCATCTCATGTATCTCCATACCTCCTGACGGGGAACCTGATCATAAGCTTTCTCCAGGTCTATGAACACCATATGTAGTTCTTTTCTCTTCTCCCTGTGATTTTCCATGACCTGCCTAAGTGCAAAAATAGCATATTTTGTTCCCTTTCCCGGCATAAATCCAAACTGTTCACCTCCTATTGTCGTCTCCATCGGAAGCCTATTTTCAATAACTTTCTCCCAGATCTTGTGTGCGACGTGAGTTTTATTCCTCTGTAACTTGCATAATCCTGAATGTCTTCACCTTTCTCCTTATAAATGGGAATTATGCCATTCCTTGCGCATTACTTCCTCTTGGAGTAACTGTTAGAATAGATTCCACAACATATCTATACACTCTTCACCCAGACATTTCCAAGCCTCCACTGGAAATTCATCGGGGCCGGTTGCTTTTCCACGTTTTATTTTCCGAATAATAGCAGTTACAACATCTTCCATGCATATACCAGTTGTTACATTGTGATTTGGGATGCCATCCTCAAACACAAGCCGGACATTTTCCTTATTTAGCAACTTTTTAAAATATTTCTCCCATCTCATCTTAATATGCTCTTCATCTTGAATTACAATTCCTTGTTCACTTTTCATCTGCCTGATGTGTGTGAGATCTTTTGAAGCACTCTATCGTGCTTTAGCGATTCTGAAAAACTTGGCCTCCCCTTCTGTGGTCTCTAGTTCTTTATAGACTTCCTTCCATGCAGCTGCCTTTGCTTTCCCTACAGCTCTTTTCACAACTTTATTTGCCTTTCTGTAATGTTCTCTATCTTCGTTATTTCTATACTCATCCCATTTCTTTTTCGCTTGTCGTTTTGCCTTGATGTCTTCCTGAACCACATCATTCCACCACAATGTTTCTTTATCCAGTGGAGCACCTTTCCCAGACGTCTTCCCCAAAACTTCCACTCCTGCTTTTTTTATATGATCGTTTCTTGTAACACCACACATCTATCTTAGCATCTTCATTTCAGCTACTTCCAGTTGCTTGCACTATGACTGCACTGCAAGTTTCTGCTCCGTATAGCATTGCAGGTCTCACTGCACATTTATAGGCTTTACACTTTACTTGGATATTCAGTCTCCTGTTACAGAGAATACCAGATAACCTTTTCCAGTTTAACCAGGCAGCCTGAATTCGGTGGGTAATTTCCAGATCTAGATTTCCATCGTCAGATACAGTGGATCCCAAAAAATGTCCATTGCCTTTAGCTGGCTACCATCCATCTCAATAGTTTAATTTCCAGTTCCTCCAAGACACAGGTATCCGGTGTTATTTCAACTGATTATAAGGCCTCTGTCCTCTATGGCCCTTCTCCAGTATTCCAGTTTATATTCAAGCTCTTCTCTGTTTGTGCCGCATGAAACAATATCATCTGCAAATAGCATATACCAAGGAGATGGTTTTCTTAAGCTTCCAGAGAAGACATCCATTATAAGATCAAAACTATAGGGGCTTAGTGCAGATCCTTGGTGAAGACCTACTTGAATCGGTATAGTATCTGACAATCTAACACTGCTTCTAATTAGTGTCCTTGCTCCGCGGTACATATCCTGAACAATGCGAACATACTTCTTCGGTACTGCCTTGTATCTCATGCATCTCCATACCTCCTGACGTGGCACCCGATCATAAGCTTTCTCTAGGTCTATGAACACCATATGTCGTTCTTTTCTCTTCTTCCTGTACTTTTCGATGACCTGCCTAAGTCCCAAAATAGCATCTGTTCTTCCCTTTCCCGGCATAAATCCAAACTGTGCACCTCCTATTGTCGTCTCCACCCGAGGCCTACTTTCAATAACTTTCTCCCAGATCTTCATTGTGTGCGACATGAGTTTTATTCCTCTGTAATTTGCACAATCCTGAATATCACGTTTCTCCTTATAAATGGTAATTATGGCACTCTCCCGCCATTCCTTGGGCATTACTTCCTCTTGGAGTAACTGTTGGAATAGATTCCACAACATAGCTATGCCCTCTTCACCCAGACATTTCCAAGCCTCCGGAAATGAAAACATTTCCAAGCCACTGGAAATTCATCGAAGCCGGTTGCTTTTCCACATTTTGTTTTCCTAATAATAGCAGTTACAACATCTTCCCTGCATATGCCATTATGACTTGGGATACCATCCTCAAACACAAGCCGGACATTTTCCTTATTTAGCAACTTTTTAAAATATTCCTCCCATCTCTTCTTAATATGCTCTTCATCTTGAATTACAACTCTTTGTTAACTTTTCATCTGCCTGATGTGTGTGAGATCTTTTGAAGCCCTCTATCGTGCCTTAGTGATTCTGAAAAGCTTGGCCTCCCCTTCTGTGGTCTCTAGTTTTTCATAGACTTCCTTACATGCATCTGCCTTTGCTTTTACAACTTTATTTGCCTTTCTGTAGTGTTCTCTATCTTCGTCATTTCCAGACTTATCCCATTTCTTTTTTGCTTGTCGTTTTGCCTTGATGGCTTCTTCAACCACATCATTCCACCACTATGTTTATTTATCCTGTGAAGCACCTTTCCCAGACGTCTTCCCCAAAACTTCCACACCTGTTTTCCTGATTGCTTCTGAATTTACTGTCCACCATCTCTAAACTCCTTCCACTGGCCGTATTCCTTGCAATACCTTTTCCTTGAATTCACTTCTCAAAATTGGATCTTTCAATTTCCACAATTTAATTCTTGGAGTAATTTTCCTTTCTGTTCTTTTCTTAATGCCCGTGAATTCATAATCAATAACAAGCACTCTTTGTTGTGGTGTAACATTTTCCCCCAGAATAACTTTACAATTCTTAACCTCCTTCAAATGCATTCTTCTGCACAAAAGGAAATCTATTTGGCTCTCTCTTCCTCTACATTTGTAGGTCACCAGATGCCTTTCGTTGCCGGATGCCTTTTCTGAAGCTAACCCTTTACTAATTTCTGGGATAACAGTACAGCTGAGAATAAAATCCCCAATACTTGTGAAGAAAATATTAAAATCCCACATATTATATTACTATTTCTTAAGTCCCACAAAGGAAAAGCAAATTTGACACTAAATTAATTTGACATTTCGAACGATAATTTTCTTGAATTTAGCATATTTCGGTTTCTTGTGTTTAGCATAGTGAAATTAACACAAGAAACAAATTAATATTTGTTTATTATTAAATGAAATATGATTATTGACAATTGAAGACATTATTTTAAAAACAACACGTCCAAAAACCATTTTGTTCAGAAAACACAAAAAGCTTCGAAACAGTCCTTGTTGGTCAACGTTTTAGACCGTTTATTTTTTAGAGGTTTAAATTGGGTGTAGGTACTTATTATCTTCTTAATTTATCATTGTTTTTTTTTTCTTAATTCGTTCAGAATGTCAAAAAAATGTTTGGACATGTGTTGTTTTTGCGGAATACTTTGGAGAAAATACGGACGGATGTGTTAAAAATAAGGAAAACCAGTAGAAACTAACTATATTTTTCAGTTTATTATAAACTTAATAAAGGGGTGCTAGGCAACCGCCAAACAAGTTAGACATGCAAAAGCTTTGCTCGTAGAAATTGTGTATTTTGAGTGGTGTAAAGTTCATAGGGAGAGAAGTTTGGAAAACAAATAGTTAACATTGGATTAGTGTAAAGAATTGTGTAAAAACAAAGTGAATTGGTGATTTCTATTTTGAGAAGGATTTCTAAATTTGACGTTTAATTAATTTGACATTTTGTAAAAGAAAGCTATAGTTCATTTTTAAGAATGCAGTAACTAGAAACCTGATTTACACTATGACAAATGTTCAATCTAGTTACAAAATTTGGCGCTAAATTCAAATATAGTTACTTGAATATGAAATTGGTAATTTATTAATGGTTTCATTGAATATCTTATTATTATTGATTAAATACTCCAAATGGCAACAATAGTAATAAAATACAAAGAAATAAATGAAGAAAAACACAACAAATCTAAATGATACAAACAGATCAGATGATAATTGTGAATTGACACGGCAGCCATTGACAACTGACAGCTGCAAATGTATGTGACAAGAAAGAGAGAAAAGAGGTTGAGATGGAGAAGTAAATATCGTCGGTGTGAACTTCTCCTCGATTTAAGCCAATCAGGGAACAAGGTCAAATAAGCCCTATCTTCCCTGTACTGCATTCTTAAAAAAATGGTTTATAGTAGAAATTATGAATAAAATAAAAAAATCTAAAATAGATCTGGACCTAGTACTATAATAATATGTGCTCCTGGGACATCTTCGATAAACAATGGCACAGAGCTTAGCACCTGGGAAGAGTGGGGTGGACAAGACTCCTTAGCCATAGTGAAGGCGATCTGTCTAGAGGTGACCTAAGCTAACAACTTAGGTAAGCCTCCAAGCTAACAACTTAGGTAGTATCTTGGACAGTGGTTTGCCAGAATATTCTTCAACTGAGCATGGAGGAAAATTTCGCTAAATGCACTACCCCAATTGGAAACCACCGTCACTTATGGTGACGTTAGCGGACCTTCGGATTCTGAGTCCGCACCAACATGCTTTAAGGACGAGTCGGAGCATCCTGAAATCACCGGACGTAAACTCAGACCAAGACGGCAAAGCTTCTTCGAAACATTTAATGCTAACTCACTGCTAAAAGTGGGTAAACAGAAACATCTGACTGATTCACTAACACGACACAACATAATACTGACAGCAGTACAGAAAACCAGATTTACGGACGAACATGCCTTCGAGTCCCAAGGCTACAGAATCCTCAAAGGAAAAGCTGGGCCAGCGGGTAATGAAGAACGTACCCCACTTAGGTACAGGATTTATAATCAGTCACGGGGTACTGGATTTAGTCACCGACTTTACCTCCCCGTGCAGTCGAGTGTCCATCCTCTCTCTCAATTGTGCAAGCAAGGGCTACAGTATAGTCAATGCACATGCCCCAATCAACCAGGACAACAGACGCAATCCAGACAGAACTGATAAATTCTGAGGACTAGAAGATATTATCTCTAAAGTTCAAGAGACTCAGAGCACACCGCCATACTGCTTGGTAACTTCAATGCTCAATTGGGAAGAGAGAAAAAAATACAGAAACATAGTGGGCAATTATCCGGCGCATAAGCGAAACAACCGCAACAGAGAATGATTGGTGGATCTGTGTAGGACGTTTGGGTTGCTCATGAAGTCTATAGCCTTCAAACACTTGCCAAGGAAGCAGAAGACTTGGCTTTCACCTAATACCAACCTGGGTGAATTCCAGATAGATCGTGTGACCATTTCACGAGAATGTCAAAAGGAAATACAAAACGTGGAGGTACTAAGAAGCGCCAATGTGGACTCAGACCACTACCTCTCAAAGATCAAAATAAGACTCCAGCCTAGAAACAATAGATTACGCCGTACCTGCAAAATGTTAAGATTTTACGTAGAGCGACTTAAGAACAGTCAAGAAGTAAGTCAGAGACTGAACAACAGATCTATACAGCTGGGACCAACTGAAGGAGACTCTTGTCCAGGCGGCCAATGAGCTCGCCCCTCTCGCTAGAAGAAGACCAATAGCCCAAAGACAGACAGCCTGGGTTAAGTGGAGTTTTAAAAAGGCAAAGGAAAATTGGGATACATTTTTGGAACAAGGAAAGGAAAATTTACAGCCAAGATAATTCGAGGAATCAAACGGACCTTCACACAAAACCAACTAACCCAAATCGAAAAGAGCTTTGCTAAGAATAAGTTCAGAGTTTTCTTTGGAACCTTCAAGCACTCAGAAAATACGCTCCGCCAAGCCTCCACTTCAGACACTCACAAGACAAACAGGCTTTTAACGACAAGGACAACTGCCACCTTTTAGCTCAGTACTTTAAAAATCTATTCAACAGTGATCTACTCAGCGAAAACTTCGACTATAAACTACACCAAACCCGTACTCGCTATCCCTTTCATTGAAAGAAGTTGGTCAAATCATTCAACTTCTTAAGAATAATAAGGCGCTGAAGAGGGCTCTATTGTTGCTGAACTGTGGAAAGGGGCTGGAGGCAATGCCGTGCGCAAGCTAACCGGGATCATCCAGGACATCTGGGAAACAAAGAAATTACCACCCGATTGGAAATCGACTCTGATCCATCCACTTCACAAAAATGAAGATTTTACTGATTTAAACAACTACCGTGGAATTTCTCTCGTCCCAGTAACATACAAGATTCTCTCCAAGGCGTTACAAACAAGGGTAGAAAATCAGCTGGATAGTCAACTGGGAGAATGCCAGGGAGGCTTCAGGAAGACCCAATCCTGTGTTGAACAGATCCTAAATCTTAAAACTGTTCTTGCATACTCCAAGATGAGAAACCGCAAGGTGGTCTTCACCATTGTCGATTTTAGGAAAGCCTACGATTCCATTGATAGTGAAACGCTTAACAAAGTACTACAGGAACTAGGGCTAGGCAAGACCCGCAGACTCATCCTAGAAACCTTGACCAACATCCATTCCAAGGTTAAATTTAGAGGCGAGATCTCAGAAAGCTTCGAAATAAAAACTGGAGTAAGACAAGGATGGACTTTCCCTCAGCTCTCTTCAACTGTGTCCTTGAAAAGGTTATGAGAGAATGGTGCAAGGAACTGATCAACTTGGGTGTTTAGAGTGGTATCTACCTGGGACGTAAGAACGGTGAACTAGTTGTAGATTGTCTGGCCTTTGCAGATGACATGGCAGTGATTGCTGATTCTCTTGAGATGGCAACAATTCAGGTAAATTTCCTTAGAAAACAGGCTGCAAACGTGTGTCTTCAAGTGTCGCTGGAGGAAACAGAATTTTTCACCAATATCAAAGAAGCAAGCAAATAGATGTTACTAGAGCAGGGAAATATCAAGAGGACTGAATAATTTAAGTATCTCGGCAAATGGTTTGAACCCAATTTATCAGAAAGAGCATCATTATCCAAGAGAGTTAGTAAGTTAGAACTAGCCTATCGACTGACTAAGAACACCTACAACAAGAAATAACCATGGCCAGAAGCTCAGTATGCCATGGAGTGTCTTTCCTTGAACCGAAGAGGTTCGGTATAGAAATTGGAAGTCAGAGAGAGGAGAATCCTCAGGAAGATCCTAGAGCCATTAAAGGAAGATGGGGAATTCCGAAGGCGACATAACTCTGAGTTCTACGAACATATTGAGAGGCTCTCTGACTGTGCAAGTAAAGGAAGGGTAACTTTCCATGCCCACGTTGCAAGATTGACTCCAAACCGACTAACCAACCGGCTGTTCACCTTCTGGCAAAACAAGAAGGTTCGTACCACTCGATTGAAAAAACCTAGAAGGATATTAACTGGGATTTGGGAGTAATAGCCATCTCTAGACGTGTTTCGAGATTTATCTCTCATCAGTACAATTTTGCTTTTATGAACAACAATTTGTAAACCACGTACATGGGTTTCAAGTAAGTGGTTTACAAATTGTTGTTCATAAAAGCAAAGCTGTACTGATGAGAGATAGATCTCGAGATGCGTTTACAGATGGCTATCCACTTAAGGTATCGCAAAGACATGATCTTAAAAAACAATATTATTTTTCTGATTCTTGTTGAGTGCCACGAAGGTGGACTGAAAGCTATAAAATAACTGACAAATTTCACATCAGATTTGTTTTTGGTAGTCCTAAAAAAGACTCATTAGTATTATAGAGCTCCGGAAAGGTTGACTATATTTATATATTCATCTCAATTAAAATTATCTCATTCTGTAGGAACCTCCACTCGTTCTGCACGTCTTTTTTTCTTTTCGACCAAAGATTGTCTTGATCGTTTGGGGGGTATGAATGATCTTTTACTGGAAATATATAACGAACTTCATCAAAGAGCTTGAGGACATGAACCAAAAACTATATAAAATGAACCATCACATACTGTTTATTATGGCCAGGACACCCTTCGCTTATGAGAACTAGAGTTCCTGAATTTAATTCATGGCTGTTTATATAGTGAAGGATCATTGACGTGGCATCATTGCTACCTTTTTTTGCTATAGCTTCATGGTACGTATAGATAGCAGCCTCTCCACTTCCCACATTATGAATGCCAAACACAATACCACATAAAATATAGGGTGGAATGTGGGGAAATGGGATAAATATGCAGATACAAACATAAGGATAAATTTCCTCGACGTTTGCTTTACTGTTCCTACAAACATTCGGTAATTTTCTGCAGTTGCTCCCATGGTCTTCACTTTGGTGTCTACATCTTCCGAGAATTTAAGCCAGTATGCTTTTTGGAAATTAAATCTCCTTTGAAAGGGTACGTTGTTGTACCTTATCCTCGACGTAGTTTCACATAGTATAGGGCTATAATGTGATTGTGATGATATATGGTTGCAAATTCGCTTGAAGGTCTGTTGTTTTATGTTATCACTTACAAAAATTAGGTCCGGGTTGTATGCTTTACTCCATCTGCCACTGTTAAAGGAATGTGGAAGTTTTGGATCATGAATGACTTCTAACCCTTTAGCGTCTGCCCATGTTTCCACTCTGTCACCATCGTCATTATTTTCTTTATAGCCCTATGTGAGCCCCCTACCCCAATAGCCCCTATGACTATTAAAGTCACCCACAATAATTTTTGTTTTTTTGATTGTCAAAATTTATAGGATCTTGGAAAATGAATGGTTTCGTAGGGGCTTATAAATGGAAGTGACTATGCAATTTTGACTGTGCAATTTCTATGTCGGACTGTTCCGTGTGATCTGATGATAAGATTTGTAGTTTTGGTTTCGCAAAGATGGCGCTACCGTATTTCTCGTGTGGTCTTTCAACTATGTTCTACATACCTTGGACATGTGGTCTACTGTTATTGGCTGCCCGGTGGGTTTCCTGTATTCAGAGGATATCGCATGCGGTGGTCTTACACAGGTCTGATAATAGTTCTTCTTTCGATTCTGATAATCCGTCAATGTTAATTGAGATCGTTTTTAACTTCTTGGCATTTGGCTCTGAAGAGGGCTTTTTTGTAGTTTAAGCATTTGTTGGTTGTTTGGGATTGCAGAAATTCTAGTGTGCACCTTTAGCGCGAGCTGCAGGTTTTCTACGTGCACGGTAGACTTGACATTAATTTCTTAATGATGTGGTGATCTGGACGCAATAAAGCGGTAATTCCGAGCCGTTGTAAATCTCCCTCTCCCTGCACCAGGTCGTCTATGAAAGGATCCAGTCTCCCCATAACGTTGGAACACTCT
The DNA here is from genome assembly GCA_944588485.1 of Phosphuga atrata. NCBI lineage: Eukaryota > Metazoa > Arthropoda > Insecta > Coleoptera > Silphidae > Phosphuga > Phosphuga atrata. Next base: position 41,411,905 of record OX155904.1, on the reverse strand, counting down.
TCGAACCGCGTCTCATATCCTGTTAGCAACAGCTCGCTGGCTAAGTTCGTTTTCGATTAGAACAAAGACTTGGGCGGCTTTTTGCTAGTGTAGTATGCATTAAACTAACACTCTTAAAAACAAATTATGAAAATTATGAAACAAATTTATTTGCAAAGGCAATAATTATAATCTTTCGCAAGTTTGTTATTCTTGTTATAACTTCTTGTTATTAACCACCACATAAATACGTTTGTTTTTAATTTACAGTATGCCGATTTCTATGCAGGCAAGTTTAGATTTGTTTCCCGAATTTAGCAAATAGGTTCAATGTTAAATAAAGAATATTCGTCTCGTAGTATTTTTTGCTGAAACTTTCTTAAAACCGAATATATTTCAAAAATAGCTACATCAAAATACAAAAAAGTTTGTTCATCAAGTTGATGCAAACTACTTATAGTCAAGGCTAGACAGACGAAACTAGAAAAGACGAAACTTTTTAATAGTTTTAGCAATTTCGTTCAAACCAAAATCAATCTGCTGATTTTGATTGAGATACCCTTCCTTAAAATGAATTATAAATTACCACGTTTAGATTAATTGTTTTACGTAAGATTTTAGATAAGACTTCATACTTTTCACTACGGCGCGATTTTTTACAAATCGTGTCCGCTGTACGGCATGCGGAGGGTACTGCGGATTCAAACGGTTCCCGCAGTTAGGTACTTACTATTTGCGTATAAATACAATTCCCACAGTTTGTGGTAGTCATAAATGTGCTGTAGTTATATAGGGCTGTATTGAAATGATGCAAGCGGATTAGTACGGTTCCCGTAGTTGGGGCCAAAAATATTAATTACGCTAAAATCATGTTTTCATATGTCTATAACATTTTTAGTAGCCTATATCATAATTATAATACAGTGGATGAGTTGATTTCCCATAGTAAGTACCACAAAAAAGCTAGCCTATTCCCGCAGCGAAAGGGTTTATACCATGGGCCTAGCCAGGGTTTAGTTTCGGGGGCGTTTAGAAAATATTTCGGGATGGGTTTTGCAGAAATGCACCAATTTACTTTCTCAAACTGACACACAAGGGTTCCTAAACTCCACATCTACCATGCTCTCTTGAAGATAGTCGTCTCTACTCGTGCTTCCTGATTTCAATATAATATTTATGTTATATTTTGCATATTTAAGGGGGGTTTGAACCACGGTGAGTGATGGTCTGACGAGTTCGATGGTCCGGTTCCAGGACTGGCGACATGTTTAAAATGCCAAGAGCTTCTGCGATAAGTTGCTCCCTCATTAGTTTTGACATTGTAGGATCTGGATGCTACCTGTTCTCTGTTTATCACCTTGGCTGGAATCCAATTTTTGTGATCTTTTCGTAGTAGTATATCTCCTCCTATTATAAATTGTTCATTTTCTTTTTTTCCCTATCTGCATTTTCCTTTTCTTTCTCCTTTATTGTTTTCAAATTCTTAGTAACATTTCTTATAATTTTAGGTGTAAATAACTTCTCGTTGGTAGGTAATAAAGTCTTGGTTCTATTATTCATTAGTCGTTGACATGGTGATCCTAGGTCGAGTCTGGGCGTTTTTCTGCGGTGTAGCAGAGCTAAGTAAATATCAGAGGTATTTTTTGAGTAGATTTTTTGCTTAATGTACATATCTCTCTGCTAAACCATTGGATCTGGCAAAATGTGGACTTGAAATTCGGTGTTCGAACTGCCATTGTTTAGTAAATTCTTTGAATTCATGACTGCTATACTGTCTGCCTCCATATGTTTGAAGTGTGTCTGGTATTCCAAATGTAGCAAACCATGCTTTCAAGACTTTGATAATAGTGGTGCTATTTGTCACATCCACTTGTTTGAAGTCAAAAAACCCTGAGAAAGCATCTTCTATTTGTAGATATTCATTTCCTTGAAAATGGAATAAATCAGATGCGACAATGCTCCAAGATCTTTTAGTTGGTCTCTGTTGTATCAAAGGCTCCATTGGATTATCTTTCTGAATTTTATTACAGGTTTTACAAATTCCTACATAATCTGTAATGTGTTGTGTCATTCCAGGCCAGAAAACGTTGTCTCTAGCAAATTGTAGCATTCCTTGTACACCCTTGTGTCTCAGATGGCAGTGCTTCATTATTAACGGTACCATTGATGGTGGATTTGAATTAATACTCTGTCGCTTTAGAAAATCAGATTATTAATGACGCCCAGTGTTTCTCTATATGTCCAATATTTTTTTAAGTTATCTTTGACTTCTTCAATTTTGTCAGGCCATCCTATTAAAATTATTTCTTTTTGTTCTTTTAATTCATTGCTATTATCTGTATATCTTTTCAAGTCTTCTTTACGTGATTTAGTGAATGGAACAACGGCACATATCTGAAGCGTTTCATTGTGCATTTCTTTGCAGCTTAGATTCTGGCAATCTCTACTTAGTGCATCGGCGACGTACATCTCTGAGCCTTTTCCATAAATGATTTTAGGGTTATACGGCAGTATTTGATATAACATTCTTTGTAATCTGGGCGGCGCTTCCGCGAGTGACTTCTTGAATATTTTTTCTAAAGGTTTATGGTCAGATTCGATGGTAAGATTTTTACAACCCCAAATGTAACTGTGAATTTTTTTACAAGCTACCTATATGGCATTTGCTTCTTTTTCCAGTTGACTGTATCCTATTTCTGTGGTAGTAAAAGACTTGGCGCAGTAAGCAATAGGTTTTCCTTTTTGAATCAATACTCCACCGCAGGCATAACTACTTGTGTCCACTGAAAGTAGTATAGCTCTTTAAGATTATAATATCCCAAAAGGGGAGGCTTTTTCAGTAACTCTTTCAATTTTAAAAAAGCCTCCTCTTGCTCGTTGTCCCAATACCATTATGTGTCTTTTTTCAGTAATACTCTTAATGGTCTAGTTACATCAGCCATGTTTTTCATGAATTTTGAGAGGTATGTTACTAACCCAAGGAATCTCTATCGTTTCTAATTTTTCTGGGTCTGGCTTCAATCCTCTGTTCGTCACAATATGTCCTAAGAATTTAATTTCTTGTGTACTGAATATGCATTTTTCTTTATTTAGCTTTAACCCTGAATTTCGAAATTTATCTAGCACTTTTTGTGTATTTTTTTCTAATTTATCTTGTGTTTCAGCATGTATATCATCCATTGATACCTCTGTGTTTTCGATGTCCGTGAGGAGTGAGCTCCTGTCTTGTTGAAACACTTCAGGCGCAGATGCTAAACCAAATGGCATTCTCAGGCAAGAGAATTTCTCAAGCAATATTCTGATGTTCTTTTTTTGACTCTAAGCTGCCAAAAAACTTTTGCAATCTAATAAAGTGAACCATTTTGAACCGTGTATTCTTGAAGTAATTTCTTCAACCGTGTTTAGAGGATAGTAACCTCTTCTTAGGTTTTTATTGATAACTGAGGGATCTAAAAACAAACGTATTTTTCCATTTTTTCTTACTACTACCATAGGTGAAACTGCTGGTGTTGGTTCTGTGACTGCTTTTATTATTTTTTGTTCGACCATACTCTCCAGTTCTTTTTTTACTTGATCTCTGATTATCTGTGGTACCTTTCTTGGTGGGCATATCGGCAGCAGAGGGTTGTTTATCAGGTCTATATCTATTTAAATTGTTTCAGGCATCCAATTCCATCAAAAAGTTCTTCATTTTTCTTTGACAATTCTTCAACTCGTCTCACTAAGTTGAGGTTTACACAGCTTGTTTTGCCGGGGATTGGTGTAACTTCCTTCTCTACTAGTATGTATTTGACGGCTAACTTTTTATATTTAATTTGTGTTTCGATCCATGCCTCTCCTAATACAGGAATTTTGTGGTTTTTCCCTTGTAGTGTCACTTTCTATGCCGATTACTATTTTATCCCGAATTATGCTGTCTTCAAGAATTCCATAACCACAATTTTTAACTTTGGTTTTGAGATTAGTAAGAATTTCATCAAAATATTGTCCACTTTCTTGTGTCATGAGGTTGAACATATATCTTTCATAGGTTTCATTAATTCTCGGCGTAAAGTAGTTTGTAAATTTCTCTCTCTCTCTCTCCAATGGCACTACAGCCCGAAGCGAGCCCTGGCCTCCACCAAACGTTGTCTCCAGCGTTCCCTTTCCTCTGCCGCCGCCCGCCAGTTCCGCACCCCCAGCATCTCTCTCGCATCCCTTTTCACACTTTCCTCCCATCTCGCCCTTGGCCTGCCCGCTTTCCTTCTACCTTCCGGCACTCTGAGTATTTGTCTCGGCACTGCTGTTGGAGCCATCCGGCACACATGTCCCGCCCATCTTAGCCTGCTTAGTTTTATGTGGGATACCACATCTGGGCTTTTGTATAACTGATATAGCTCGAAGTTCATCCTAATTCTCCAGCCCTCTTCGCTGTTAATTGCCCCATAAATTTTCCTCAGGATCTTTCGCTCAAAAATCTCCAGCATCTTTTCCGATTTCTGGGTCACCGTCTATGCTTCGCTTCCATATGTGAGGATGGGTCGTATGATTGCTTTATATATATTACACTTCGTTTGTCTGCTAGCTAGCTTCGAGTTAAGGATGGATTTAAGAGTGAAGTATGCCCTGTTGGCTTGCATGATTCTATGTTGTACTTCCACTCCTTCGTCGTTCTGATCCGTGACGGTTGATCCCAGATATTTAAAGTTGTTGACGACTTCTACAGTATACTCTCCCATATCCAGATTATTTACTGCGTGTGCTGGCGCTCCCGGTCTTACCATCATTACTTTTGTTTTATCCTTGTTTATTGACAGACCTATCTCCTTGGCTCTCTTCTCCATTTTACCGTAAGCATCTTTCATTGCCGTTAGCGATCTACCGATGATGTTTAGGTCGTCAGCATAGCCCAAAAGTTGCGTGGATTTATTGTAGATGGTACCGTTGCATTCTATCTGAGCTTTCCTTATAGCTTTTTCGAGCGCGATGTTAAATAATATGGGTGATAGACTGTCTCCTTGTCTCAGACCTGTAATGGTTTCAAACTTGTGCGATGTCGTTTTTTGGATACCGACTTGGTTCCAAGTCTTTTTTAACGTACAATTTACCAATTTAATGATCTTTTGTGGTATCTCGAATTCTTCCATTGTCTTCATGAGTGTTCTTCTATCGATAGTATCATACGCTTGTTTAAAGTCTACGAAGACCTGGTATGTGCTGATGTTCATTTCCCATGTCTTTTCTAGTATTTGTCTGAGGGTAAACATTTGATCAGTCGTCGACTTTCCTTTCCGGAAACCTGTCTGATACTGTCCTATAATGCTCTCTGCGTACGGATGGAGTCTTCGTCCGATTATCCATGACAGCACCTTGTAGGCCGTGTTAAGAAGAATTATACCACGATAGTTCTTGCACTCCAGTTTGTTTCCTTTCTTGTAGATAGGGCATATCTTCCCCTCCCGCCATTCCTCCGGTATCTCTTCTGTCCTCCAGATTCTTCCTATCAGCTGGTGTAAAGCACAGTTCAGAGCGTCTCCTCCCATTTTGATCATTTCAGATGTTATCATGTCCGGTCCCGGTGCTTTGTGGTTCTTTAGTGCCTTTATCGCCTCGCTTATTTCTCTTTGCGATGGTTCGTTATCTTCTCTCAGATCTCTTACTTCTGGTGTGTGAATTGGGTCGTCTTCAGCTGTTTGTCCGGTTAATTCCACTCATAGTGAGGTATTCAGGAGTTCGTTAAAATATTCCGCCCATCTACCTACCACTTTACTTTCTTCAGCCAGTAAAGTGCCCTCTTTACTGTTGATTATTGTTGCTCTGGGCTGAAATCCATTTCGCAGGTTGTTCACTATCTTGTAGCATTCTCTAATTTCGTGTTTCTCTTGGTGGTGCCCTATCTGTGCCACCTGTTCGTTAAAATGAGCCCGTTTCTTCTTCCGAAATAATTTGAATGCTTTCTTTCTTTGCTTGTTGTATTAAGCTTGTTTGGCTCTCGTGGGTCTCTGCAAATTATCTGCCCTAGCTTTCTGTTGTTTCTCGCGTGCTACTTCACACTCTGCATCGTACCATTGTTTTCGTTTTTTCCTATGGACTTTCCCGAGCGCCTCCTCTGCCGATTCCTTAATCCCCTTTGCAATTTCCGTCCATTGTTCTTCAATACTATGATTTTCCGTCAACACTCCAAGTTTTTCGGCGATCTTTTCTTCGTACCGTTGCCTTACCCTGGTTAAGTTCAGTTTTTCCACATCCCATTTTTCTATTCCGCTGTTTGCTGGCTTTTTCGAGTTGGCTAGCCTTTGTTTTAATTTAATCCTCACCAGGTAATGGTCCGAGTTGCAGTCTGCCCCTTTGCAGCTTCTGACGTCCTGTATGCTGGACATAAATCTGGTGTTTATTAAGACATGGTCTATTTGATTGAGTGTCCTTCCGTCTGGTGATCTCCATGTCATCTTGTGGATGTCTTTATGTGGGAATAGCGTACTGCTGACTACAAGGTTTCTAGATGCTGCTAGGTCCACTAGTCTCTGTCCATTGTCGTTAGTATTTTCGTGTAGGCTGTGTTTTCCAATCGTGGGTCTGTATACGTCTTCTTTCCCTATCTTAGCATTGAAATCCCCCAAGATCATCTTTACGTCGTTGTTGTGTGTCGAATCGAATAGCCTTTCTAGTTTTGCGTAGAAGATCTCTTTTTCGTCGTCTGTTTTCTCTTCGCTCGGTGCATGTACGTTAATTATTGTCAGATTGAAGAGCTTCATTCTTATTCGGATCATGCAGAGTCTGTCATCTACTGCTTGGAAGTCCATAATATCCTTCCCTACACTTTTCTTGAGTATGAAGCCTGTTCCTTACTTGTGCGCCTTCCCATTATTACTGCTTTTACATATCCTATATTTTCCTATATCCATGATGCCGCTATCGCTCCAGTTGGTCTCCTGTAGTGCCACTATGTCGAGTTTGTATCTCTCCATTCCGTTTATTAAGGCTTTTAGTGCACCTATCTGGTAGAGGCTCCTTACATTCCATGTTCCCATCGTAATTTCTTTCGCTTTCCTTGTGCATTGCTGTGGTCGTTGCCGAGTAGTCAGTCCAGTCCGAGGCACGTTTGGTGGTTTCGTAACGGTTTCTTTTTTTCTATGGATGAGTTGTTGGCCCATCGCAAAACCCCCTTTTCGGAGGACCATTTCACCCACTCTCGTTGGCCCTGACCGCGCTTTCCATACGGATTGGTTACCGCATCTCCAGCTTGGTTGCTCAGGTTACCAGGGTTCACCACGTGGAGGTGAGAGTCGGACTTGGGTAGGAGAGGCTATGCTCCAATCTCTTCCTGTGCGATTGTCGTGCGGTTGCGCATGCACTACCCTTTGAACCCTAGTTTTTAAATTTACTTTTAATAATTTCGAGTGATTGGGACTCGGTTACAGGTAAGTTAAACGTATTAAAGATGACTGCAGCGTCTGGACCAATGCTTGAAAATTGCAACCTGTACTTCTGCTTTCTTTTTGCTTAAGTTAGTTGCAACGGTGTACCACTCCCACTGTTGTAGCCACAGTTTCCATGCTTCTGCGATGTTTTCTATCGTTTTAACGAAATATTTCGGCGGTTTTATATTTGCACTATCTTCCGACATTTTAACTTGGTTTCGGCACCATGTATTATTATATAATAATATAATTTGTAATATAATAACTATTATTAATTTGTTTTATATTTACAATGTTATTTAATATGACTTAACACTAATGTATATCTAATGATAAATTGAGAACATGTGGTTGATCAGGGCTACCAACTCTTGGTGGGAAACCCGACGCATGAGCAGCTTGGGCGTTCCATTACAGTATGCATAGACGCAGCGTTGCCATCCGTACGATAATTATCGTACTTCACGATAATTTCGTGCTACCGTACGATGAACGATAGCGACTGACTATCGTACGTAAATATACGATAATATTTACATATTGTAGGATACGAACGATAATACAATATTTAAATATCGTTTTTTTTTTAATTAAACAAAATGAATTTCTACAAACAACATTTTCAAAAATATGTAAAATATTGCCGAGATTTAGCTCGAAATATTTTTAACGAGTTCAAGAACAGTTCTAAAGGCAACACAATTTTCAACAATTTCAAAGCTTCTTGGACATCCAAACACAAAATTGTCCTCCCTTCGCAAATCCATTAGTTTTCTTTGAGAGCTGATGGTGCGAGAATAATCGAGCAGTGGGATGTTTTACAATTATATTTCAATGGACAAGTACTAGAGGCGCGACTGCTTCTGTTCAGCAGATTCTTCAATCTCTTAATAATCCAATTATCAAACTGTATTATTTGTTTTTAGATTGTGTCTTACCGACATTAACAAAACTAAACGAATTATTTCAGTCTGAATATTTTGTTCTAATAAGTATTATAAAATGTGTCGAAATTATCAAGAAATTTTTGAGTCATACCTACGCAAGAATTACATTTATCAAACAGATTTGAACAAAATCGATCCAGCAAATGAAGAACAGCGTTTACGTCCAGAACAGATGTATTTTGGTGTTAAAGTTATGACTAAGTTAAACTGTCCGGATATTCGTTATAATTAACGACTAAAATCCGATTTCACAACTGCCGTATTTTTTTTATTAACACGCACTAAAGAAATGCGATTGAATTTTGAAGATCCTATATTGAAGCTCTTATCAAACCTCCGTCCTTCTAAAGCAATGCTCAGGAAAACGAGATATGCCACGCACAGCTTACTTCCATTGATGGAGGCAGTTCTTCGTATTGTATCTACTGACGAATATCAGAAAATCGATGACGAATGGCGCCAATTGCCTTCTTTCGAGCTTCCTGGTTATATTGATATTAATCGATGATTTTTGATCAAAATTAATTAATAAAGAACTGTGATGAAAGGGACCTGGGACTTAAAAATCTCTCGAAGTTCGATCTCGACATTATTTCTCTTCCTCATTCTAATGCAGACAGCGAGCGAATATTTAGCCAGATTAATTTGATAAAAACTAAATCAAGAAACAAACTGGGTACATCCACAGTCAAAGGTATAATTTTAGCAAAGCAAAAGATTACAAGCAATAAGGGTGATTGCACGACGTTTGAACCAACCGAGGGACAATATAGTCGTATGACAAATACTTTAATGTACAAAAAAGGAGAGGATGATAGAAAATCCTGGCGGAAGTATTCTCAAACCTCATAATAATGATGATGTTAATGTGTTCGATAATGTTTTGATGCCAAATGATATTTGAAGTTTAAACTAGTAGTTGAAGTTTAGTAGGTCTATGAATATCTCTTTAATATGTCTACAAAAAAAATATATTTAAATTATTCAAAATTTAACAGATTTTAAATTTGTACGGGAGATTTGTTTTAATTTTGTTACAGTCACGAATAAAAATTTAATCATTTAATGTCAGTCTTATTCGTAGTCGTCATTGGTTTATTTTTTTTCTTTCAAAACAAATTCAAATCCTAATAGTTGGAATGCAATTATAGAGAGCTACGATCCGTGTATTTTGAATTTTTTACTATCAGATTATGGAGATAGGCAAAATAATGTATATTTCGATTCATAAAAAATGTATATTTCGTCAATCCCAAAGTATGAATTTTCGCGCCGTGTATAATACATACGTGAGTAAATATTAAATGACAAAATTTAATAAAATTTGATGTTGAGTGCAATATCTGTTCACAAAACATGAGTTAATATATTTTTCTAAGAAAACTTTTTTTCTTTCTTTTTTTTCATCGTTTTTTTTTTAAATATTGTTATTTTTCAAATATTCAAATGAACGATAATTTTTGCAAATGTACGATAATTTTACACCCCTGGTACGATCAGCGCCACCTTTCAGGCTGCTAACACTGCATAGACGCAACTTGAGAAGTAAATATGGTTGCTGGACGAGGGTGCTAACATTTACGAAAAAACTAGTTAGACAGCAAGAGGTTCAAACAAACAAGACTAGACGGATAAGACTAGATCGACAAAACTATACAAACAAGAGTAGTTAAAAAAGACAAGACTAGATATACAAGACTAGCAAAACTAGACTAGGCAGATAAGACTAGACAGATAAAACATCTTTTTTCTTAACTGAAATGTTTATTGAAATATAACGTACATAAATAACTAATGTGGTGGATAATATATATCGACCCTCTACATGTCAAATATCTCGGGACAGCTTCTCGCATTTCTTTGGTATTGCGTTGCATCTCCTGAGACCTACATTGGTTCTGCTTCGACTTTCTGCCGGGTCCTTCACTCACTCTCTGTGACATTATATTACATATTGTAGTATCCATCACTTACCACTGTTCTTCGGACTCGAACATGTAGCGGCATCGAGCCAATTTGCAACTTTTTGTGTCCACCTGCCACAGTTTTTTAAGTGGTTTTGGGGGAAGCTCTCACTAAACCCTTAATTCCACTTTGGCTTTTAGTATGCGCCACCCATTTAGTATGTATATCACGCATTTATTCAGGGTGGGCAGCCTGGACGGTTAGTGAAAACCGTAAATTGTAGCCTCCCCGACCGGGAATCGAATCCGGGTCTCCCGCTTGTTAGGCGTCCAGCAACTCCGTTTCCACAGTATTCGCAGAGGCTGTCTGTTGCTTTATCAATCTTGTGGAGGTAATACTTATGGCACCAATGGCCACTAAGTACTTGGGTGACTGGTACACATTTCGCCACGTGTCTTTGTAGTTTTAAAAAAATAAATAAAATAAAAAAGTTTTAAATAAAAGTAAATTTTCACGTCTCTAATTAATTTTCTTGTCCATTGTCCGTTTGTTATTATGTCCCATCCATTTTTTCCTCCTTACAATGATTTAGATGTTGCCTCTTTATTCCTTTCGGTCCTTGGAGGCTTGTTCGGTCATTGTACCCTGTTTGGTTGTGCCATGTTCTTGTCTAATCTCTCACATACCATTAATATTGGAACAATTGCAGCGATCTCTAAAGCGGTCCTCCGGACACAGTTAGGTATCCGCTGCATACCCTCAATGCCAGCTTGCGTTGTACCGATGCAAACTTATTTCTTAATGTTTTCATCTTCATTGCCTTTGTCCAGAACGGGGCTCCATAGAGCATAACCGAGTGCGCAACCGAGCACAACAGTCTCCGCGTACTAGTTCTAGGACCTCGTACATTTTGGCATAAGCCTCTCCAGTGCTGCAGACGCTTTCAGCGCTTTGTCGCAAGTTTTAGTGATATGCTGCTTGAAGGAGATCTTGACGATTACGATACCTAGGTATTTTAATGAAATTTTAATTAGACGTTCCTTATTTCAAAAGAATTTGGGTTTATATACCGGTTGTCCGTCAGGAATAGAGCCTCTGCTTTCTGAGTAGCCAGCTGCGGCGCTTTCTCTCCCATCCACTCTTTCACTATTCTTATAGCCTCGTTGGTCTTAATCCCTTTATCGTTTTTCCACACACACAACCAACGATCTCCACTTCTTCCGGGGGTTTCAAGTACCCCAACGTATACAATGTTCCACAATGTGCCGTCCATCACTGGGCCCATGTCAATCACTGTGAGCTGTGACTAGACCTCGCGCTCCATGATTTGTTGGCCCCTTCCAAATATATTCCGCTTCCTTAAACATTTTTCTCAGACAGGCAGCTGTGTATCATACGCAGTAGGTATGACAAGACTGAACACACAAGACTGGACAGATAAGACTAAACAGACCAGACTGGGCAGACAAGACTAGACAGACAGGACTGGACAGACCAGACTTCACTGACAAGACTGAACAGACAAGACTGGACAGACAAGGCTGAACAGACAAAACTAGACACACAAGACTGGACAGACGAGACTAGACAGACAAGACTGGACAGACAATATTGGAGATACAAGACTGGACAGACCAGACTGGACAGGAAAGATTGGACAGACAAGATTGGACAGACAAGACTGGACAGACCAGACTGTACAGACAAGACTAGACAGATTACACTGGACAGACAAAACTGGACAGACAACACTGGGTTGACAAGACTGGACAGATAAGACTGGACAGCCAAGAAAATATATACAAGAAAGAACAGACAAGGCTAGAGAGACAAGACTGGGCAGATAAGAAGTTTCAGACGTGACAAATTGAAAGTCTCTAGATACATCAAAAAAGTTAATGAATGTTCCTAATAAAAGGAAAAATCTTTGGAGTTGAGAAAGTGTAATAATATCGTTAATTTGTAAGAGATGGGGTCATGTGAGTGTCCGACATTCACTGCATTCGAAGCATCATCGTACACAGGTCCGCCAGATCGACTACGAGAATGGATGATCGACAATGCCGACAAGGAGACGACGGCTGAGTCCTCCGTCGCCGACCAGTTCGAGGACAGCAACTGCCCGAAACAAAGACTCATGTATCCACCACCATATACAGATATTGGCAAGAACGCCAGAGATGTTTTCTCGAAAGGTTGCCTCTACGGCTTGGTAAAGCTGGACGTGAAGACCAAAACCGTGCCCGAATTCTACACCGGCGGCACGTCCAACCAGGAGAACGGCAAAGTCAAGGAGTACGGACTCTCCTTCTCCGAGAAGTGGAACACCGACAACACCTTGGGTACAGAAGTCTCCGTACAGGACCAACTTCTCAAAAGGTTGAAACTCACAGGAAGCTTCCACTTCTACCACAATTCGGAAGTAAATCTTGTATGTTAAGACTGCATCTCAAAATGATTTGATGGCTCTTAATGGTGATGTCGATCTCGACTCCAACGGGCCAATCCTCCAAGGTTCCACCGTGTTCGGTTACCAAGGATGGTTGGCCGGTTACCAAGCCGGTTACTAGGTATCTCCTTTGAGGTATCTCCACCTTGCCGCGGTGAAGCAGCTTGAGTGTCTTAGTGACCCTAAGAGTTAAGTCGGCAGTAGCACAGTACTGGTGGGGACTTCCGTGCAGAACAGGTCAAAGGTGAAAGATCAGACAAAAAGAGATACACACCCTACCCGGCTGTAGTGTCGTGGCCAAGGGTCTGCACAAGGGTTAACGACGCCGGAGCAGTTTATCTGTTATCTGTAAGTGATATCTGTTCCGATATACCGGGCTCTCTGCTGTCAGCTGACCTTGTCCTGAGAGCAGTGAGTCTGGGGACCTAAGCTTAACTGCCCGGGTCAAGTGGTATGATACCCGCAACAATCTTTGTCTCCAAGCTAATGGTGGAACAGCCTATGCCGATAGCTGCGTGGCCACGGGAAAGCGGTGGTCGTTAGTAGGTCGAACTCAGGAAAATGGCGAACTGAAATATCTAGGGGTAACCTTGGATAAGAAACTCACTTGGAACTCGCATCTGAACAAAACGATCTCAAAAGCCACAGCGGCGTTTTGGAACTGCCGTAAGCGTTTTGGAAAAACATGGGGACTAAAACCCAAAATGGTCTTATGGTCTTACACAGCAGTGGTAAGACCGATTATAATATACGGTTCACACGTATGGTGGTACAAAACACAGGAAAAAAGGACCCAAACATGCTACAAAAGCTTCAACGGCTCGCGTGCTTAGGTATAACAGGAGTGATGCAATCTACTCCAACCACAGCAATGGAAGTTCTGTTGGACCTACTTCCACTGCACAAACAGGTAGAAAAAGAAGGTATTCTCAGTGCTCTGAGACTAAGGTGTACATGGCCTATTCAGAGTCACATGAAAATAAGGGAACAAATCGGAAAGGAATTTCTGAAGCATCCCTGGGACACAATATCTACAGAATACGACTTGGACACAGCTGTTGAAGTGGTCATTAATGACCGCCAAAGCAGAGTTCAAAGAATCGAACATCTGAAAAACAAAGCGTCCATGTGGTACACCGACGCATCAAAAACTGCTAAGGGTACAGTAATTGGCATATACAGCAGAGAGTCCACGGTATTGAGAGTCCACGGTATCCACAGGCTCCCAAGGTACTACAGGCTGAAATTATAGCCATTGAAAGATGCGCACAAATCTGCCTAAAGAACCGTCTTAAAGGAGTGCAAATGTACATCCTAACGGACAGCCAGGTAGCTCTAAGGAATTTAAAAGTCCACAACTTTAATTCCAAGTTAACCTGGAACTGTAAACAAACCCTGAAGCAACTGGTGAAAGGTAACAGACTCACGCTAATGTGGTCACCGGGTCATCAGGGCATATATGGGAATAAAATGGCCGACGCACTAGCCAAAAGCGAGGCCGAGGCTCCCTTCTTTGGCCCAGAGCCAACTTGTGGGCTTACAAAGGCCCACTTAAGGCAGGGGGCTAAGAAATGGGAAGAAGAGCAAATGCAAACCCACTGGAAGAACACGCTAGGACAGCGGCAAGCTAAAATGCTCATAAACTATTCTGCTGCAAAAACGCAGCAGATCCTAAGCTTCTCTAGAAGAGAAATCATAACTTTGGTAGGCATACTCACAGGACATTGTTCGGTGAAATATCACCTACACAAAATGTGAAAGGCAGAGGAAGTTGCCTGTAGATTATGTGAATCAGACGAAGAAATCGCTGAACACATAATGTGCACTTGTGTAACTTGTAACTTGTAATGTGCACTTGTGTAGTGTCCACCTTGGAGCTGAGTAGCAAGCCTCTCAAGAATATCTTAGACTTCGTTCACGAAGTTGAATTCCTGGGAGAGTGATTTTAGTAGGATCAAGCATAATAGATCAAGTTGGTCTCAGTGCAGAAAGGCCTTGCAGCCAAACGACCCCCACAAAAAAAGCCTGTTACGACACAAACAATAAGAAACTCACCAAGAACAACTTCGCTCTTGGTTTCTCCACCGGCGACTTCATCCTTCACACAAACGTCGATTTAATTACGGAAAGTGTTGACGGCGGAAAGATGTTGACGGCGGAAAGAAGAATGATTACGGAAAGTGATGACGGAAGTGAAGAATTCGCCGGATCCATGTTCCAAAGGGTATCCCCAAGATTGGCAGCTCATATTTGTTTCGAGGATTATGAAATTAATTATACATTATGAAATGAAGTATCCATCTGTCATACAATTTTAGAATTGCTTCACCATACACGCCAAACGTCAGGGTGAGGTTTTAATAATGTTATAGATATTTCTGTGCGGCGAGGTGGGTTCCAGGGGGAGCGGGCGGTGTGCAACCGCCCCTCGCTGGGTACGCCCTTGGTAGCGGACACAAGATTAGTTTGGGCTTTATTAGTTGGGAATTGGAGGCCTAAATTTTCTAGACATTTTACATTCACACTTACCATCGGAAAACACTGCTATATTAATCATGTAACTCATTAATACAAAGTATTGTCTAGACGTATGTTACTTGAACTGCTGGTCTGTAGATATTTCAATTGTTTTTAAAAACATTTTTAGCATGACTGGACAGTCAAGAGTGGACTGACAAGACTGGACAGACTTGGCTAGAGGGACAAGACTGGGCAGATAAAACAGGACAGACAAGATTGGACAGACAAGAATGAGCATACGAGAATGAACAGACAACACTGTAGAAGCAAGACTGGACAGACAAGACTGACAAAACTAGAAAGTCAAGATTAGATAGATGATACTAGATAAATATAACTCAATAGACAAAACTATATATCTAGAGCAGCGCTGTCCAACTGGCGGCCCGCGGGCCGCATCCGGCCCGCGATGCTTTTTTACGGCCCGCGAGTTATAGTAAACTTTACATCAAACTTTAAATAAACATCTGTATACATTTAAAATATAAAATTAAAAACATATATGAAATTTTTTAAATAATAGTTATAATTCAACCGTTTTTTATATATATAGTTTAATTCAACAAGAATTACAAATATGCTAATGATGACAAATATGGTTGTTCTATGGTCATTTGATAAAACTAATCCACGCTTTATGCAAGTGTATCTGTTTCCGCGCTCTCTACCACCACCGCACTTCTAAGTCGCACCGCTATTGTAACTGACGGCGCCAGAGACGTGCAGGACTCTTACAAAAAGAAGGAATAAATTGTCGAATGTTCCATTGTATTGTGCATCAGGAGGCATTATGTGGTCTTTCACTAAAACTAACAGACGTAATGGGCAAGGTTTGCAAAACAACAAATTTAATTCGTGGCGGAAATCATTCTCTCACACATCAAAAATTTAAAACTTTTTTGGACGATTCTGAAAAAACTGCAAGCTGAGTATGGTGATTTGCTTTTACATAGTAATATTCGCTGGTTAAGTACGGGAAATGCCTGAAGAGATTTTTTACATTTCGAAAAGAAATTCATCTTTTTTTAAGGGAAGTTGGCATCGATGAAGATTTAACAGCAAATTTAACAGTAAAATTGACTTGCTTTCCTAACAGACATTACAAATTATCTAAATATTTTGAATAAATGCTTGCAAGGAAGAGATCAAGATGTGTGTTGCATTTATAAACATGTCACAGGATTCAGAAATAAATTAAAATTGTGGAAGTTAAATTTGCAGGAAAATAATTTAATTCCTTTTGAATGTTGCAAAGGGATGTATGCAGAAATGAAGGCTTGTAACAGAAGTGAATTTTGGCATTTTTTTACCTCAATTAGATATGCTTATTGAAGGTTTTAATAGAAGATTTTCAATTTCATGATTTAAAGATGAGTATTGATATATTGAGTAGTGATCCATTCAATATCGATATTACCTCCATTGAACCTAAATATGAAATGGAATTATGCGACCTTCAGGCTGACCTATTCATTGCATCTAGTGGAGCACATGGAATACAAGTGTTCAAAAATTTGGATAAAGAAAAATATCCAAAAATGGATAAATGGATTTTGCACTTCAAATTATTTCTATGTTCAAAAGTACATATATCTGCGAGCGTGCATACTCTGACATGAAATACTCTGACATGAAATATATAAAATCAAAATTTAGAAACAGCTTGAAAGACCCCACTCTTGAAAATATAATTAAAGTTGCCACAACAAATATTGATATGGACATAAAAGAAATTGTTGCTCAACAACTATGGCCACAATGCACCCATTAAATAGCTTAGGCTTGATCATATTCTAATTTTATTGTGTTTTTATTATTTCTTGTTATGCATTATTTCTAAGAATAATATTGTTTTGTCCGTTACTATGTGATATTTCATTTTAACCCTTTCACATACAATAACGTAGCTAAGACGTCATGTATATCTGATAAGATCACATATATATGGACACGTCAACGCACATTTTATTCGTATGTCAAGGGGTTAACAATAAATATAACGCAATATTTATTATGCAAAAATATATACCTTATTGCCGAAAAAAATGTTATTATCTTTGACTGTATTTTTTCGTATAAATAAAATAACTTTTGAGTTGATGAACTGACTTTTCTTTACCTATCAGCCCGCGAAATATTTTCTAGAGAAAAAAATGGCCCGCTGGCTAAGAGAAGTTGGACAGCGCTGATCTAGAGTATTCGAAGACTAGAAAGAAAGACAAATAGAAGATTATGTTCAGGAGTGTTTGAATTCAGGTGAAGTATTACCTGTAAAGGTAGTTATCTGGATATAGATAATGTTAATCTTATATTGAAAAGGCATGTTATCTATATGTTGGAACATTGCTATAAAATAATAAAAAAAATGGAAATCTGGGATAATGGACAAGAATAGATAATTTATAAATTATCTATGATAGAGAGGAAAAGCATTGAAGAAAATTTTTGTTTCGGTTGAATGAAAAAATATTTTTAATATAATTTGTTGGTTTTTTTTAGTAAACCTGTTGTTTTATATATTTTTTTGCAAACAGTATTTAATGAATTGAGTTAGGGCAAGAATCCAAAAACCTTAATTATTAAAACCACAAAATAATGAAAATGAAATGAAAAACAGGAAATCTTACGAAACAAAGTAAAACAGTTATAAAATATTTATATCGTGTAACAAAGAATATTTTTAGCTTTTTAGAGTTAAAAGTTTTTGAATCTAGAAAAAATGTTTCTTATAAAATATTAGTGCTCTGATTGCCAACAATTCGTTTTTTCTCTAAATGTATTTCCATGATTTAAAGCTAAACATACTAAATATATAACAATGAAAAGGAGTATTTGTTCAATTACGTTCCATTTCTTTACAAACTATAAGATTCACATGACTTAAAAAAACGTGCTAATAATAAAAAATAAAATTAAAAACCAGAAAAAATAACAATTCTAACAAAAAAGTTAATAAAATTTAAAAAAAAAACGCACTAAGTTAAGTTTTTTCGTGTGTGGGTAAGTACTCAGTACTTACCTAATATTAAAATGCAATAAAAACCTAGAAGGATTTTCGAATAAAATTGCTTCGATAATAAAATTACATTTAAATATTCTCTTCTTTACGCAGTACAAAGGTACACAATGTTTTTCTTTGAAAAATTTGAACTTTTTCCTCAATAAATTCTATACAGTGTGTTCAACATCTAAATAACAATATATATATTACTCTCAAATAAATAAGTACTTATTTATAAATATATCAATATATTACATAATTCAGATTCTTTTCTATTTATTCAACAGTTTCCCCCATCTTTTCTAAAAGACGTTTACTTTTTGTGTGATTGATTTTTGGACGTGTTCCACAAAAACAAAAATCGCTAGAAAAAAGAAAAAAAAATACGCAATGGACTAGAAGAACCCACAACCCCTCCCCCAATTAATATTTTATATAATAAATTAATAAAAAAATCATCCCCAAACGGAGAAAATAAAAATAAATATAAAAAAAGTCCGGAATTCCTTGCTTTAAAATTAAAGTAAAATAAATATAAATAAAATCCGGAAATTGTTTTTTCTTCTCGTTTTCTTGTTGTTGTTGGTTTGGGAGGGAACGACGTGCTTGTGTTTGTGATGTCGCGTGTTGTTTGTAAATGTTGTTTGTTCAGTTTTTTTGTTGTAAATATTATAAATATGGCAAATTAAAATTGATATTAATTTCATAAAACCTAGTTCGTATTTTCACTCATAGATGAGATAATTTATTGTCCAGCTCGTAGAAGAGGACGTACGCCTCGCCACTGACCACACTCCTCGAAGATATCGATGAAACCCTAAAATTAAACAAACATTTTAATTAGAAAATCGTTCAGTATTGGAAGGTTTTAGGTTTTCACTCCCTGTGCACATTGTAATATACATTGTTATTATACATTTCTTGTTGGTTTCTAGAAAAATTTACTTTTTTCCAATTTTGTGGAATAAATAAGAAATATTTCAATTTTTATAAATAGACAATTATTTTAAAATGGGGTGTATTGTTAGTTCGCCTCTCCGTGGTGAAATAAACTAACTAACCCAATCTAACGTTTTACTTGGTATAACGTGAACTAAATGACCTAACAACAGCTGGCAACCAGACAATCCGGAGAATATGTTGGTTATGATCATAACAATGCCCGAAAACATGAACCATGGGTAAAGTTTTCCTAAATATACATCATTCATTGCCCCTGAGGTCCGACCGGGGATGTCTCGATCCTGAACGTAACCGACGGACGATGCAACTGATCCAAAATAAATGTTTATTTGTTACTGGAGGTAATGGAGCACATGTACTTATACCTGTTTATTTTGATTAATATTGCGATGAGCCATGAGATCCCGACATTGCACAAACAAACGCGACACAAAATGAACAAGTAAATTATTGTATGTGAAAGATGCTATTATTATTATCGTGTGTAAAAGTATCCAAATCGTGCGTAAAAATTCAATGTAAATCAAATGGAATTACATTATTAAACAATTTCTGTTTGTTGTTACTATGGTAACAACTCGCGTCACTAAACAAAAAACATAGACGTAGTGAAAATAATTAATATTAAAATTGAATTATTTTTTTTTAATTTTGAATCCAGAAGTCTCGGCCTCTCAGTCTGGATTTATCTGGCTCTAATATAACTTAACCTAAACATAACCTAATCGAGATTAAATCTAGGTTCACCTCGATTACATCGACAATCGACAACGACGATAGTGTTCCTGTCACTGTGCGTTTTTACTAGTTAGCAATTTTTGTTAAGGTGCATTTTCATGCGACGCTCGACGCTGATTTCTGGCGTCAAATTCGGTCACGTGATGAGAATTTAAAATGCGCGCCATCTAGAAAAAATCTAGCGCCTTCTAGAAAAAAGCTAAATTTAGTTGAGCTTTTCTGCTGTTTTCAGCGTCAACGTACAATCGCATCATTATAGAATCGTTTGTTGAAGACATGATTTTCTCCAGAAATTTTCTTTTTTTTTCGAATAGCATAATCAGTACCTTAATTTACTATCGATTATTTCAAGTTCCATCTGCTCAAGGTGAAACTGAACAAAAAAATGAGGTTCATTAGGGTTATTAGACTAGATTAAAAGTACATAATTAGGTTAGATTGTAATTCAATGATTTTAATTAAAAAACATCCAAAAGAAAGGAACAAGCAATAAAAAATAAGAATGAATAATAACAGAAAAGAACAGACAAAACTAGACAAGATCAGGCAAGACCAGACAATACCAGTCAAGACCAGATAAGTCCAGACAAAACCAGACACGGCCAAACAAGACCAGGCAAGACTAGACAATACTACAAAGATCTTACAAGACCAGATAAGACAAGACTAGATAACAGTAGGCAAGACTAGACAACACTAGGCAAGTCTAGACCATATTAAACAATACTAGGAAATACCTACTAAGCGAAACTGAACGGGACTAGAGAAGATTAGACAAACCTATGTTTAGTCTATTCCAGGGGTGGGGAACCTTTTTATCATGGAAGGCCACTTTAAATTTCGGGTATAATACAGAGGCCGCATAAAATTATGAAAATTTTGAGCATGTGGGGTTTCAAAGCTTTAAAAAAGGCTAGCACTTTATTAACATTTTGTTAGAAAAAAATAGATACAGAACTAACAGAAAGACTACGATCACTTTACAACTAAATAGTCTGCAAGTACGAAACTCTGTCCTCGTTTATTTTAATGCTATGCTGTTGTGTATCAGGGGCTGCAATCCATCAAAGACAGCAGAGACAAAGGCACAATTTGGAAACAATGTCTCGCAACGTGTCGCAAGTGTCTACGAATAGATGAAAAATTCGAAAATGGTACGACCATGACGGGACCATTTTTTAATTTGTCAATACTTTCGTAGACACTCTGTAGCGGCAAAATACGAAAGTCTTTCATGAAATGCGGCCTCTGGAACACCTCCCGACCACTAAAACCCACTGAAAAAAACACTGCTCGTTCCTCTTTGGTACAAAATTCTAATGGAGCGGCCACGATCTATCTGCCATAAGGAAGACAAATTGAGGAATTGGGATCAAAATAAACGGGGTCAGGCGTCAGTATGAACAATGTAAGAGTTATGGCAAACATTGCAAATAACTTTTGACTCACCCTCGTAATTTAATGGAATTTTTGAGTTTGTTTTTTATTGGAAAGAAATTGAATATTAGGCTCCAACTTTGTAACTTCAATTGGTCTTCTAAATGTGCATCAGTTATCTGGGTCCTTAATTCGTTCTTAATTTGTGTTAAATATGAAAAAGTTGATTCACAGCAGTATGTAGTTCCAAAGCAAGAAAGCAATCGACGAGCATGTTGACGTAACTTTGGATATTCAACTGCATTTTTCCATATTTCCACTACGTCTTTTTTGGAATCAAAAAGATTTTTTATAATAGTATCCTCACATAACTCAAACAATTCCATTTGTAGTTCACTAGGTGCCTTCGAAATGTCAACTAAATGTGGTTCGTACGCTAATTTCATTGTAATAGTATGTTTTTCAAAATCAGAAAACCTTTCAGTATATTCTTCAATTAATAAGTCCAAAACAGTTATGTAATCTTGGAATGTTTCACATACATATTCTTGTTCATTTATCATTTTAGCTAACTGTGGGAAATGTTCTTCAGAAATTTGTGATTGAGAGAAGAGACTTTTGAAAAATAATAACTTTTTTCTAAACACCTGGATTTTTTGCCACATATCATATATATGTTTTGTTCTGCCTTGCAAAGAAATATTTAAATCATTTTGTTTTATCATGATATCACAAAAAAATGCAGCATTTCTACAAAATTCGTCATCCCACAATACGCATTGCTGTTGTTGTACCTCATAAAACCTCAAAATGTCTTTTCGCAAACTTAAAACTTTGGCTAAAACTTGTCCTCTTGATAGCCACCAGCGTACTTTTGAATGATATGGCAAATCTACACTATATGTTTCATCATCAGACATAAGCATATTTCGAAATTGACGATGTCGAGTCGCATTTTCACGTATAAAGTTAACAATTTTAATAACTTTATCCATAGTATTGCTTAAAGTAGCGGATTTAGCACAAAGATTTTGTTGGTGCAATATGCAGTGAAATGAAAATAAATTTTCTAATTTTGAATTGTCTTTTTTCAGCAATGAAACGAAGCCTTCTTGTGATCCTTTCATGGAAGGTGCACCATCAGTGCACACACTCACAAAATTATCCATATTTAGTCCTGCTTCTTGGCATTTTTCTTTAAAACTGTTGTAGATATCAGCTCCACGAGTTCTTCCGGTAAGAGTACCCAATGCCAGTAGTTCCTCGAAACAAGTAAAATCTTCAGTGACAGCACGAATGAAAAACAAAACCTGAGCTGAGTCCGTTGCATCAGTAGATTCATCTAATGCTAGTGAAAAATATATATCTTCATTTTGTATAATTGAGTGAAGCTGATCTGTTATATTTTGCGCTGTCTATACTCGTGCTGTCTATCAGTTATGGTCCTTCTATAAAGGGGTAATTGTTTGTATTTCTCAACTTTCTCTGGATCTAAACATCCTACTGCTTCAACAATGCAATCCTTTATCATTTCCACATCACTAAATGGTTTTCCCCGTTTTGCACGAATATATGCTATTTTACAGGTAACATCAGTTGCAGTAGTACTTTGCTTAATAAAATTACTGAAAGTTGATTGTTTTTGATGCTGTTTTTCATTTTTTTAGCTTATGAAGAGCAGCTTTTCGCGCTTCTCTTTCTAGTTTAGCATATTTATGGTCTTTGTGAGAAACATAATGCTGGTTTGCATTGTATTTTTTTAATGTGGTTATTGTAGAATTGCATATCAAACAAACCATTTTATCTTTCACAGAAATGAGGAAATATTGTAGCTCCAAATCTTCCTTAAAAGTTCTGTTTTCTTCATTCAATTTTCTCTTTTTTGACATAATGGGTAAAACACAAATTAACAAATAACTAATAACTAACTTTAAACGATTTTGATAAAAATAAAACACACTAACACTAACAGACGCCACTAACAACAAACAAAAAATGTAAATTTTGCATCCGGCACGATAGGTCAGTCGAAACAACAACCAATTGTTTTAAATAAGTATTAATATTGAAATATAAATCACAACGCAGCACCTAGAAAGGAGGGAAATTTTCTGCACGTTCATTGGCCCGTTCTATCAGATCACGTGATTTAATTTCCCCACAAGTTTTGTGTTAAACAAAGACGGTATATGACAGTTCGGTCTCCCTAGTACTTCTCTCTGGGTAGCTCGAAATTATAGGTTAAAATTAAAATATCTAAGAAGGCCGCCAAGGAAAATCAAAAAGGCCGCATGCGGCCTTAAGGCCGCAGGTTCCCCACCCCTGGTCTATTCAATACATAAGACTGCGCAAGTCAATCGAGACTAGATCTATCAAACAAGATTAGACTACAAGAAAGGTTTAGATAAGTATGTAATAGACAAAACTAGACACGACTAGAGGAAATTAGATATTAAGAATTGGCCATAAACATTAGGGCGGATATTCAGTTATTACTCTTATTAGCCGGATGATAAATAGTTAGAAGTTTGTTAAAGAAGTTTATTAAATTATAAAAAAAATGTACCGGACTTGATTTTCTCGATTAATGTATTCACAAAATTTCGATACTGTCTAAATTGACTTTAGACGTTGGAATTTTTCGCTAAAATTCCTGCTAGATGGCGCGTATTTTAAATTCTCACCACGTGACCGAATTTGACGCTAGAAACGAGCGTCGAGCGTCAGCATGAAAATGCACCTTTACGGAGGTGCTGAAAGTTCAAACCTTATTGTGTCAGTGATTTGAAGTATTTTGTCTGTCAAGTAAGAAACAATTATTTTTGTAGATTCAACAATATTTTAACATGCTTCGCAGACAAAATAACGTGTGATACACGTGTGCGAAAGGCTTTTGTGCACTCATTGCTATCTAGTAAAGACGCACAGTTCGCTAACTTAGCAACTCAGACACAAAAGCCCTTAATCGCACACCTGTATCATAAACTACTATTTAAATACCACGTTTTCATTAAAACTCACTAACATGGAGAAAATATTAAATAATATTTTTCCATATTGACGTGGCGTGGAGTGTAACGTCAATATAGTTTAGGTAACTCCACATTTTAATAAAAACGTAGTTTTTAAAAAGTTTTGTTTATATATCTTATTTCCTTCTTTTTAGTTTTGTGCGTTTGAAATTTTCCAGCCGATTATAAACGTTGTTTTATCCGCTGGCGTCGATTCTGCTTACAACCCATTTTTCTCAAATTGTGATTTACAAAGTCCGGATGTTTATAAACAATACACAAACATATACGGTCCCCGAACTTATACAGGGTATGTCGTAAATGTCCGGTAGAAATTCTAGGCCGTGTCCTAGAGCCCAAAATATGAAAAAGTCCCTATAAAGATGTGTCAGAAAACGCTTCCTAACTGACGTACAGCCCTTAAAAGGGGTTGGCCTCACACAACATTTTTGCTAATATCGCAGACGGGTGCTGAATTACTGTTTTTTATTTTCGTCTTGTAGCCAAACAGTGGCGGTATATACGAGAAACGACCTTTGCATTTAGGAATAGGGTTTGCGGCGAGTCCGAGTCCGATTTTTCGGGTCCGGTTCCGGGTCCGGGTCTAGTCTGTCTCGCAATTTAAACAAAAACACGAGGATGGAAGGATTTTTCATGTTCACGCATATGGTAAAGCAAGCGATACTATACGAACTTATTATTCAGTTAAGCGGGACTTAGATAAACAAGGGATTTGGAGAATGTTATGGTAAATAGCTAAATAAAACAAAACACCACAAGAGGCTAAGAGCGGAAAGCAAATGGATGAATTCCCTTCTAAATTGTCTAAAGTTAATCCAACTTTTCGGTATTCTTCGACATTATAGACGCTCTCGCCAGAATAATAATTTTCATTTTGATCGTCATCAATACCATCTAGACCATGGTCATCTTCATCTTGCAAGCCGGTACATTGATATTTAGATATGTTCGAATTTTCATACTCGTTCATTCATAAAGTGTATTGCTAAATCGTCGATCTTCTTTACGACGCGGTGTACTAGACAATCCCAAACATTCAAGACCCGAGACTCGTCGAGTCTTAGATCGGGTATCGGGTACCGGGTATTTACCCTTGGGCTCGTCGAGTCCGGGTCCGGGTACTCGGACCCGAAAAACCCTATTTAGGAAGTGTTTTCGGACACATCATTATACAGACGTTTTTTCTTATTTTGGGCTCTAGAACAGGCCCTAGAATTTCTGCCGAACATTTATGACACACCTTGTATAAATACATTTAATCTGCATTTCTTAAGCATTAAAATTTCGTATTTTTGATCTGACATCCAGTTCTGAACTTTAAAGCTTCTAGCTCATCGGGAAATTAGTTTAAAATCGATTGACAAAATCTCCCAGAATAGATAATAAACTACGGTGTGTGGTTCGGATATATCCAAACCGCAAAACCGCGGTTTTCTGTGCAAAAACAGAAACCGCATAACCGTCATAAAAAACCTCGGTTTTCGGTTTTACCTAAAGATAAATAAAAATAAAGTACATTGAATTAGTGCTCTTTCAAACATTGCAAACAGTTGTTGCAAAAATGGCAACCATCCATGCATTTATTCGGAAAGCAATAGCTGGCCGGTTTTCCAACTAAATCTTACCAAAATGTTCTTCAGGTGTTATGACCTTAATTCAAAAGGAATACGAAGAAAGAAATGATTTTAGAGCTTCGAGAATTAAAAGCATATGGACAAAAAATTAGTACTACGCTATTAGTGGACTAGTTTGAGACACCGAAGATACTCCATTAATACTCATGGAGAGAACAATTTTTATTGCAATTTAGGCTTTCTGCGAATTGAAGGAATTTGTTCTGCAAATAATATCATAATAAGTGTTTAACATTTCGATTCATTTAGTATCAGCTTCAGAAATGATATTGTGGGTGACTTGGATTAGAAAGTTGAAGTTCGCGGTGACGTCGCGACGTCGTTGTCAAAAATTTCGCAATGCGGTTTTTAGTCGCGCTTTACCACAAGCTTTCCCTGCACGAAAACATCAAATTTATTTCGCTGTCTGCAAAATTGCGAAAACTACAGCAGAAAAATCTCCGCGAGTTCCTGAAATTCGACCTAGATTAGCAAGTTGAACTATGCGGCGACGTCGCGACGCCGCTATCAAAGATTTTGCAGTTTACACTACCGCTTCCTGACAAGATTTCCCTTCAACAAAACGTCATACTTGTTTCGCTAGCTTGAGAATTACGAAAACTACGGCGGAAAAACCAGCAGCTGCAAACGCTTTCCGACCCCGTTTTGCTCTAACAAAACATCTAATTTGTTGCGCAGCTGCGGAATTTCGAAAAAAACAAATGCAACCAATCCTCGGTAGAAACTTTGACGGGCCGTCGCGGCGTTAGTTATCTAGCGATTTCAATTCGGTTGTCAATTTCTGGTCGCAAAAACCTCAAAGTTTGATTGAGTCTGGGATTTATTGCCATGGGATTATTATTGAGTAAGATACTACACATGACGATGCCTGGGTAATTAAAAAAAATGGTAGACTAGCCTGCTGAACCAAAAAAATTGCATTAAGCATACAATTCATCTCGCTGTAATGTCGCTGCGACACTTTTTACAAGAAATCATCTCAAGGTAAAAACAGCTGCAACAGTGAAGATGAAGATATATTTCCTGAAAAATCGCACGAAGAAGATGTGGTTAATTAAAGATTGAAGATTGTGAGTATTACGTCGAAGAAGATGCTGAAATTAAAAGTAATTTACAAATGGTAAGAAAACTTGGAAATTATTTTTGTTTATCTCCGATAAAATCAGTTTCCTACAACGAAACGTAAAAGCTCTTTTTGAAAAGGAAATTGAATTAGCAATGGACATCAAGACAAGACGGTCTTCTATTAAACCAATATAAGAAAAAATGATTTTTATAAAAGTCGTAATATTACAGATTCTAACAGATTTAAATTCAGTGCATTTAATTGAAAATGTTAATTTTCAATTGTTATTAAACTTTATCTTATAAACTTTAACTTAAGCGTAGCAGTAACAACATCAAGCAGCGATGATTCTAACACATTTACGTGTTATATTAAGTTGTAATAGGATTCTTGGAAGAGAAATTAATTGGTGAAAATCTGGATTTATCAGAATTGGCTAGATGCTTACTAGATCCTTCGAAAGTTCCAACAAAGTCAGTTTTAATATTGGCGGAAAATCTTTTTGAACGACTTTATCCAGACAACAATAAGGTTGAAGTCGAAGATGAATGTTTTTGTAGAAAACTAAGATTTCGTTTAAATATCAGACACTACTACCAACAGTTCTTAAAAACCGAACCCCGCGGAACCGAAAACCGCGGTTTTGAAAAAGTTCGGATATTCAGAAACCCTACAAGAATCGGACAAAAAGCGAATTAACCTCTTAACTGATTTGAACGTACGCGATACGTTCGTGTTAGAGTGGTCCTACCTACAATGATTTGAACGTATTTCGTACGTTCGATCCGATCTGAAAATTTTATGCGAGCTTAGTGCGCGATATATCTTCATCAACTCATTCATTTTATGAGTCCTTCGGTTGATACCAAACTAATATCTTGTTTATTTTTATTATCATTGAAGGTATTCTAACAATCACAAGTCGCTGACAATAATTTATTTCAGGTATGGATTATAAAGGAACAAAATCCCACGGACAATTAGTACATTCCGTAATGGTTATTTTAAGATCGGATGGGATACTTTTCTTTGTAAATTTGTAAATCCCTTGATAGGTATTTTTTACGATGGGCTTTGTTTGTATAATCCAACGAACCGTTTGTAAATTTCGAAATTTGGCTATTTTACGATCGGATTATAGAAACAATACCTCTCGAACGATTCCTCATACCTGAAAGGAGATATAAATACGGTCACCCCGGAAATGCAAACTAGTCAAGCGACGAGAGTCGCGCTAAAACAGTCAAGTTACACCATTTAAGTTATATCAATCAAGTTACACCAGTCAAGTTACGACAGTTATAGGAAGAAAGTTCCAGTGATTCATTCTAGTGTAAGATACCATGTCCGATAGCGATAGTGACTATCAACCTAAAAACAATATTTTATCGAGCGATGAAGAGGATATTTTTTTGACAACATCGAGGAATCGCAAGGAGAAGTAGATTTTGATACTGCTCGTCAATTTTTTTAAATTGACGCTAATAATCCAACGACGGCACCCCCACGCTTTCATTTTACGGGTACACCAACGTCTAAAAGCTCAGAAGATGTCAGTGTAGGATATTTTCGATTGTTTTTCATTGACCACTTGCTGCAAAGTATTGCTCAAGAAACGTACCTTATATACCAAATATTGCTCAAGAAACGCGATTCAAAGAGCGGTCACCGACTTCTGCTAGTGAACTTTTTGTGTTGTTTGCTATAATTCCTGAAAGCAATAGCTGGCCGGTTTTCCAACTAAATCTTACCAAAATGTTCTTCAGGTGTTATGACCTTAATTCAAAAGGAATACGAAGAAAGAAATGATTTTAGAGCTTCAAGAATTAAAAGCATTTGGACAAAAAATTAGTACTACGCTATTAGTGGACTAGTTTGAGACACCGAAGATACTACATTAATACTCAGGAGAAAACATTTTTTATTGCAATTTAGGCTTTCTGCGAATTGAAGGAATTTGTTCTGCAAATAATATCGTAATAAGTGTTTAACATTTAGATTCATTTAGTATCAGCTTCAGAAATGATATTGTGGGTGACTTGGATTAGAAAGTTGAAGTTCGCGGTGACGTCGCGACGTCGTTGTCACAAATTTCGCAATGCGGTTTTTAGTCGCGCTTTACCACAAGCTTTCCCTGCACGAAAACATCAAATTTATTTCGCTGTCTGCAAAATTGCGAAAACTACAGCAGAAAAATCACCGCGAGTTCGACCTAGATTAGCAAGTTGAACTATGCGGCTACGTCGCGACGCCGCTATCAAAGATTTTGCAGTTTACACTACCGCTTCCTGACAAGATTTCCCTTCAACAAAACGTCATACTTGTTTCGCTAGCTTGAGAATTCCGAAAACTACGGCGGAAAAACCAGCAGCTGCAAACGCTTTCCGACCCCGTTTTGCTCTAACAAAACATCGAATTTGTTGCGGCAGCTGCGGAATTTCGAAAAAACAAATGCAACCAATCCTCGGTAGAAACTTTGACGGGCCGTCGCGGCGTTAGTTATCTAGCGATTTCAATTCGGTTTTCAATTTCTGGTCGCAAAAACCTCAAAGTTTGATTGAGTCTGGGATTTATTGCCGTGGGATTATTATTGAGTAAGATACTACACATGACGATGCCTGGGTAAAAAAAAATGGTACAGACTAGCCTATAGGAAGAAAGTACGACTACGACAGTTATAGGAAGAAAGTTCCAGTGATTCATTCTAGTGTAAGATACCATGTCCGATAGCGATAGTGACTATCAACCTAAAAACAATATTTTATCGAGCGATGAAGAGGATATTTTTTTGACAACATCGAGGAATCGCAAGGAGAAGTAGATTTTGATACTGCTCGTCAATTTTTTTAAATTGACGCTAATAATCCAACGACGGCACCCCCACGCTTTCATTTTACGGGTACACCAACGTCTAAAAGCTCAGAAGATGTCAGTGTAGGATATTTTCGATTGTTTTTCATTGACCACTTGCTGCAAAGTATTGCTCAAGAAACGTACCTTATATACCAAATATTGCTCAAGAAACGCGATTCAAAGAGCGGTCACCGACTTCTGCTAGTGAACTTTTTGTGTTGTTTGCTATAATTCTGCAGGAGATTCTTTAAAAGCCAGTTTTGGTGTGGTATTGGTCGAAAACTCCATTCTACCGCAATGTTATGCCATATAGACGTTTTGTTTTACTAAAGAAATATCTTCATTTTGAGAATATACTAGGCGAAGAATGTTTTCTAAATACACGCTTTGCGGAAATGCTTACTCCACAAAGATATATATCAGTCGATGGAAGTTTGCTTCTCTAAAAGGGACGACTGAGCTGGAGGCAACATATCGCATCAAAGCGACCTAGATTTTGTATCAAAAATATATTTTTTTATCAAAACCCTGCCTTCAACTTTTCTAAAACCACAAATTTGTTTATTTTAAACATAAAAATAATCAAACTAAATAGTAAAAAAAATCGAACAGAGAGATGTTACTAGAGCAGGGAAACATCAAGAGGACTAAGAAATTTAAGTATCACAGCGAATGGATTGAACCTAATTTATCAGAAAGAGCATCTTTATCCAAGAGAGTCAACGAGTTAGAACTAGTCTATCGAATGACTAAGAACACTTATAACAAGAAATGCCTGTCACGCAACCTGAAACTTTAGCACTACGCATCAGTCTTACGACCAGAAGCCCTGTATGCCATGGAGTGTCTTTCCTTGAACTGAAGAGGTCTGGTAGAGAAATTGGAAATCAGAGAGAGGAGAATCCTCAGGAAGATCCTAGGTCCGGTAAAGGAAGATGCGGAATGCCGAAGGCGGCATAACTCTGAGCTCTACGAACATATCGAGATGCTCTCTAACTGTGAAAGGAAAAGAAGGGCAGCTTTCTATGGCCACGTTACAAGATTGCCTCCAAACCGACTAACCAACTGTCTGTTTACCTTCTGGCAAAACAAGAAGGTTCGTACTACTCGGTTGACAGAAACCGAAAAGGATATTAAAGAACTGGGAATAACAGATCTCCAAAACGGACAGTCTGTGAGACACACCCTGAATGAAGTCTGTGGTTTTCAGGAAAAAACCCGAAGGAAAGGTACCCCCGGGACAGAAGAGAGAAAGGAGTTACACCGGCAGAATATGGGACAATACTGGGCAAAGATCAAAGTCCAACAGTTAAACAAGCGTGGTCCAAAGTAGGCCTATTTGAAACAAGAAGTAAAAAATTTAAAAAAATAATCAATTTAATAAATTGATAATTTTAGGACCGTAAAATACCGATTTATAATAAGTCTAACATAAAACTAATATACGGGAAAGTGGAATAGGAGCCCCAAAAACTTGATTCTTAAAAATAACCTCAGAGAAATTCATCAGGTTGTTTTATGGGGTATGTTTTTTTAGGGTATTTTAGGGTTTTTTGGGTATTCAGTAATTCTGGGCTGATTGCGGAAGCGATCACTGCCTAGTAAAGACGAAGGAAGATATATCTTATATAGCAAAAAATCAAAATAAATCACAAGAATGTCACGAGGAACAACGAACAGAAGATTTGACATGGAAAGTTTTGAACACTTTTGACAGTACATAGTTTCTATACCAAAGACGATTTGAACAGAAATTGGTACAACAACAAAGGAGTACATAAACCGAATATGAGCATATTACACAATGTATAAAGGAAGCTGCGATGGAATCTTTAGGGACGACGGATATGAAGAGCAAACCATATTGGTGGGATAGAGAAATAGATGAACGAATAACAAAAAAGAAACAAATATATCAAAAGCTTATATAGACGGGAGATCAAATAGAGATAGATACAAGCAACTAAATAGGAAAGTGAAAGAAGAAGTCATAAACAAGAGAAACAGCACGTAGCTAAAAAAGTGCGAATACGTCGACAAAAATATAGGCGGCACTAAGAGTTCAGAGACATGGAAGACCGTCAAATCGCTAAGAACCTCATCAAGAACTGGATTCACAATTAATAACATCTCCAAGGAAGGATGGGTAGATCATTTTACAAAATTGTTAACAGAAAGAACGCCACAGTATGTAGAGGAAAATGAACCAAACCACATCGATTGGGAAACCTTGAAACTAGACATGTCCCTCGTAAAGAAATCAATCGAAACGACTAAACTTAGAAGATCCCCAGGACCTGGAGGAATACAGCCGGAATTTGTACGATTTGGCCCTGAAAAACTGAAGGTTATGTTGAAGAATTTATTTGAGCGGTGTCTAAATGGTGCAGATTTTCCAAAAGCCTGGCGAACGTCATATATCACAGCTATACATAAAAAGGGATCAGGAAATGACCCACATAATTATTGGGGAATCGCTGTCATTCCTACAATAGGCTGAATATATTCTCGTATACTGAAGACCCTAATAGAAAACTTTATTAAAGATAAACAACCTGAAGAACTGGCTGGATTTTGAGCGGTTCGCTCAACAATCGACAACCTTTTCACCCTTAAAATAGTCTTAGAGAAGCGTAAGCAGAGGCAGAGAACCACATATAGCCCTTATTAATCTAGAAAAAACTATGAGAAAGAATGGAAGAACTAGAGTAGACCGACTCTACTCTCTCTCTCCTATGGCTCTACAGCCCAAGGTTGGGCGGGCCTTGGCCTAAAATTTATTTCTCCAGGCGCTTCTGTCCATTGCTATCGTCTTCCAGCCTCTAATCGTTTCCGGTCCGCGTCCTCCCATCGTTTCTGTGGTCTTTTCCCTACCATTTTGCCTTGGAGGGCTTGTTTTGGCAGTCCTTCCTCATCCATCCTTGTGACATGGCCTGCTCATCGTAACCTCTGTATCTTTGCATATGAGAATACTGGCGGGTCCTGCAAGGCCTGGTACAGCTCATTATTGTATCGTATTCTGTACCCATTTTCGTCTTTATTTTTTGAGTATTCTACGCAATACTTTCCTATCAAATATATCTATTTTGTTGCCACTAGTGTGAGTATTGGTCATACAATTTTTCGACTCTACTACAGGCCACTAAAAACTACTATAGGGACAATTTCTATTAAAGACTTAATTAAGAATTTTATAGCTGGTAAGAGATTAAATATTTAAAATTAAATTTAACACACACGGGGGCGTGAATGCGTCTAAAACTCTTCGAATAAAATATATTTCATACAAACCTCGAGTCGTTGTATTCGTGCCAAGCTCCAGAATAAGGATGTCGACAGTACGCTGTATAGTGTCCACTGTAAGTGGTTCCGCTGTGGTTTGAGATGGCGTAGAGGTTGTAGCGGCAGGGCGCGTGTCCTTCAGCCGAATAATTGCTCATATCAAGGCCTTCCAGGGGAGCTTCCACGGTCACAGACAATTTGCCACGGAAACGTTCCGTTGGCGAAAAACGTTTTAAATCTTTACAGTGTAATTAAGAAAAAAAACAATCGATGCGATAAATCAAATTACTGTTTGTGTCAAAAGGATACGAATCACTAAAATTTTCGGAAATTTGTGAATTGTGAAAGACTTGGTGCATTTTCTTCTCTCCTTGCATTTCGAACATGTCTAAAAAAATTGAACAAATTTTTAATACGTTTATTATATCGAAATATTTTCATTTCTTTCTTCATCAAAAAACGACAATAAATATCTTACTGGTTTCTCATCGCCATCTAATGTTTCCTCCCTGGTAAAACTGTCAAGGCATTGGGAGAGTCGTACGGGTCCAGTTTTCTGCGGAATCGGTAGCGACAAGTCCCAGAACGGATCAAAGGTCACAGAACAATGTCCACAATGCGTACATCTCAACGTCGACTTCAGCTGACCAACAAACAGATCCACAATTTTCGAGTTCTCTCGGCGAATATATCTGTGCCAAGACTCAGTTGCCTTCTCTCCATCACTACAAAATAACAAACACAAAATATAAGGAATTTTAATATTATGGAATTATTTACCTTAGTTTTTCTTCGATTTCGGTGTGGATGGGTTTGGGTTTCTCCGCGACACGATTGACGTCTTCGTGAAGACCTTCCAGCAGATACCTAAGGAACTCCTGGGCATCCTGTTGGGAGTAACCCATAAATCTAGGTGCGAATCTCTGGATTTGTGATTTTAGGCTAACGGTGTTGACCACGCGATCCAATGAATCTTCTGACCACAGTTCTTTGATAACCTGAGCAAAAGCTACAAAAAACAATTTAGTTATTTATAAATATTGGCGTAAATATTTTACCTTTAATTAAAGCTCCCTTCATACTCGAAACATTGGTATTAATATCCGAGGTGTAACCTTCTTTTTTGACATATTCTAAGAGAGGTTTTGTGTTCGACAAACATTGTATGACGGAGTTCATGAAGCAAGTGTTTCCAATATTCTTGAGACCGTTCAGCCCCATCTGTTTGGTGGGACTGGCCCTGTCGAATCTTCTGTCCTCTTCGACAAAACTCGTCTTGTTCCCATAATCCTTTTCGACCGAATTTCGCTGGGAGGTCGGGGCGGAGATGTTGTTGCTGTTGCCCGTGGATGAGGACAACGTCGTGGCATTTTGGGCGAGCGATGAACGGTTTAGGCGGTTCGGCGAGGTAGCTATGTCCTGTCGGAGGGAAATTGAAACTGAGATTAGACTGACGGGGTTTTGTTGGAGTTACCTTGAAGACAAAGAGAACTGAATATATGCGGCGGTTGGAGCGCACGGCGTCCAAAAATTGATATTCGCGATTGGTGGATTTCTTTACTTCGTCGCGGCGACGGTGAGATTGTAATTCGAAGAATACACATCTGGAAGTAAAGAAATCGAACCAAAACGTAAAAAACAAACTAACTATAAATTTGCTATTAAATCTACAGTTCCTAAATCTGTAAATTTCATAACATAATATTTACTTTTTAAATCCTAAAAATGTTAATACCGTTTCTTTTATTTCTTTAAACCGCACGCTTTACTTACTCTGAATCTTACTCAGATTTGTATTGAATCAATAACATAGATAATATATTTATAATATATTTACAACTAAATAAAATATTTAAATACCATTCAAAACCGACAGTGTTTACAACAGTAATTTTGGCCACATGTCAATATGAAAACAGAAAATTCTAAGCTTGCCAAAAATTCGCAAATTTTCCAAATTTGTCACTTCTATTCCAGCCAAAACAAAGGAAATACGAGCGTTTCTACAAGAAAAGAAGAGCAACAAATCACCTGGCGAGGACGAAATTGTGATAGAAACAATAAATGCTGGTGAAGAACTGCTAACACAAGCTAACTATTCAATACATGCTCCTAGAAGGAAACATACCTTCAGAATGGTATATCGCCATTATTACAATTATGCACAAGAAATGCGATATAGCAGTCCTAGCAAACTACAGACCCATCAGTTTCTTATCACAATTATATAAACTGTTCACTAAGATCATTACTAACACCTATGTTTGATTTTTAACAAGTTCACGAACTAGATTCCGATCAGGTTTTTGGACAAATGACCATTTGAAAACCATTAACACGCTCATCGAAAGATGTGTTAAATACAATCGTTTAAGTCATTCGTTCCGCCATACTCTAAACTCCGCCATAGACGGTCCCAAGCCCGGTTTGCGAAAGGAGGAGGGTAGACACCCCGAATGGCCAGAAACACCAGTGCGTCTCAGGAAGTAGGCTAAGGACGGATAGAGTTGGACTCGCGGCATAGCTGTGAGAACTCCAACATATCCCATCCAGCTGAAAATTGTCAAGCCGTGTCTGTGCGGTTGAGTACACAGACCTGAGCCTCCAGATTGGGGGTTGGGCGATGGGCTAACAACCTATTCCCGGAAAAAGAAAAACTTGTTAAGGAACCTGACGCTTCGCCTCGGATTGGACAGATTCAACGGAAACGACCTGGCAAACGGAAATTTGATCACTCTTTCGGAACCTGGAATGTACGATCCTTGTTCAAACCTGGAGCTCTAAAATCACTCCTAGAACAAGTTGATAAATTTAACATTGATGTTATTGCACTCCAGGAAACTAAATGGCTTGGCAGCGAGATAACCGACATGAGGTCGCACACAATATTTAAAAGTGGAAAACTATCGGGAAGCCGTGAGTTTGGAGTAGCTTTTGTCGTCAGCAAAGCTTTTAAACAGCATATTACCAACTTCAAACCCATTAACGAAAGATTGTGTGCACTTCGCATAAAGACAACATTTTTCAACATCTGGCTCATTAATGTTCACGCCCCAACGGAGGATAAGGACGAGGCCACTAAGGACGAGTTCTATAGTCATCTTGAATCAATTTATGACTCATTGCCCTCAAATGACATCAAGATCATACTAGGTGACTTCAACGCGAAGGTTGGGAAGGAGGAGACACAAAGAGGAACAACCGGAGGGACAGTCTCCACGACATTAACAATGACAACGGCCAACGTCTAGTTGATTTCGCCTGCAGTAGAAACGTAATAGTAAGCTCAACGTGCTTCCCGCATCGAAGCATTCACAAAAGAACCTGGGCGTCACCTGATGGAAGGACGTATAACCAGATAGACCACGTTCTTATTGATAAAAGTAAGATGTAAGAACGTAAGAATCTTAGAAAACGTCTTAGATGTAAGAACCTACAGAGGGGCTAACTGCGACTCTGACCACTATTTGGTCAAAGCCTTATTCCGGTGTCGAATCGCAAACAGAAGACCTGCAAAATTCCAACCGACACTCAAATTCGACATCGAGAAGC
Source organism: Phosphuga atrata (assembly GCA_944588485.1). Lineage (NCBI taxonomy): Eukaryota > Metazoa > Arthropoda > Insecta > Coleoptera > Silphidae > Phosphuga > Phosphuga atrata. The sequence goes on along the minus strand of OX155904.1, from coordinate 41,375,207 downwards.
TGAAAGACGAGTCAACCGCAGGCGCATACGCATCAGCTTTAAACAGACATTTTGACCAAATATCCAACCGTCACGAATTGCCAATAGAGCAGTTATGGCTCTGCATCAAAAATGGCATTAAGTCTGTCGCAGAGGAGGTTATAGGCCACCAGCCCCGGCGAAAGAAAAACGATTGGTTCGATGATGAATGCCGAGATGCAATAGACAAAAAGAATGTAGCTTACAAACAATTCACCGAACGACCGACAAGAGCCAAGAGAGACATATTTGACGAACTCAGACGATCTGCAAACAAAATTTGTAGAAAGAAGAAAAGAAGGTACCTGAATGACGAGCTATGCAAAATGGACGAACATTTTAAGTCAAATAACACAAAAGCGGCATATGCAATAGTTAAAAACCAAAAACGAGGGTATCAACCAAGCACGAGCCTATGCAAGGACGCTGCAGGAGGCATTATTAGCAGCACAGAGGAGATAAAGACGAGATGGGGGCAATATTTCCAACAGTTGCTTAACCCGAATTCACCACCGTCCACTACCGTAACTGACAACTTGACCGAGGCAGCTACTGACGAAAATATAGTGAGCCTCCCTACAGTAGAAGAAGTAAAAGATGCCCTCAACAAATTAAAAAACAACAAGGCGCCGGGCATAGACGACATTCCAGCCGAACTCCTGAAGAGCGGTGGTGAATGCGTAGCTACAAAAATTCACACCTTGCTGCTACAAATATGGACACAGGAAACACTACCTGGCGATTGGCGAAAAAGCATTATATGTCCGATATAGAAAAAGGGTGACAAACTGTGCTGCGAAAACTATAGAGGGATTTCATTGCTGTGCACATGCTATAAAATCTTGACGAAGATCATTGAGTCTCGAATTAAACCCTATGCCGAAAATATAATTGGAGAATACCAAGGAGGATTCAGAGCCGGACGATCAACCACGGATCAAATTTTCTCAGTAAAGCAGGTGCTAGAGAAATGCTGGGAATATAACATCGATGTGCACCAAATATTCGTAGATTTTAAACAAGCTTATGACAGTATCGACAGAAGTGTACTGTACACGATAATGCTGGAACTGGGAATACCAGCGAAACTCGTTCGACTGACAAGGCTTACAATGACCAACTCAACATGCCAAGTAAGAATCCAGAACGAGCTGACAACAAGCTTCCTAACGCTCTCAGGGCTGAAGCAAGGAGATGGCCTTGCACCCACACTGTTTAATCTGGCTTTGGAATATGTCGTACGAAAACTCCCTGTTGACACCAGAGGGACGCTATTATTTAAATCAACCCAAATAGTAGCTTACGCAGATGACATAAACATAATGGCGCGCTCAAAACTAGACGCCAAGGAAGTATTCGTTAATCTTGACACGGCAGCACTAGAAGTAGGGTTACGCATGAATGAAAACAAAACGAAAGTTATGGTACAATCACGAAGAAACACGCCAATCAGACAAAATCTAACGATAGCAAACTATAACATAGAAAATGTGGACAATTTCATATATCTGGGAGCCAATCTCTCCAAAGACGGCAATGAAATCAACGAAATAAAAAGACGCATAATGATAGCAAACAAGACATATTATTCGGTACTTCCTATAATCAAATGTAAAGACGTGCACAGAAAAACGAAGCTGCGAATCTACAAAACAATAATAAGACCTGTACTCTGCTATGGCAGTGAAACGTGGACCTTTATACAGGCATCAGAAAAAATGGTCAATGCTTTTGAAAGAAAGGTATTGCGACGAATCCTCGGACCGGTGAGAGAACAAGGCGCATGGCGAATTCGGTACAATAAGGAATTGTATGCTATTTTTGAGGACCCAGAAGTCTCCACTCTCATCAAACTCCGAAAGCTACAGTGGGCTGGTCATGTACAGCGAATGGAAGACGGAAGAATACCCAAGCGAGTACAAAAAGGAAAAGCGGAAGGAAAAAGACCAGTCGGAAAACCAAGAAAACGCTGGGAGGATTCCATTGACGAAGACAGCAGATCGCTTCTGAAATTTGCAACGTGGAGGACGCGGTCATTGGACCGAGAAAACTGGAGACGGAGCATTCAGGAGGCCAAGGCCCGACTCGGGCTGTAGCGCCATTGATGATGATGATGAAGTCATTCGTTCTAATATTTCTCGACTTCGAAGCGTTCGAAAGAAACTACCGGGTTTTTAAATAAGGACATAACAATTTTGTATTTAAATAAAACACAGAAACAAATGTTTCAATTATGTATGGAATTCGACGTCGTTCATATAACCACCACAAGCACGACGGCAGCGACCGATTCTTTAGATCCAATTATAAATCACTATTTCACACAAATCAGCTGGAATGTTGGCAATTTAAAGTTCGATATTGTGCCAAAGCTCCTCAAATGTTGTTGGATTGTTGGCATAAACCTTCGACTTAAAAATAGGTAACTTCAATAAGAAAAGATCCAACGGCGTCAAATCGAATGAGCGAGGTGGCCATTCGACTGGACCATTTCTCGAGATTAAACCATTATCAAATTTTCCTTTCAATAAATCAATTATTTGACCAGCTGTCTGCCTTGTGGCACCATCTTGTTGGAATCACATATCGCTGATGTGAAGTCCATCAAATTCTGGCCAAAAATAGTCTTCCAACATGGCACGATACAATTGACCATAACATGGTGATTATTTTCATCGATGAAAAAATACGGCCATATCACACCTCCGGCATGAAATCCACACCACACGCTCCCTTTTGGTTTGTTGCTGTCCAATAACGCTTATTGATAAAGCCATTAGCCAAAAATGAGCTTCATCGTTAAAGATAATTTTTGGATGAAATTCAGGATTTTCTCCAAACTTTTGCATAACAAAATCGGATAAGTTTCGGCGTTTTAATTGATCCGAAGGTTTCAGTTATTCAGTTATTTGATCTTGTAAGGGTATAATATTGAACTGAGAAATTCCCAATTCTTGTGAACGGCGTGGAATGGACTTGTTTAGTTCAATTCGAACTGAAGCTCTTACAGCTGCAGTATGTTCAGTACTTCGGTGCGTGGACTCACTGGCAGAGGAACATTCAATAGTGAATATGTTGATTCAAATTTATTCACCATCGCACACACAGCTTGTCTGGTGAGACGATTATTGTGACCAAAAATTGGAGTAAGCACAATTAAAGTTGCGACTACCAACTCAGAATTTCGGTAGAAAGTTTTAATGACTTCCAAACGTTGCTCGCTCGTGAACTTCACCATGATAAAAATGTAAACCTTGACCGATCATAAAAAAGTTTATAGGTTATGTTCCATATTATAAAAAAACTGTTATGTCCCTATTGAAAAATCCTTTATAAAGCAGCACAAAATGCTCGAAGCTCAGGCCTAATATAGAATAGGCCAGATATATTCAACACTAATAAAAGGCATACGCGAAAATGCAACTGCTAGCGTTAGGCTCCAGTAAGATACTGACAAGTTGAAAATTCAGCGCGGAGTGCGGCTCGATCTCCCCAATCTATCCAAGGAGACTCGATCTTCCCAAAATTATTGACTGCTCTCTTGGAACTCATGAGTAAAAACGTGGATTGGACTGAAAAGGAACTTTAACATAAACGGCAATAAACTGAACAATCTGAAGTTTGCAAATGCCATTGTACTGATAGCGGACCGGTTGGACAGGATGCTTCTGACAGCGTCGGACTTAAGATCAACACACTCAATCAATGAACAACCTTGTTGTAGACGAGAATATGACAACTAATGCTCCCGAAATGAAATAAGTAAAGGCATACGTATTTCACCTGGGCCATGAAATACAAACAGGTCACAATTAAACGACCGAGAATGATCGAAGGATAGATGTGACATGGACTGCTTTTGGTAAGCTGGTGGAAGTTATTAAATCCGACCTTACTATGTCTCTAACACGGAAATCAGCAAATAAGTTACGCGTCTGCCAAGGGGCTATGGAGCGGTCCATGTTAGGCATGTCACTGAGAGACAAAGTTCCAAACCACGAAATCCGTGAACAGAAATCACTGACACACTAGAACGTACAGCGTTACTGAAGTGGAACTGGGTAGGCCATACTGCAAGGAGGAGGGATGACAGATAGACGAAGCGGATCCTTGAATGGCCACCAAGGCAGCAGGCTCTAAGAAACAGAGAGCGTCCTCCAACACGATGTTTCGACGATATTAGGTGCCTGAACAAAAATTGGATGCAAGTAGAGCAGGAAAGCGAAGAGTGGAAAAATTAAAGAGAGGCCTATGTCCAGCAAGGAACCCAAACGGCTGATAATGAAAATGATTCCAGCTACGTTAATAAAGCTAAACTTCATATTATTTAAATCTATTTAGATCAGCGATTCTGAAACTTCTTGACACTCGTTAGCCATTTCTCAATCCAAATTTCATAGCGACAACCAAATCTCGTAACAATTTCAGTTTCTCCTTTTAATACTAGTCCAGGGGTGGGTGGCCTTTTGTTTAACGCGTGCCATTTTTTTTAACATTCATATTTTTAAATGCTGACGTTCCAGGTAATTTTTGCAATGAATGACAATAAAAACGTTTCTGATTGTGGTCGTATGAAAAGCACACAATATAATATTTGTATTATTACTTTTACTAATATGCCCGAGTAGACATTTTTCAAATAAATAAATTGCTTAAAAATAATTGTATTTCAAATTTTTCTAATTTTAAGTACTCACAAATTTCCATCAAGTTTATCTACTTTGTTCTGAATACATTATAAATTTCTTCGGACAATCGCAAACAATATTCATCTATTATTGATTCCACAACTGTGGTTATTCAATCAATTGTATACTATTTATATTAGTTTATCGTGTCGGAATTTCTATTAAAAAAATTAAATTTGGAAAATGTCTCATGTAAATACTTTCTTTGAAATGCTTGGAATAAATTATACACGTTTGGAAGAATCTTATTTAAACCTTGTAACTTAATATTTAGCTTATTTAAGTATATGCAAAAATCACTAATGTAAACCAGAGATGTTATGGAAATAAAATTTCGGATCTGGATACGGATACGGATATAGAAACAATATTATTACCGGTTTCGGATACGGTTACGGATATTATTTGTTTTTCGGATTATCCGTTAGTTTCGGATAGTTTCGGTTACGGATATTAGATTTCTAAGGTATGGGGGGCATGGTGACAGTAACCACGAATCACAAAAATATTGTGTTTATCTAATGAGATGGGAATAATAGATTGTGAAAGATGTATTTATTTTCATATTTAGTACGAGATTGATAATACTTTCAATAAAACAAAACTGCAAAATGCAGCAGTCCGCCATGATAATAAAGTATAACATCAATCAAAGTGAATTACGTCATGCGTTCGAACTTCGACGATCTCTGCACTTTTTAATTGTTGTTACCTACGATTATAAAGTATTTAGTGATTAACATTGATCAGTTGCTTAGTTTTGTGTTCTCAAAACATGCAACCAGGTTTTACTATGGCAAATAGCTCTAATTTGTCTAGAGTTGATTAGTTGATGTTGGAGGAGTTTTTGGCATCAAACAAAGACTTTTGTTCAGCAGAGTTTAGAATTGTCAAAACCGCACACCACTTCATACTCTTTAGAATTTATAACACGCTAAACATCTGATTTCTTTCTTTGGCTACCTAATGTTCTCAGTCGATTTACAAACATCTGACGTCACAAGCAGACGCCATGACACCAGCGATCGTTTTCGAACGGATTTTAAATTTTTAATTTCAAAAGCTATTTTTTTCAAATAAAACTTTGTTTCCCGCAGAAATAATATATATGTTTGGAAATAGTAGATACTTTAGAATATTACACAACACTTTTTCAAAATCAATTAATATCATGTTATTATTTGGTACTACAATCATATGCCATACAAGTAAGTACTACAATGTAAGTAAGTACTACAATCATATGTCATATAAGTCATATAAGTAATTATTATGTTTAAGTTTTATCTATACTCGGGCCGGCGAGAGAATACAGCTGTACTCCGCCGAGGTTGGTTTGAGAAACTTGCGTCAGAATATAAGAAAATATGCGTCAGTTTTTCGAACACGCACAACTAAACACCACGTGCCCCACTATAATGTGGGGGTATGCGCAGAACAATGCTAAACTCGTCGAGACGAGATGCATTTTCTCGCCGGCCCGAGTATACGTAAAAATGTAAAACTAGAATTATAATAAACAAAAACTAATTATTCGTTTTTTCTATTATATAATTTCTATTGGATATTGAAATATCTTTATAGGAATTATTACAACATACGTTACGGATAAATTTTTATTTCGGATATCCGATAATTTCGGTTACGGTTACGGAGCTCCATAACATCCCTGATGTAAACACATTTTTTTAGAAAAGCAACTACATCTCCCGCATGACTATTTATTTTTTCTACGTGTCAGTTGACACGCGTGCCATTGGTTCGGCACCGCTGGACTAGACATTCTTCTCGACAGCTTTTCACAAGTCGCCCGACATTAAAGGCTATATGTATGTAAAAAGCAAAACCGGCCTAATTGTAAAAGACTAGACTGAGAAGACTAGGCAGACAGACAAGAGTAGAGAGACAAGACTAGACAGGCAGGACTAGATAGACAAGACTAGACAGACAAGACTACATAGACAGAACTAAACAGACAAAACTATACAAACAAGACAAGATATACAAGGCAGACAAGACAGACAAGATAGACAAGACAGACGAGACAGATAAGACAGACTAGTCAGACAAGACTAGACACACAAGACCGGACCGACAAGAATAGACAGATAAGATGGAGAAAACATGGAAATACCGTTTAACGAAAGAACTGTAATGTGATACATGCTCCAAAAATTAAAAAAAAAACAGGGATAGGATTGCCAGACTCAAAACTGAGTCGCAATAGAAAGATCCACTAGTAAGCCCAAATAAGATAAATCAACCACCATCTTAACTAAAACAAGCACGCCGAAGTTATGCTACCTGCGGTTCCGGCGTAATTGGAGCTGTTCGTAGGGCCACTTGCCTGTTTAGCACTCAGCGGCCAGGTACTAAACTGACAAGATTACTGTCTGTTTAGACTAGACAGACAAGACGCAAGACTAGTGAGGCAAAACTAGACAGACAAGATTAGACAAATAAAAGTGCTGTGCATATAGTGCACATAGTTCGTTGCATACACAGTGAGCGACTCTCGATGTCTCAGCTCTATTATAAGAATTAGTCATTTGACTTTGGAAAATGTTCACGCACAACGAAAGTCCACATGTTATTAGTTTATAGGGAATCTGAAAAAACCCTAGAAGAGCAGTTCTACATCCTGGTGACCTGTGCAAAATTTACGATTTTTAAGTGAAATAACTCGAAATGAGATTGCGCGACAATTTTCGGTGCACGCGCATGCTGAAGACTATGTTTTGGGAAATCAGTTGGTATGGAATGCTTCACGGGTGAGGACGTGCTCTCTGCATAAAAGCGTATTACAAAAATGGTAACTCTCCTATTAAGCCCGAATATTTTTTTGGGAGCATCATGGTTTACGAAACATTAATCGTGCTCCTTGGGAGAAATTGATCAAGAATTACATGGTGCGCGACATTTGCAATTTCGATGCGCGACATTTGCTTCAAGAACTTCCTGTGTTTCTCGACAATGTGCCATTACAGCTGCGAGCAAACATGTGTTTGCAGCCTGCCAGAGCTCCACCGCATAGAGCAAGAATTGTCCAACGATAATTAAATGATATCTATATATGATAAATCACAGGACTTGACCACACTAGACTTCTTCTTGTGGGGAACTTACGAGTTTACAGAACACCATCTATTAACCTGGAAAAATCAGAAATGCTTGTTATGAACTATCTAAAAAAATGTGTTCAAAATGCTTCAGTCAGTGAAGTAAAACGGCGATTGGAGGTCGTCACATTTGAAATTTGTTGTAGTGATTGCCTCATTGCCTGATAACTTCTCTTTATCTGTGGTAATTGTAGTAACATACTATATATTTTGTAATTAAACCATCGGAAGATAGTTTATATAGATATTCGATGAAGGCGTGTGGGAAGACTACTTGGGCGGGGCACTTGCAAAGCATGGAGCCAGAGAGGATCACGAGGAGATCGATGTCTGGAACAGTTGAGAGTAGAAGCCCGGTAGGAAAGCCGAGGAATTGGTGCTTTTTAAATATGCCAAAATATAGGTATGTTTCTAAAAAAATAAAATTCGATGACGTTCATTACTTCATTTTTCAAATATAGAAAAATATGCAAATTCAGGTTAAAATGAACCTTACTCAATCCCATTTAAGAACATCTTTTCAGAGTTTTTATTTTTCTTATAATAGAGCAGAGACATCGAGTTTCGCTCACCCTCTACAGTGTTGAATTGGTTTTTGGACGAATAAAATACAATTTTGCAATATTCTTACTCTCCAGTCGTTTTACCTCGTTGCTGAAGTGTCGTGACCTCTCGCGCATAATTGTGGTACGCATCGTCACACTAATTCCGGATTGCGGGACCTTCAGTTTATCGCCGGTTCCGAACGGCACTATTTGAGAGGTTCTCATGGCAGAATTACTCATGGTAGTTTGCCATTGCTTTCCACGAGTGACCACATCATAGTTCCGTGAAAAATTTCATGGTTTGTCTGGGGATCGAGAACCCGGGATCTCAGGCGTAGCGAGCGGATGCGTTCACCACTACACCACTGTGACCCAATATTCTTACTACATTATTGCATTTATAAAATTTGATTGGGTTGGGCAATGAGCATACTAGATAGATTCTTCTTCTTCATTTTCTCTGCCTTTTCCTATATCACATAGGGTCGGCGTTGCTTTGTTGGATTCTTCTTCTCCATAAATATCTATCGAATACGTCGTCACTTTTCCAACCTTTTTCTCTCAAATCCCCTGCTACCTTGTCTTACCATCTCATTTTTGGTCTTCCTCTCTTCCTTGACCTTCCTATTTCCAGCTTTTCAACTCTTTTTCCCACGTAGTCGTCCTCTCTTCTCTGCAAATGTCCAAACCACCTTATCCTGCTTTCTTGAACCTTCTTTCCTATGGGTCCCGCTTTCACTGCTCCTCTGATGTAATCTTTTCTTATTCTATCATTTCTTATTACACCGCTCATACACCTCACCTTTCTCATTTATGCCACTTACATCTTTCTCTCATGTGCTTTTGTAATCGGCCAAGTTTCCGCACTATATATAGAGCATAGCAGGCCTCACCACAGATTTGTAGAGCTTTCATTTCCTCCTGTAGCTAATCTTCTTGTCACACAGTACTCCACTCAATATCTTCCAGTTCATCCATCCGCTATATACCCTGAGTTGTATTTCAGACTCCAGCCCTCCATCACTTTGAATATGACCCCAGATATTTAAACTTCTTGGTCGGTGGTAGTTCTTCTTCCTGCAGGTTACTACATAGATCTTAAGCTTCCTTGATACACATATATTCAGTTTTCACCCTGCTAATGCACATTCACCTTTCTTCTAGGGCTTTCCTCCACTCTTCGAGCCTTTCTAGAAGTTTCTCTCGGGTCAGTTCACAGAGTACAACGTCGTCGGCGAACATCATGCTCCATGGCGCTGCTTTCATGCCTGGGCACTCTGCCATACGCCTTCTCCAGATCAATGAAGGCCATATGTAAATCAACCTGCACCTCCCTGTGTCTCTCAATCAGTTGCCTTAGTGCAAATATTGCGTCAGTTTTTCTTCTTCCTGGCATAAATCCAAACTGTTCTTCCACTACTTCAGTTTCCCGACGCAACCTTGCCTCCTTCCCAATGATCCTTCCCATGTCTTCATTGTGTGAGACATCAGCTTTATACCTCTATAATTGCCACAATTTTGGATATCACCTTTCCCTTTGCATAACGAGACAAAAATACTACTTCTCCGTGCAGGTGGCATTGTGTCTCCGTTCCAAATCTTCTTCATTAAATCCCAGAGTATATCAATCAACGGTCTCCCAGGCTTCTCCAGGGTTCTGTTGGGATTTGGTCTGGACATACTGCCTTCCCATTTTTCATTATCTTTAGCGCATATTCTACTTCTTCCCTACTTAATGCTTGAGTGACTTCTTCGTTTACCTCTTCATCCTCGTAGTTTTCTCTAAGATTTTCTTCATTCAATAGTCTTTCAAAGTACTCCAGCCATCTTTCCAGTATTTTCTCTTGATCGTGTAACACTACACCTGACTCGTCCTTCATGTGCTTCATTGATGTTATGTCCTTGGACGTTTTATCTCTGGATTTGCAATTCTTATGAGTTGTCTGTCATCCTGGTTTCTCACCAGCTCTTCATATGCCTCCTCCACTGCATCAGTCTTCGCATTTGCCACAGCTCGTTTTGCCTTCTTCTTTGCAATCTTATAGGGTTCCCTTTCTTCCTGCCTTCCTGTTAAATCCCATTGTTTCTTAGCATCTTTCTTCACTTTTACCTCTTTTTGGACCTTCTCATTCCACCATCATGCCTCCTTATCTTCTGGCGGTCCCTTTCCTAATGTTACACCTAGCACGTCTTCACCAGCTTTCTTTATAACACTGCTATTGATACTCCACCACTCCTGTACGTCCTCCGGTAATCTCAGGTCCCTTAGCACTTTTTCCTTGAATTCTTCTCGCAGCCCTTCTACTTTAAGTTTCCACCACTTTACTCTTTGTTCTCTTTGTATGATACATTTACGTCTTTTTCCCACAACCATCTCATAATCAGCCACCACGAGTTTGAGTTGTGCTGCTACACTTTCACTGTATATGACTTTGGTGTTTGTTATTTCCTTTAAGTATTTCCTTCTGTAGAATAAGTAATCTAACTGGTTTTTTTGGTCTCCGGTTTTATAAGTTGTCTTCCACTTCTCCGGTTGAAGATGGTATTGAAGTCGAAGGCTACTGCATATACTACAGTCTTATCCCACAAGTTTTTTATAAGTTTTTTATAAGTTGTCTTCCACTTCTCCATTTGAAGATGGTATTGAAGTCGAAGGCTACTGCATATACTACAATCTTATCCCATTCTGTATTTCTTTCACCGTAACTCCATCCACCATGTACTCTCCTCTCGCCACTTCTCCTCTCACCAATATGTCCATTTAAATCTCCACCAATTATCACCCTTTCGTTGTCTGGTATTTCCATTGTGACTCCATCTCCCAAGATTAGTTCTTCTCTTCCTCTGAACATCCTGTCTGAGGTGCATATACACTCAAAACTGTGATGAGGTCTCCCCCAACTACCAGCTTGACTTTTATGATTCTGTTTTTAATTCTGTTGACTTCGAAGACTTCCTTCTTAAGATCCTTACCTACGATAACCCCGACTCCATTTCTTGACTCTTTGTTCGCGCTGCTTTAGAACAACTTGTATCCTCCTGCCAGTACTTTCGCTTCATCACCCCTCCACCTAGTCTCTTGTATGCACAAGCTATTCATATTTCTTCTCTCCATAATGTCAACAATCTATCTGCTCTCTTCCTTCATCGTCCCTATATTTAAAGTTCCAACTCTGATTTTGACTTTACACTTAATGAGCATACTATATAGATGAGATGTACTAATTTTTAATTCAATTTATCGATAAATTTACATTTTTTCCAATGTTGCGTAAATGCAACACACTGTATAATTTCGCAAAAAAACAAACGAATAAACAAACAATACAAATGTATAACGCAAAACCTTCGTTTATGTGTTAAATCGCAACCATAAGCTCTCTGTCTGCGGATTTACATTTCACCATTAATATGTCAAAAAACAATTAATACAATGGCTCCGTGTCCACCCGCAACAATCAACAAGAAAATCATCAACACATCATAGATCGAATAAAAATAAGATAAAATAATCCAAATTGGATCTAAAGAAGAAACTATAGAGAAGAAATACCAACCTAGGATGCCCTAGTAAAAACAGATGTCAAGAGCCAGTAAGCGACAGATTCACACGGTAAGGGTTCTCCAGTACTCTGGACCCTTCTCCTACAAAAACTTTGAGATGTAAACCGAACCATTTACTTCATAGGTTAGATAACCAATGAAGTAAATGGGTACTACGGGATCCGATTTTCCTAATCAATGAGATTAAGGGTGATACTAGATAAGTGCCATACCATCGACGAAGGTACAAAATGTCGGGTTCACCTTGTCAGGTTCCCCAAAGTGATTTCTTTTTCATAATTTCATAATTGCCTTAATTTTTTAACAATTCGCTCGTATAATTGACTAACTTATAACTCCAAGCGTTGCATCAGCGGAACATTGTGTACGGCGAAAATGAGACATGCTGCTAATTTTATATAATTTTGTACTTTTGTAACTTGTTTGTACTCGCTCACCACGCTATTATTTTCAATAGTATGGTAATCCAGACAAATTAATATTTTCCAAATTATGATATTACAAATGATGAAAATGTGCGTTATCTTAACTGACAACTAGATACGCCCGTCTTTTAGTGGTTGTTCAAATGTTGTCACAGCGATTATATAAGCCACAACAAAAGGGTTATTTAAATAAACAAAAAATTGAACAACACACCGGAAACGACGGACGTACCAAAGGGAAACGCATGCATGGCCGACGTCGCGCGTACCAACTGTCGAACAATCCAACCAAAAACCCCAACAGCGCGACAAACAACAGCAAACCCCACAGCGGATACAAAACGTAACGCAAAAAATCCGACATGATTTATAGCCGTTTCTCTTGATTAGTTTTAGTTCGATTGTCGAATATTATGCTAAATATTTTTGCAAAAAGAGAAACATGTTGAGACAAAGGGCATTCGAGCGAAAGCGGAGCGTGGAAAGTCGCCGTACCGGTTTCAATGCCCACGACTTCTAATTATACGGGAGTTGGACGTCGCGACGCCCAAAATACACGCGACGACACATAATCTAAAAATAAGATAATGTAAAAAAAGAGAAGAAAAATATTTATATTCGTGTTTACTTTTTGTGTATTTCTTTTTTGTGAGTAAAACGGGAGAAATTAGGTGGAGATAAAAGTGGTCATATGAAAGTTAACGACAAGACGAGAATAAACGAGGTTTTTTTTGTTAAGGAAATATTAGACTGTATAGTAATAAATTGGGGAATATCGAGTTACAAGTGAAAACGTTTCTTGTCTAAATATAGTGGTTTTTATAGCGTTGAAATATTATCGGTAATCAAGGCTGAATTTTGTCAAATTTAGACAAACTAGGCCGCCATTTTATCTTACTACAGTTTTTTTTCTGTTTAAACTTTATATATAACTATTTGTTGATTTCTAATATATAGTTGCGTAATTTACTAGCTGTTCACTTTCACATTCTTGTTATTCCAAAACAAATTCAAGAATGGAAATATAGACCAGAAAATCAATTTTATCAAAATATATAAGTTATAAAAATGAAAAAAAGTAATATTTTGTAAGATCATCAGATCATAAATTATCACTTCTACTAACAACAAGAGCATACAACAGCAAGATAATTGACGATCTGCTGTCAGCTATCAGAGGAATTCACAAATGAAACCTGCTTTCGTCAAGGAAATATAACTTCCCACTCCTATTTTATTAACAGAGTCGTCGATGCCATTATAAGGAAAGTGACCTGATGGTGTTCATTGGCGCTGCTTTTACCCCATTTTTACGAATAGTTATGCAGCCACGAAAATTCTAAATATTTCTAAGACTAGCAACCATCTCTCTCTAAGGGTGCTACAGTCCTAAGTAGGACCTGGACCTCCTCACACTGTTTACACTTGTGCTTGGTGTCTTGATTTTAGACACAAGTGTAGGGCAAAACAAGCCCTTACAGTTTTTATACAGGGTTGGCGAGCCAATATTAGGAGAGGTTTCGTGGCAGATTTTTACTGTGATGACTTTGACACGGCTATGTATTTTTCCATACCCAGGATTTGAACCCGTGAATTGTGGCTCAGTAATCTGACACCTTGATTACTAGGCCACCACCGCCTAACACAACCATCACAAAAGTCAAAAAGATTTCATTATGAATTCTTTTAAAAAGCTTCCTCAAAGAGTCCTTGAAAAAAGAGTCTTCAGAAATAACAGCTCGTAAAATTTCATTCAAAAAATTAAACCACTTTTCCTAAACTTCAATAGGGAATATGCGATTTAAATTTACTTGATTTTTTTACCCCCGATACTTAGTAGGTAGGTTTTTTTACCCCCGATTTAAGGTCTTGAAATTACACCTAAACCATTATTTTCCTATTTAGTTTGTATTTAATTCCATAAAACTTTTAATCAAAAAGTGCAGAATAAGCGAGCAAAATTCAAATTTGCGAAACGCATCACCATTGGTCGAATCGAAACATGACGTCACATGACATGTTATGAGACTTATCCGGCGTCGATATTCATACTGTGCTAGACGTGTTTGAGAGATTCATACTGTGCTAGACGTGTTTTTCCCCTACCTAGTGCGATTTTAGTATATAGTGACATTAAAAATTATCAAGAACAATGACTGAAAGTGGTTTAGTCAAAGCCTTGTCTTATATAATGTCTTGCCTGATCACGTTCCTTCGTTCTGCCTGGTCAAATCTTTTCCGATCTTATATTATTAAGTTTTTTTATCGATCTTATATTATTAAGTATCTTATATTATAAGTTTTCTTGTCTTGTCTCGTCTTTTATCCACTACCTAGTGCGATTTTAGTATATAGTGACATTAAAAATTATCAAGAACAATGACTGAAAGTGGTTTTGTCTAAGCCTTGTCTGATATAATGTCTTGCCCGATCACGTTCCTTCGTTCTGCCTGATCAAATCTTATCCGATCTTATATTATTAAGTTTTCTTGTCTTGTCTCGTCTTGTTTAGCTTTGGCCAATCCTGTCTATTTCTACTTAATCTTGGATAAACAAAACCAAGTCTATATCTTCTTTAGCCTTCTACTATTTATTTATTTATTTATCTACTTAACCTACTTTTATTATCGTATTTATTTACCTAAAGACTAAATATAATAAAGTAAACTGGTTTTTTACATTCTATGTAAACATTTTACATTACATTTAAACATTACATTTTACATTCTACCATTCGTAGACACCCGTCTCAGCAATTCCTCAAACCCTTTCCCCTTTTATTTGAATTATATTATATAATATTATAGTATAAATAAAATCAATCATGTCCAGTCTTGTTCCATAATAGTAAAACAATTATCAATAAGTGATTTTCTGATGTTTAAGTTTGTCGATGAATAGACATTAGTAATGTTGGTTGATATAGCTAAATTCAGCTTTAATCATCTAGGAAATGGATAGTTTAGTTTAGTGTAATTTGACCTTATCTAGTCTTGTGTAGCCGTATCTAATCTTGAGTAGTCTTGCCTAATCTTGGTTGAATAGGTCTAAATGTAACCATTTTTAATATTGTACAGATTTATTCAATTTTGACCAACCTTGTCTAATATTAGAAAAACCCGGCCAAGTGCGAGTTGTGACTCGCGCAACGAGGGTTCCGTACAAACTTGTAAGTAAGGTATCTTTTTTTTGTGGAGGACGTAGCAAGCACATTCAGTTAACTTGACAAGTGGCCCTCCTGAAATCACGACCATCTTAGTTCCGCTGCAAGCATAACCTCAAGATGTCGCTGTCGTACGATGGAATTCTACCCTATATTTTATTACCATACATCCCCCATTCACTATGAGTGTTTAGGGGTTCTGGAACTTCACTATTTGTTTTTACTGCTCAATTTTGCCAGTATAAATATATCCCCTGTATAAAGGTATACAGGGTATTTTTTTTAAATAACGCGAATATTTTTAAACTTATAAAAAGAAAACTTTATTTTAGTATTACACTTCACTAACTTATATTAAGATCTAACTATTTCTAGATCTATTTCTATATAATATATTAACTATTTCAAGATTTATTTCGATACTCTTAACATTCAGTTGTTCAATTGACTGCTTTTGGGCAATTGACTACTAAAAAATATAGGGCGTACGTGATTTAAGTATATGTAGATTATAAACAAAAATTAGACGAAATATAATATATACGGGATGTTACGGGACTTGAGTATGTTTGCATGTCGGTTATAAACAAGCAACATTTAGACATAATATATAACCTGTATATATTATGTATATAGAGCGTACGTGATGAAATGCATAAAGAATATAAACAAAGAAAATTCAGAATAAATAGCTTGGTGCCGACACATACTTTTTAACCTTCGGATCTAACCGAGGAGGACCTAACTGTATGCAACCCATATGTTTCTGGTGCCTGACAATACCACACAACACATTAGTGTATTTTCATAAGTTTCTTATAGTAAATTCGCATTTTTCTTGTAATTAAACTACATATTTACGGTTTTCAGATTTGTCCCTTTCTTGTGCTGTAAGACACCGCTTCTTGCCAAATTTCATGATTCTAGGTCAACGGGAAGTACCCTATAGGTTTTGATTCCCTTGTGAAATCGCAAAATATGCGACATAAACGGTCATATCTTTTGATCACGTTGACTTACAAGTTTGATTTTTTCACAGCTAAAAGAGACCGCAGACCCGAGTATTTGATACAAATTTCAACTTGTTACCTCTACGCGTTCCTGATAAAAATGGTCTTGATAGACAGACAGACGGACGGACAGACAGACAGACGGACAACACAGTGATCCTATAAGGGTTCCGTTTTCGGTACGGAACCCAAAAAACGACTAATTGTAAGTGATTTCCATTTTCAAGGCCAACATTAAAGTCTATCGATTAATAGACATCAATAAAGTTGCTAAATATGGCTAAATTTAGCTTCAAACATTTATGAATTTGAGAAACCTTTGTTATTCTTGATATTGGCATTCCGATACTAGACAATAACTATCAAATATTTTTTAGCTTTTTCCATTATCGAAATAGCGATATTAAAACTGAAAATCTTTAACTAATAACAGTCTATGCCAGTGTTCTCCAAGGTGGGTTCCATGGAACCCTAGGGTTCCATGAAATAATTCTGGGGTTCCGTGAAACAAGTTGAGATATATCATTAAAATAAGATAAAATATTTTTCTAGAAACGCATAAAATATAACAAACTATTAAACAAATTCAGTCAAATTATCTTCCCAAAGGCATTATTGTTTATCTATCGTTTCAGAGCCCTTTATTCTAAGATCAGTTCACTGGATCCTAACTGTTTTAAAAAAACGATATTTATTTATACAATTTATAGATTAAAATATGTGGCATTCGGTGACTGTTGCTTTCGTACTAAAAACAGAAGTGGATAAGGTCCAGAATACGGTTTCTTTTTTTAAGTTAGTGTTGCGGACTTTTTACCTGGTATAACTGTTGTTAATCGTATTTGGCACTGTTTAACACTTATGTCAATACCCAGTCGTTACTACGTTGTTCAATACCCGGGTACCCGTGTACCCGCATGGGTTTTTCATTCAATAAAATAATTTTAATGCCCGGAGACTTTCAGATTACAACTCGGGATTACCCATAGAGTATTCCACTACCCGAAAAACCCTATTTCTATAAACAAAACCGCTGGGTGGGCAAAGTATGGGATCAAAATACGCAAAAAATTCATATCCATTGAAAGGTCAAATTTACACTGGCAAATAACAACTGGCCGTGAAATAAATTAAGGCGAAAGAGTGGAAGAGAGATAAAGATTTAGCTGCAAAATATAAAGGATCCGGAAGAAATATTACAATGGATAATTTTTTTACTACTTTACCTTTAGCAAAGCATTTATTGTATGAAACCTAACAATTGTAGGAACATTGAAAAAAATAAATAAAAAATACATTCTAGTAGACATGCTAGCATCTAAAGATCGGGAAGAATTCTCTTCTCTATTTGGATTTCATGAAAAAGTTACTCTATGCTCTTATGTTCCTAAAAAAAAGAAAGTTGTTATATTTCTCTCTACGATGCACTTAGATTTGCAGCGAAGACAAAAAAAGAATCCAGAAATTGTTCAGTATTATAATAAACCAAAAATTGGTGTGGATATAATGTTGTAGGATCAAGTCATTTTTGTTACCAGGATGTCTATAAAAAACGGAGAAAAAACGCGAAAATCGTGTAAAGAATGTAACAAACCTGTTTGCGATGAACATTCAAAAGCAATTGTAAAATGTGACGAATGTTGCCAATAATAAATTGAATATAAAAATATTTTATGTCTAATTTTAAGGTTTTTAAAGTTTTTAAAATATTTTAAAGTTTTATAATAAAATTAATTAAATTTTAAATAAATCCGTTTATTTATATATTAAGTAATATTTTTTATCCCTAGAAATAAGTTTAATTATTTATTTATATATGGGTACCCGGGTACCCCGGGTATTGAACAACGGGGTATTTGACTTTAAGTCCAAAAATTTTATATATTTTTTGGAACATTTTATAATTTATGTATATGAATCGATGTCAAAAGACTCAAATAACGAGGATCTGAAAGGATTTGACGATTTTTCGTTAAATAAAAAAGATATGTATGTGAGAACATGCTAAAGGGTACCCGGGTATTGACATAAGTGTTAACAAAGATCGGAAAGCAAAAATGAAGCTTCTACGTTGCCTGGTTCAATAAATATTCGTGTTTTGTGGTCCTAAAAAAAATGTTCAACGCAACGCCTGGTAAATTTCTGGTCACGTAACAAAAAGTGTGCGCATGCAATCATCTCGGCTATGCCCCTTTCACTTCTCTTTCGGTTGGGTAGTCACAGGGTGACAAGTCCGATGGCCCTTCCACATCTCCAAGCAATGAAATCAGGCGTCCTGGAAAATGTTGTATTAAAAATGCCAATGTTGCTCTTGATCTATCAGTCAAGTCTTCTTACTGCTGGCAGGAAATAATTACGCATAATATCACCATGCAATGAAATCGGGTGTCCTGGGAAATGTTGTCTTAAAAAAGCCAATGTTACTCTTGATGTATGGCAAGTTTTCTTACTTCTGGCAGGAAATAATCAAGCAACATGGTAACGTAGCGATCTGTGTTAATAGTCACAGTTGATCGGTTTTCACGAACAAAATAAGGCCTAATAATGCAAGTTCGAGATATGCCACACCAAACAGTAACTTTCTTGCTGTGCAGAGGATTCTAATACAGTTGTTGCGGGTTTTCACTTGCCCAGTTCCGAAAGTTTTGTTTGTTTACCATCCCCGATAAATGAAAGTGGGCTTCGTCAGTCGTGATCAAAACGATCTCCTCCGTCAGCAATTTCCGCATCGCATCTGCGAACCTGTGTTGTCTCATGAAGTGGTTTTGCAATATTTTTTGCACAATCATAATCTTATCCGGATGGAAATGAAGGTCTAAGTGTAAGATTCTGCGAACTGACCTGTCTGAAACCTGAAGATCGCGTGCGTGACGTACCGCCGAACGACGAGAGCTGCCTTCTACTCTTTCAATGTTTTCCTGGGTCTGTACAGTTCTATGACGTCCGCGTGCAGTCCTTGGTCTCAAAGATCATGTTCTTTGTAAATTATTCACCCACTTCATAATGGTATTCCGTTTTGGAACACGACCATAACGACCAACATTAAAATGGCTTCGAAATCGACGCCGTCTGAGCACCACAGAAAGACCCATTCCATTGAAGGTATTGTAAATAAACAAACGATGTACTCTACACCAAGGCTCCAATATATTACTGAAATGGCATCTGTTGACGAGTAGATATCAACCATTCCGAGAAAAGTGTGACCACGCAAGCGCGCGTGTTTATTTCAAAACATCATATCTCTCTGCCGTACCCTGTACAAGTGTATTGATAATTGTATGAAACTGCACAATATAAATTGGGGAAAATGAATTGCGGTGTGTAGAGAAATGGGCTAAAGCAATGATGGGAAAGGTTGCTGGTGCAATTTCACGAATAAGAAATGTTGCAAAAAATTGCAATACTAATCATTGCATTCTTCATAGATACGCGCTAGTAAGAACAAGAATTTCCGATACATTCAAAGCAGTGGTGATAATTAATTTTATCAAAGCTCGGCCACTGCAATCACGTGTTTTTTAAGTTTTATGTGAAGATGGTTGTTTCCACACTACGTTGCCTTTAGATATGGAAGTCAGATAACTTTCAAAGGATAATATTCTTAAACGAATGTTTGAATCACGGCATGAACTGTTGACAAATATAGCATGGTCATTATTTAACCGACATTTTTTTAAAACTTATTGATACAACCTACAAGGCAAAGAAGTAAATGTTTTTCAAGCCAAAGATAAAATTATATCGATGACACGAAAACTAAAATACTGGATCTCATCAGTTGTACAAAATAATTTTGACTGTTTTCCTGTCCTAAATTACTTCCTGCAAGAATTTACATTAGACTTGAATAGTCCAAATCCATAAACGAGTATTTCCAAAATCTGAATGCTAGAGAAAACAATTATTGGGTACAAAACCCATTAGGAGTTAAAGAAAAGCCCATTGAATTTACAGCACTGGATTATGAAACATTAATTGATATTATTTCTGATACCCAATTCAAATCTAAATTTGAGGAAATGCCACCAACAGCATTTTGGTGCAGCATACAAATCGAAAATCCAGATTTATCAAAATGACCTATTTGTGCGAATCTGAATTTTCGAGGTTTGCACATACCAAAAGGAAGTATTGAAATAGATTGCAAAAAACTCAAGACCAGGCCAATACAATTAACAAATATTCAACCAAATTTTGTTAAAATATTAGAGATAAAACAATTACACCTTTCGCACTGAACTTATGTACACGAAAATAACTTAGATGTCAAAACCGATGTCGACGCTAATATCTCTGCTTAGAAGTTTAAGTATGGCAAGGGTTCCATGATCCGTAAAAAAAGTCTTAAGGGTTCCTCAAGAAAAAAAGTTTGGGAAACCCTGGTCTATGCATATAGTAAACAATATTGGACGTGCTCTGAGACGTCATCCAAAGCGGGCGAAAAATGTGGGGCGTTCAAACAGGTCAAATTTAATCGGTATTTTATATATTATTTTCAAAATTAATTTGAACACTTTCAACAGTATTTATAATTTTTACTATGTTATAACGAAGTAAAAAGTGAATAATCAAATAAAAAAAAATTGATGCTTATTCCATATTGTGTAAAAAACGTTGTTTAAAGTCATAAAAATGTCTTCATTATGAGGAAGAACTTTTCAAGATATCGCCAGGTGGTGCATTAGACGTCTTGAGACGTTCTTAAAGGCTCCGTTTTGGCACCGACTTTGACGTCAAATCTTAAATAAGAACCCTTTCGGATTTCTAGACGAAATTCGTTCAAATCATTTTGCTCTCTGGGATTTTGCTTGCAAATTAAAGTATTTAATAAACCTCCAAGATAAAATGACTCAACAGATGCCAAAGATATTTTAAAATAATTTATATCTCCTAATAATTTTTATTTTTATTTCCAAATGATAGATCCCAAAGAACAGTTAGACATTTAAAGTAAATGTTATTGAATATGGTAATAACACTATCGGATTTCAAGAAGCTATTGATTTGGAAGAAAACCGATTTAGAAATACTATTTAATCCAAATCCATACTCAATGTTTGGAGTTTATAAAAGACAAAACCGACTAGAAAAAAACCTGAAAAAATGTTATTGACATTTCCTATCCTTGAACAATGAGATTTTCAAAAAAATAAAAACTTAATCCTGAGTATGATCAATGAATTCTTTCGATAAATGTGACGCCTCGATTTGATGAGTTACTGGAAAAATATCTCTAACCATCAGTATGTCACTGAAATGATCCATTGATTATTATTAAGATTACTGTTCATATTTCGTTGTACCGATAATAATTTGCCTTCAGAGGCCTAGTTTGTGCAGTTAAATCAGAATGTTTGTACGTAATACAGAATCACTCATACCGGCCCACGCAATGTCTGTGTAGCTTGATATTTGGCCTACAACAGAGTGACAAATCAAAATGAAAAATAGGCATGGTTATATATGACTTTATATTTTTTGTTCACGACTGAATAAAAAGTCAGCACAGGTAAACCGAAATAATGTGAAGCCTTAACATGGCTGAGGCAAAACTACACGTATCTGCCCTACACAGATAAGCCGGAGTAGAAACCGGTTATTATTCGGCCCATCTAAAGTTTGAATTGGTAGAGTAGATATTAATATACTTAAAACGAACTAATCGTAGGTTGTAACTTGTAGGTTGTAACATTACGTAAGATTTGCAAAAATTGTCTTGACCTATTTTGTTATGAAATAAATGGACCAGATTACACAGTCAATACAAAACAGACAATAATGAATAATCAAAGGCTTTAACAAATGGAAAAATATATAGGCGACAAAAAGGCTTAACGGAGGAAACAGACAAGAAACAAACTTTTGGGAAATATTCAAATTGATACGGAGAACAGATGGACAAACAATTTCTTATAAAATGTAAATAAGCAAAAATTGTAATTGCAAAAAATTATTAAATTAAGGAATTTGATACATACAAGCTAAGGAAACCGATACATTTTGGAGAACCTGACGTGATAAAATGAAAAAAGTTATCAAATTACAGGTGGACGAACAGGCAGTGAATTGTAAATTGTATGTATTAAATACAAAAAAAGTACGGGCACAGGACAAACAATAATTGAATTTGGTAAAATCGTTGTCTAACATAAACAGGCACATGTAAATGACGTAATGAGTTGTTACATAGCTGTAAAAATCAAGTGTACATCAAAAGAGATTTTGCATTGTAAGAATAAACAAAATTGTAGGTAGCAATAGAGAATGTGTGCAACAATTTTTTTCACATTTTTACTTCGTTTTAACATAGTAAAAAATATAAATACTGTTGAAAGTGTATCTCCAAAGTCACATTACATTGTTGTGAAAATAACTCTTTTATTACTCATGCGTACGAAGTACTTCCTGACGCACATTTTTTAATACGAGAAATGCCACGTCGCATTGTCTTTCAACATAACCTGGGTATCGCACGCAAATATTCAATATCGCTAGGTTACATTAAGAAAACAAATAAATAAAAATTAAAATGAATCAAGACCTCGATATTAAAAAAGTGACGTGAGAGTGTCAGAATTTTTTTTTCATTACAAAATATTAAAAATTAAAGAAAACGTTTTAAAATGAGTGTAAATTCTATGGTGAATGCGGAGACTGAGGAGAGTTCTTAGACGCATCCACACCACCGGAGGCAATTGAAAAAGCAAATTCATTTTTGATTCCATTTGTTTTGGATGGCCCCTGGATTCCAAACTTGTAAGATACATCCCCTCGCATGAGTAATAAAAAATATTGTTTGTAACACGGGCGGTATTGTCAATTGCCCTCTCGAGAAAATGTCGTGCGCACATTCTCTTCTTCGTTCGTGCGCCTAATTCGCTCTCGCGTGAAATTGGTAACTTTCCGCCCTAGTTACAAAATATACTATAATGAAAGTATGTTGTATTTCGATAGTTAATATGGTGTGAATTGGTCAGAAGTAAGTTTTATAGGCATAAATATTTTGAATATAAAGAGGAAGAGATCTCTGTTTATACCTGCCTGACCTAAATTACAAAAAGAGAACAAAATAAAAGCCCAAAACGTTGGTAATATATCAATATTAGTTGTTTTGTAAAAATTCCTTTTCCCAAGAAAAATCTACAATTATCATGAACAACTATCATTATAACTATCATTTCTGCCTTTCCTCCGGAGTTTTACTAAATGTCGAATTTATTTCAGATTGAGAAAGATAATGAGATTGGCGAGATTGAGAAGAAACGAATTATGTTCAATACAACATGAAACAAGAAGAGGAAAAAGTTATACGGCGGTTAAAGGAAGGAATTGTGTCCCATATATTTCAGTGCCAAAAACGAAATATACCACCACCACAAGAGGGAATGTGGGCTATTAAAAGACAAAGATTATCACAAATAAATGAAGCTCTCACCGAGCTTTCATAATGGAAAATACCACAGAAATATAAATAAAAACAAATTTCCCTTCAAACTAGCACAGTATGAATATCGACGCCGATAAATGTCATAATCTGCAGTGTCGTTATTTAAATACATATATGGCCAAATTTAAATGCAAGAACTTAGGCAAAACGACAGGCTTAACAAATAGAGGGATGTGAAACATGACGTAACAAGGTGTACAAAAGCAGTAGGTAGATAACAAATGAACAGATAGAAAAACAGGGAATGAATTGTTAGAATAAACAAAATTTTAGGAAGTAACAAATGTAAAATAGATATAAGTCCATCAATTTTACATTTGTTACTTCCTAAAATTTTGTTTATTCTAACAATTCATTCCCGAATTCCGAAGGACAAATTAAAAAGTATTTTAATTAGGCAAAATAATAAGTTACCCTAATAACAATACGCATATTTTAAAGAAACCTGGACAGAACAAATCTGAAGATAGCAAATAAATAGGTTTATAAAAAGACAATTTAACAACCTAATTTTTTGAATAGGACAGGCAAATGTCAAGTTTAAACGCAAAAGATATTGAAATTAGGAAAAACCTTAGGCTTGTAGAAACAGGCGCATTTTAGAGAATCTGATGTAACGCTATTAAACAAAGGTGAAGGCAGATTTAGATGGAAAGCAGGCAATGGGTTGTACGAATAAACAAAGAAAATCCGCCTGTAGGAGCTGATCGGAATTAAAATTATTTACTTAAAAAAAATGGTGTATAAAGTCCAATAGTATAAACTCCAAAAAACAAAAAATATAAAAATTTTGTTTGTTTGAATTACACAACTTTTCAAACAAATTTCTCCATGTATCTGGATTTATTTTATGAATTTCTTATTCATCAAACAACAAAATTATGGAAAAATGTCAAAATCTCCCAAAAGTTCGGTTTTGTAGTGTTGGTAGTAATAATACAGATTTTATTTTACATTGTCACAAAAATGAGAAAACAACTCGGAAACGAAATTTCGAAAAATATACTGCTCAAAACAACTAGCTGGTCACTAATTTGTGCCTCAGAATGAGGCATCTGGAAGACGCTTTATTTAATTGTTGTAATTGTTGATAATTAATAGTTAGTTACGTAATAAACTTACTAAATAATAAATCGTTTAAACTCAAATCTAGTCTTGATTGATTTTACTAGTAATCTGACAATAGTTGTTAGTAGTTATCTGACAATAAATCGTTTAAACTTACAATTAGACTAGAATTTAAACGATTTATTAGATAACTAACTATTGAGACATAAAGAATCTTCATTCATATAACTAGTAGTTAGTTATCTAACAATAAATGGTTTATACGCTGGGCTAGTCTTGATGGTTTTAACTAATAGTTAGTTGTCTAACAATAAATCGCTTAAACTCTAGTCTAGCCTTGATTGTTTTAGATAATAGTTAGTTACCTAACAATAAATAGTTTAAACTCTAGGCTAAACTTTTAGTCTAACTATTAACACCTGAAAAACCTGTAGTATTTTAACTAATAGTTAGTTACCTAATAATAAATCGTTTACACTCTAGTCTAGACTTCAATTCTTCCAATCTAGTATTGATTGTTTTAACTAATAAGTAATAACCTAACAATAAATCGTTTAAACACTGGTCTAGCCTTGATTGCTTTAACTAATAGTTAGTTATCTAATAATAAAGCGTTTACACTCTAGTCTAGCCTTGAATGTTTTAGCTAATAGTTAGTTACCTTACAATAAATCGTTTAAACTGTATGCTACACTTTTAGTCTAACTATTGAGATGCGAAAAATCTTAAACATTTGAAGTAATAGTAAGTTATCTAAATATAAATCGTTTAAACTCTAGTCTACTCTTGAATGTTTCACCTAATAGTTAGTTACGTAACAATAAATCGTATAAACTCTAGTCTAGACTTAAAATCTTCCAATCTAGACTAGATTTTTTTAACTAATAATTAGTTATCTAACAATAAATCGTTTAATCTTGAATTTAAACAATTTATTGTTAAGGTAGGTTAGGTTAGATTTATTGTTAGATAACTAACTATTAGTTAATATAATCAAGACTACACGAGTTTAAGCGTTTTACTGTTAGATAACTAATTATTCAGACGTGAAGAATCTCGATTATTTTAACAAATGGTTAGCTATCCAACAATTAATCGTTTAAAGTCTAGTCCAGTCTTGTATGTTTTAACTAAGAATTAGTTACATAACAATAAATCGTCTAAACTGTAGTATACACTTTTACTTAACTACTAAGACGTCAAAAATTTTAAATATTTTTACTAATAGTAAGTTATCTAACAATCGTTTAAACACTGTCTAGTATTGATAGTTTTAACTAATCTAACAATAAATTGTTTAAACTCCAATCTAGTATTAACTGTATTAACTAATAATTAGTTATCTAGGAACAAATCGTTTAAGCTTAGGCTACTATTTAAACCAGTGGTGCGCAAACTTTTTTCACTGTCGACCCCCCATTTTGTGTAAAATATTGTCGCGACCCCTGGATCGACAGTAGACGTTTTGTAATAGTTTACGTAGGTAAAGTGAAAGTTTTTCTGGGTTCTTTTGTGGGTTCTTTGCGTTTACAGGGTGTTTTTAAAGGAGTTTTGGTGAAGTTATTGAATAAAATAGCTTTTTTCAAATAGCGTAGCAAACTTAGACAGCATCATAAAAATGCTATAAAGATTTTGACACCATAAAACTTCAGATTATGAATTCGCATCTACGCGCAGATATTAGTAAAGTCTAGTATTAGTATGAAGCGGTATATTTGTATTTACAAATTAAAACTTGATGACTCATTGACACTCTTTTAAAAACACCAGGTACGTTTCTCCCTTATTTAAAGTTTGAGTACAACATATAACTTTACGAAACAATGGTATTGTTCATGCATATGAGAATACATATTTTTTTAAAGAAAAATACTTTTAAAAAACTCACATCATAAGAATTCAATGAGAAGTATGCGTTTGCAACGAGCTGATGATTGCTTACATTTTCGGTTTTATATTTTAAATCGTAAGCCGTAAGTCATCCAAACGAGTTCGATATTTTATTGAATGGCAACTAATTTTTAAAAGCTGGATTGGCATAATTAGGTAGATGCAAACTGAATTAAAATATTGCAATTTTCAAATCGGCATATTCGTTTCCAATCGATAACCAAAATTTTGACACAACTGAGACTTAAATTGAATTCGCAGTATTTCGTCGCTTGAAACATCAATTAACTACAAATATAGTTTTTTTTCATCTAAAGGGATATTGGAATTAATAACATCAAACGAAAATGGATCACGGATACAACCTAATTCATTATCTGGAAATTTTTCGAACTTTTCCTTTAAGTTTTCTCCCAATTTTATCAAATGATGGGAAATGGTGTTTTATAAATAACCAGAAATCTATCCTAACCTAACCTATTATTTTCTTTAGTAAATTATGAAAAGCACGGGAACATGTCTGTATTGCTTTTTTTTAATACTCCTTGCCAAAGTATCAGCTTCTATCCAAAAGCTTCAATTTTACTGCTCAATATTAAAATGTACTTTTTCCCTGTAAACTAAAATTCAAGTCGTTAAGTTTTAAAAAAATCTTCCGATATATCTTCTTCAAAAACGTATCTCACATAAACAATTAATTGTGATATTTTGGTAAGTGGTTTCGTCAAGTTGTAGAGCAAACACAGCAGAGTTTTGTATTAGATTTGTGCTGCCTGCTACTTGTGCTGCCCCATACTTAAAAAAAAAATTATTGGCATCACATCAGGTTTACGAACGCGGTTGTAAAATAGTTAAATAATAATTGTAGGTTTTTCATAAATTTGAATTTGTGATTCAGAATTTGCTCGTAATAAAATGAATTATTTCCCAAGAGCGCCAAAAGCGAAAAAAAATATAGTCCTATTTTTATAAATAATATAAATTAATTTCACGATTTTACTGGTAAATTAATTTCTTTGAATTGGGCGACCCCCAAAATGTCTCTCGCCATCCCCCGAGGGGTCGCGACCCACGGTTTGCGCACCACTGAATTAAACGATGCATTGTTAGATAACTATTAGTTCATACAACTACACGAGTTTAAGCGATTTGTTGTTAAAACATACCAAAAGATTTTCGGGGGATGATTCCCTATTGGTCAGGGTAAACGCTTTTGAAGAGTAGATCACGCAGCCGAAACTTTAATGGCTCTTCTACACTATGGCCCATCTTCAGCCACTGTGAGCCATCACCATTGTGTAGAGGGGTAGATGCCCTGTAGTGGCCTAATGGCTCCTCTACACTATGGCTCAATGTGGGCCAGAATAATGGTCACCATTATCATGGCCCATTATTATGGCCTGAATGGACGCATCCACACAGTGGTTCATCTAGACGGACCATTCTAGATGTGCATAAATGGGCCATAGTGAGAGCTATACATTGTTGATAAAAATTTATTTCAAATTTTGAATTGAAATTATAAAGTTAATATTCAAATTTAATAAACTTGAAATATATAATTTCTCATAAGAAGTTGTCATGATTAATAATAAACAGCTATTTCTTGTTATTATAACAAAATTAAACTAATTATTTCAAAAAACTAATATTTCAATAAACTAATATCTCAATAAACTAAATATTTCGTTATAATTAAATAATAATAATTACTAAAATCAGTGTTATCATAACAAAAAGCAGCCAGGCACTGATAAGCGTGCGATAAAGGAAATAATGATGGCCCATGGTGTGGACCTGCCATTTTAGCCACTGCGTAGCTTACTTGCGCATGCTGGCCTCCTTTGATATGTGTAGTCGGACCGCTCCCAACGCCACCCATGGCCATCACCATCTCCATCATCCACTACTTAGGCCACTACAGGCCATCTACCCTCTACACAATGGTGATGGCTCACAGTGGCTCAAGATGGGCCATAGAGTAGAGGAGCCATAAGTAAAGGATGATGGAGATGGTGATGGTCAAGGATGGCGTAGGGAGCGGTCCGACTACACACATCAAAGGAGGCCAGCATGCGCAAGTAAGCTGCGCAGTGGCTAAAGTCCACACCATGTTCTCACCATGGGCCATCATTATTTCCTTTATCGCAAGCTTAACAGCGCATGCTGCTTGTTGTCATGATAACACTGGTTTTAGTAATTATTACTAACCTCCGTTCCACAATAAGTGAGCTATTTAACCTTTTTATAAATTCCAAAAAAACTGAGCTATTAAAAAAATTTAAAAACTTCAAAATTCTAGAACAATGGAAACATTATTAATGAATTATTCTGATACAACACATTAATAAAGTACAATTATTATGAACTGAACTAATTTTCTAGTGGTTAAAAGTGAAGTCTGCAATTCTTTGGCAGTATTAATGATATCGGTATTGCAATTGATACTAAGCGGAAACTGCACTTCCCTACGAAGTTTTTCTTTAGACATATGTTTTAAATTAGGTTTTGGCATTTTTTCGCTAACCCCAACTCTTTCAAGAATTTTTAAACAAAAACTGTGATTGTAGCTGGTGTCAAAAAATCAATTCAAACTGTTTATCACTAGTTTATCACTACTATTATCAAACGTCAACTTAATAAGAAAAACATCCTATGTTCGTAGCGTAGTACGAAATACTAGGTATATGTTTATCGTTAAAATTAAAAAAAAATGTTATTACAGTTCAATAGATATCAATAAAAATTGAAATAGCTCACTTATTATGGAACGGAGGTAGTATTATTTATTTATAACGAAATATTTAGTTATTTAGATATTAGTTTTTTGAAATAATTAGTTTTCTATAACAAGAAATAGCGGTTTATTATTAATCAACAATGTATGGCCCACTGTGCCCCATTCATGCACATCTAGAATGGTCCATCTAGATGGACCACTGTGTGGATGCGTCCATTCAGGCCATCATAATGGCCCATGATAATGGTGACCATCATGATGGCCCACAATGAGCCATAGTGTAGAGGAGCCATAAACCAGGCGACCAGTCCGGTTGTATGCCACGTGCTCTCAAGTTTTCTGTGTTTCTGCCTTAGTTAAAATTAGTGATTAGTATATATTACCCCCAAAAACGTATTTTTCGGGACTTTGTTTTTAAAAATTAATATAATTTTTTTTAAAGTAAAATTTACTATCACTATCACGTGAACACGTGAACGCCGCGTGATCACTCCAAGGGGTCGCTGCGGCAAGTATAGTCTTGATTATTTTAACTAATAGTTATTTATCTAACATTAAATCGTTCAAAATTAGACTAGAATTTAAACGATTTGTTTAGATAACTAATTATTAATACGTGAAAAATCTTGATTATGTTAACTAATGGTTAGTTATCCAACAATAAATCGTTTAAACTCTAGTCCAGTCTTCTATGTTTCAACTAACAGTTAGTTACATAAAAATAAATCGTTTAAACTCTACTCTACACTTTTACTCTAGCTATTAAGACGTGAAAAATCTTGAATATTTTAACTAATAGCTAGTTATCTAACAATAAATCGTTAAAACTCTGGTATAGTCTTGATTGTTGTAACTAATAGTTAGTTACCTAACAATAAATCGTTTAATTTCCAATTTAGTCTTGATTGTTTTAACTAGTTACTAGTTTTCTGAAAATAAATCGTTTAACACTAGGGTTGTGATAAAATAATCGATTTTCATATTAATCGAATATTTTTTTCATATAATCGATTTTGAAGTCTATTTTTTTAATAATATGAATCGATTTTTAATAAATCGATTATGCAAATTACACGCTTTAATCGATTTTTGCGACGGATTAAAATCCGCAATTAACTTCACCAACATGAACGAATAAGTCGATCAAAAGACGGCGGCATTTGTATTTTGGTAAAAGAGTTTCGTTTCTTTTCAACAGTTTTCTTTCTTTGGAGTCTCAATAATTATTTAAAAATAAAAATATCTTGTAAAACACCTAAAAGTGGCTGGCGGAAGTATTTTATAATGAAGAAGGATAATACCAATACCATAGCACAATAAAAAAACTGCAAAAAAAACATATGAAGCGAAAACTCTCACTGTCCTACAGGCTAACCAGGTATCACAAATGAATATATTGTATACTGGAATTAGCATAGTCCTTATGACGACAAAATTCTGAAATCTGTAAATTTTGCTTGCTGAGTCATACGTTTTATAATCTCAACATTTAAATTAAAAGCAAACGTGTCATGGTAGAATTGACATGAATACGTTTTTAAAAATCAATAGACTAAAATTAATAGAACAGGAATAAGTATTGCGTTCATTTGAAAGTAACCTAAACATCTTTTAATTCAGAGAGCAATTTGCCGGCTTGAAACTCCGCTAAACATCTTATGAATACTTTGTCTTCATAGGTCAGATTTTGAAACGTAACAAAGGCGAACATTGTTTTTGTATATGAGGGTGTGTCAGATCAAGCATTGGAGCTTCTTTTTCGAAAATTTTAGCATACGCCTCAGATAGCGATAAACATGAGGAAATCACTCAGAACATAGCAGAAATGATATGCCAGGACAGTCTACCCTACAGTATGGTAGAAGGAGTGGGTTCCAAAAAAATAATGAAGACTGTAGCTTCTTTGTACAAGGTTTCGTGCTGTAAAACTATCACAGATCTCATAGATACTAAATATGAAGTAAAAAACTCTTCTCATACAAAAATTACGATTAGTTAAAAACGTCTCTCTCACAATAGACGAATAGAAAGATTTACAGTTGAGGAGTTTTTTAGGCGTGACAGTGCACTTTATAGAAAACTTTGAAATAAAGTCAACCAACATTGCATGTGAACAACGTCACTAGCACCATACGGGAGAGAATTTGTCAGAAACGATTAATAGGGTTTGTTAAGATTGGGGTTTGTCTCACGACAAAAATGTAAACGTTACTACTGACAATGGCAGCAACATAGTTAAAGCTATTGAAATTTCTTTTGGTCGAGCAAAACATATTCGGTGCTTAGCATATACACTGAACTTGGTGATCGAAAATTTTGTAAACACAACTGTAAATTGATCTTTTTCTGGACAAAGTTGAAGAACTTTTTCTGAAGAATTGCGACAAGCGCAAATGCTTCAAAATGTTTCCGAAGGAAAATTGAAATATTTGATAGGGGACGTATCCATAAGATGGAACTCGCAATTACATATGATAGAACGTTTCGTGTTAATGAGCAGTATTATAGGATATGTTTTGATAAATCAGCGAAATGAGCCCAAAATGCTCACAGCAAACGACATTTTTGTGCTGAAAGAAAAGAAAAAATTTAGAGCTTTTTAAAAGTGTCACCAAAGAAATGAGTGCGGAAATAGTGTATTAATAAAGGACGAGTTCAGTAAGTGCGATTTTACAGCACGCGTCCAAGTTTGGAAAACGACGAGCGTAGCGAGGGGTTTTCTAATGGACAAGTGCTGAAAAACGCTATTTCTAAACAAAAAAATCGCCGATACATATCGAGAAAATTGTATCGCACTCCATGTTATGAGTCCATTACAAACGCAAAATAGAAAAAATATATTACAGCTACCAAAGCCATACCTATTATCAAATGTTTGAGAACTCTGTTAGAGGCAATAACGCTAACGTGTGATTTGGCAAACCAATTGAAAATTCCTTACAAACAGGATTAAATAAAAGATTCGAAAGAATCCAAAACGTGCACCTTTTTCAGTTGCGACATTTGTATCCTTGTCACAAACAATAAATTATATCAACATAACTTGAACTTGAATACCAGGAATGATGATAATCCAGTAGCTGCTAATTCTGAATCATTTGTATCATCAACAGCGGCTGTCGAAAAATAATGGCAGCAAAAAATACAGAATTGGATCTATATATTGCGGCAACGTTATCAAATCCCAAGGCAGGTGCCTTCAATATATGGAGAAGCTTTGAAGGAACTTTCCCTAACCAAACCGAACTGGCTCTAAACCCTCTCTGTGATGGCCAATTCCGCGCCAGCCGAAAAGATTATTTTCCAAATCGGGAATATTGTCAAGAAAACACGATACCGTATTTTAGGAAAAACATTATTTTAGTTTTGAAACCAGAAGTTCGTCGATGTGGTTATTTTTTATTTAAATTTAAATTCAGGTTTCTAATTAAAATCGATTTTTCTTAAATCGATTAATTATGAAAAGCAAAAAAATCGATTTTTAAGAAATAGATTTTTTTCGATGTCACATCCCTATTTAACACTAAACCTACCACGACCGCTCAAATTACCTTTTTTAAATTTTGTTTAAAATTTTCTAAACAACAGGTTTTTATACCGCCATTAAACTTTATGACTTAATAAATATACATAAAATTAATTGTTTTTATCTACGACCACTATTGTAAATGCCCATTATTGTACAGTTCGTGGACTATGGAAATGCATCATAACGCACACGTATGTAACAGTCCGCCATTAATGATAAATTATGATTGATAACACACACGTGCGTTTGGTTTACGATTCGTTGATTGGTTGAGAGCTACTACTACGTGCTCTTACGTTCAGCGCCCCCCGTGCCACAATTCAAACTAACGGAAATTGACATTGCGTACATTGGGTTGCTTATATCTATGAGCACTGTTATTCCAGTTTAACCCAAATAAGTACTAAATAATAAGGTATAGGTTACATACCTTATTATTTAGTACTTATTTGGGTTAAACTGGAATAAGAGTGCTCATAGATATAAGCAACCCAATGTACGCAATGTCAATTTCATACATGCCAACATGTGAGCGTCCTTAGATATTCAAGGTCAAAGGTCGCAAAAATCAGTTTTTTGAAAATATCTCGTTTTTTCTGCCTCCTATCGTATTTGCATTTATTATAAAAGTTGTAGAGAATAAATTTCTCTACAAATATCATCTGAGAACCTTTTTTATTCGTCGAACTGTTTTTGAGATAGACGACGCAGTGTGAAGCGCTGCCACACGTACCTTAGCGCAAGGTAAATCCTGAATCCCAAGGTATTATGCTGTTATGCTTTTCTACATTGCATTGACCACAAGCTAAAGAATATTGCATCCCTAACTTATAGCATTAACAACGCGAACCACAACCATTCTTGCAGTTGCAGAATATTGAAGTGATTACTTCATCTGGTGCAGGTGGTAAAAGTGTTGTTACCGGCGTTAGGGTTTCATTTTGCAGTACACACCACATTCTTGGGGTTGAATTAGAATAGCATTAAAATATATTCAGAATGCTTTACTTCATTATTTAATTATTTGTATGTCATAGATAAGTTATATTTGATGACTATTTGATTTAAAAGATATATAAATATAAGTATAAGGTATTAAATTGTTATTTGAGTAATATTTAATAAGTAATTAAGTAAAAAAACGGTATAATAATTAGAGAGCTTAATTATTATACCGTTGGGATTCAGGATTTACCTTGCACTAAGGTACGTATGGCTGCTCATCAGCGCTCCACACTCTGCTCCCTCTATCTCAAAAACAGATCGACGTATCAAAAAAGATTTCATTTCAAATTTGTAGAAAATTTGATTCTCTACAACTTTCATAATAAATGTAAATGTAATATAATAATAAATGCGACCGTTGACCTTGAAGGACGCTCACATGTTGGCATATGTGACTTTTGAGACATTTGTGCGAAAATAAAGATCTATAACAAAAATTCAGTTTCTTCCGTTAGATTCCGAGATTGACCTGTGGTCGTGAAAAGTGGCCCTTTTTTTGACAAAAATGACTGGGCTAGTATAAACTTTAACAAACAGCTGCGGCCTATTATATTTTATAAATTTAGCAAATAAAAGGGAGCTACCAAAATTGGCAAAACAGAAAAAAGACAAAATGACACGTTTGTCAACAAAATTATATGGGAAAAATAATAGTACTTTGACAGTTTACAAGGCTAAACAAAATAAAAAGGTATTTGATTCTTAGCTCAATGCTCAAATCGGTGGAAATGGAAAAAAATGATGCCTGTATACCGGAGACAATTAGATTATATAATAGCACCAAATTCGGTGTAGATGTTACATACCAAATGGCCAGAAAATACTTTGTGCGGAGATGGCCACTACAAGTATTTTCCAATATCCTAGACTTAGCCGGGATAAATGCATGGGTTTTTATATAAAGAAACAACCGGAAGTGTAATATCAAGGCAAAACTTTTTATTTCAATTGGAACAAGGACTTCAAGAAGTGAATATCAAAAAGAGCAACAGCCCGGCAAGGAAGAAGAGTTAGCAAAAGCAGCCAGAAATATAAGTGCACGAACAAGTGATCGGAAAAGATAAGGTATTGCAAAGAAAATAAGACTAACAAATTCTGTCTAAAATGTAAAAAGTACTTATGCGGCAAATGTGCGATTGAGAAGCTTATAATTTGTAAAAAATGATGTAATAAGGAATAAAATGAAGATGATTTATTTTTAAATAGAATAAACTACATTTTTCATTATTAAATATATATATATATATATATATATATATATATATATATATATATATATATATATATATATATTTATATATAATTATTATCTTCATTTTATATTAAGAGATATAAGTAATTTCAAAGACCGGTCATTTGACCGGTCATGGTAGGAATGCAATGCTTGTAGGTTTAATGTTAAACTTACAATTAGACTAGAATTCAAATGATTTATTAGATAACTAACTATTGAGACATGAAGAATCTTGATTGTTTTAACTACTAGTTACTTATCTAACAATAAACTGTTTAAACTCTAGTTTAGCCTTGAATGTTTTAGCTAATAGTTACTTAACTAATAATAAATCGCTTAAACTCTATGCTACACCTTTAGTGTAACTATGAAGACGTGGAAAATCTTGAACATTTTAACTAATGGTAATTTATCTAAAAATAAATCGTTTAAATTCTAGTCTACTCTTGAATGTTTTAACTAATAGTTAGTTACCTAACAATAAATCGTCTAAACTCTAGCCTAGACTTCAAATCTCCCAATCTAGTCTTGATTGTTTTAACTAATAATTAGTTATTTAACAAAAAATCGTTTAATCTTGGAATAGAATTTAAACAATTTATTCGATAACTAACTATTTAGACAAAATCGAGATACTTTACATCTCGATAGTTTTAACCAATAGTAAGATATCTAAAAATAAATCGTTTACACTCTAGTCTACTATTTAATGTTTCAACTAGTAGTTAGTTACCTAACAATAAATCGTCTAAACTCTAGTCTAGACTTCAAATCTTCCAATCTAGTCTTGATTGTTTTAACTAATAATTTGTTATCTAACAATAAATCGTTTAAACTTTATTCTAGCCTCGAACGAGTTAGCTAATAGTTAGTTACCTAAGAATAAATCGTTTAAACCAGGGTTGTCCAACCAGTCGATCGCGATCTACCGGTCGATCGCGGCGTGATTTTGCGTCGATCTTTAGTTTTCTCACGCTTCTATGTACTTACTTAAAAATACATTTCGATAAATATAAAGTAAAAATTAAAACACGGTTCTCGCTAACCTACGTTCAAATGATGATTGTACAGTAAAAGAAGAAATACTTAAATTAATACCAATGCACGGAAAGACGGGGAAGACATTTTTAGATTTTTTAATAATTTTGTGAAAAAAATGGTTTCCTATTTTTAATTGTTTTCGATCACGACGGATGGTGCTCCATGTATGACCAGTTGCAATAAAGGGTTTATTGTTTTATGCCACCAAGATGATAATTATCCACAATTTTTAGCATATCAACTAGTTTTATGCTCAAAGCGACTTAATACACATAATGTTATGGAAAGTGTCTTTAAAATAGTCTATATTATACGTGGCAGTGCCCTTTAGAGACGTTTGTTTAGATTACAAAATATGGATAATGATAACGAACTTTCGCTGCACACAAATGTGCATCGTCTCAGTAGAATTAAAATAGATTTCTCTTGCGGTTTCTAGAGTTATTACAAGGCGCAAAAAGATTCCTCTCTGAAAGAGGTGAGAGTTACCCACAGTTAACAAACAAAGAGTGATTATTTGATATGTCATTCTTGGCAACTTTAGTTCAAAACTAAACGATTTGAATTTTGAACTACTGGGCAAAGGCAGAAATGTATTAGACATGGTAGCCCGATAAGAGCTTTTCAGTAACTTATAATACTGTTGAAAACGAATTTAAAATATAAAAAATTAAAGCATTTTCCAAGCATTGGAAAATATTTTCAGACATACCCTGACACTACTCAATTCAACCCTAACAAAATGATTCTCGAAATTGAAGTTGTTGAAAAACAATTTCAGACAAGATTTGAAGATTTTGGTAAGATTGAAATGAATATTACACTATTTATTTCAAATGAGTTTCGAAAAGATATCAACATAGAAGAAATTGCATGTAAAATATCTACAATATGAAGCAAATTAGGATATACTAGAATTGTAAATTACAAACTTCATAATGATTTGTATTTGACATCCAAAGATTGTATTTGGAATTACACTAAAGAGAAATACCCAATCTTGACAAATGCGGCACAAAAAATGATGTCTTGATTTGGCTCGTATTTGACGGAATCCGCATTTTCTGATAAAATCAAAAAAATGAAATGATTTAACTGATGAACATCTTGATCAATGTTTACGATTATCTCTTTCATCGTATAATCCCTCCTTTGAAGATATTCCCAAATCCATACAATGCCAACGATCTCATTAGTAATAATCTTATGTTACTATTTTTATTTACTATGTTCCTAATTTTGTTATTTCATATCGGATTTTATATAAATTTCAATACTTTGTGTTCGTGTTGAAATGTTTAATAAACATTATATAATAGATTCTTTTTTCATAAACTTAGGGCCTCAAATTTGGGTTGCACTCCATGGCCCCTTTGGTCGATCTTGGCAACAATATATACAAAAAAGTAGATCGCCACTACAAAAAGGTTGGACAGCCCTGGTTTAAACCCTAGGCTTCACTCTTAGTCTAACTATTAAGACGTGAAAAATCTTTAATATTTTAACTAATAGTAAGTTATCTAAAAATAAATCGTTTAAACTTCAGTCAGTCTACTCTAGAATGTTTCAACTACTAGTTAGTTAACTAACAATAAATGGTTTAAACTTTAGCCTAGACTTCAATTCTTCCAATCCAGTCTAGATTGTTTTTTACAAATAATTAGTTATCTAACAATAAATCATTTCAACTCTAGTCTAGTCTTGAATGTTTTAACTAATAGGTAGTTACCTAACAATAAATGTTTTAATCTCTAGTATTGACTGGGTTGTTTTAACTAATAGTTATGTAACAATAAATCATCTAAACTCTAATATAGTCTTGATTGTTTTAAGTATGTAATCAAGGTCCAATGTATATCAATATTTACTCACTTTCTTCTTTTGTCCATCATGTTTCACTTATTTAATCTAATATAAATTGGCTAGCCTTGTAGTTTAGTCTTAACTATATAAAAAAATCTAACAAATTTTGTCCATATTATTTAATATTGATGAATGTGGATAATTAATAGCTATATTTGAAATAGCTATATTTGAATTACGGTAGTAAAATCAAGTGAAAGCAAACAGAAATAAGTGAAGAGTAAATCGAAACATACCAAGCTGCGGACGGTGGGCAGACGAACGTTTTGGCTGTAATGTCGCACCGACATAATGTACAAGTTTATTGTGACGACGATGTTTTTCAAACGACAACACGAAAATAAACGCGTTCGTATCGCATATTGGGAAATCAATCGGCCATAATACGCGACTTGCGGATTATTATTACTCTAATGAAGACCGCGGCGACTTCCGAACCTCGAAGGGCGAATCGTGACAACACAGTGATTCGCTGAAAGTTATTTTATTTTTTTGACACCGCGACAAAAAAAATAACAAACAAAACAAAACAAACGAAAAATAACTGCGTGCGTAATAATATTTGAAATATGTATTTTGCCAGTGTCGTTTGATTGCGACCGCGAAAGATCTATATTCGGTTGTATGCCATAGTAAGTTTCATTTTTATAGATTGTAGTTTTCTGATTAGATAGAGGCAATTATTCATTCATTCCATTTAAAACAGTCCTAGTTATTTTTTTAAGCTATTGTTTCGTTTATAGTATCTATGACCTATTTAACAATCACTCCATTTAAATCGCTTTTTAGTATACAATCATTTCAGAGATAAGAATAGAAATAGCTAACAATAAGTCACAAGTCATCATACGATGCGAATAGCCCCTATTTTTTGCATCTGTTGGTTTATGTTAATGAAGTTTTGTCATGTATGTAGAAGAGATTCGCGATATTTATTGTTTATAAAGATGAATAAGTATATATCAATAACGCGGATATTAATAATTTTTTTAATAAAAACGCGGAAAATTGTTGCAAATTCAGCGATCAATCATCTAGACTTTGATACCATTTATGGCTTCAATTGAATGGCTTTACTTGAATAAGCCAGATAAATTAGAGAAACTAAAGGATAATATTCAACACGAAATCTAAATTCTATCCCTACAAATTCTTCTTCTACCATGGAAAATGCAATAAATGCAATACAAGACAATGCTTTTATAGATAACACTAGATGTTATCTAAAAATAAATTGTTTAAACTCCAGTCAGTCTAATAGTTAGTTACATAACTAAAGCACAAGTCATCATTCGATTTTTTTTCTCATCAACCAATGTGGGTCCAGGAGGGTAGGCTTTAAAACACTTCGGCCTATTGGCCTATTTCCCCACATTACCGTTTTTTCATTGCAATTTAAAGAAACAGTTCTTCAAAAAACAACTACAAATAGCGGAGAATAAACAAAAAACAGATTGGAATATAATAAACCAGGAAACAAAAACTGAAGACTGTGACAATGCAATAGCCCAAAGACAGACAGCCTGGGTAGAGTGGAATTCAAAAAAGACCAAGGAAAATTGGCATAAATTTTTGGTACAAAGAAAGATTACAGCCAAGATAATTCGAGGAACCAAACGAAGTTTCACACAAAACCAACTAACCCAAATCGAAGAGAGCTTTGCCAGAGAATGTGGAAAGGTGCTGAAATAAATAACGCCAGAATAACGCCAGAGATTTCTTTGGAACCTTCAAGCAGACACTCAGAAAGTACGCTCTGCCAAGCATTTACTTCAGAGACTCACAAGGCAAATTGGTTTTTAACGACAAGGACAACTGCCACCTTTTAGCTCAGTACTTTAAAAATCTACTCAACTGTGATCCACCCAGCGAAGACTTCGACTATAAACAAACCACACCAAACCCGGACTCTCTGCCCTCTTAATTGGAAGAAGTTGGCTAGATCATTCAACTACTTAGGAATAATAAGGCAGCTGGAGAGCACTCTATCGTTGCTGAACTGTGGAAAGGTGCTGGAAGCAATGCCGCTCGCAAGCAAGCTAATCTAGATCATCCAGGACATCTGAGAAACAGAGAAATTACCACCCGATTGGAAATTGGCTCTGATCCATCCGCTTCACAAAAAGGGAGATTTTACTGATCTAAACAATTACCGTGGAATTTTTCTCGTCCCGGTAACATACAAGATTCTCTCCAAGGCGTTACAAACAAGGGCAGAAAATCAGCTGAATAGTCAACTGGGAGAATACCAGGGAGGCTTCAGGAAGATCCGATCCTGTGTTGAACAGATCCTTGATCTTAAAACTGTAATTGCTTTCTCCAAGATGAGAAACTGCAAGGTGGTCGTCACCTTTATTGATTTTAGGAAGGCCAACGATTCCATTGATAGAGAAACGCTTAACAAAGTACTACAGGAACTAGGGCTAGACAACAAAAACCACAGATTCATCCTAGAAACCTTGACCAACACCCATTCCAAGGTTAAATTTAGAGGCGAGATCTCAGAAAGCTTCAAAATAAAAACTGGAGTGAGATAAGGAGAAGGCTTTTTCCCACTTCTTTTCAATTGTATGCTTGAAAAGGTTATGAGAGAATGGCGCAAGGAACTGAACAACTTGGGTGTTTGGAGTGGTATCTACCTGGGACATAAGAACGATGGACTGGTTGTAGACAGTGTTCCCTCTAAGCTGTGCGCGTGTGCGCGCGCACATACATTTTAAACATAGCGCACATGAAAAATATTCGCGCGCACATTTTTGTTTTTGTGCAGAAAATAAAATTGTACCTGCATATGTAATTAATATAAAAAAATTGTAATCGATAATCTATTATTGGCAATTAAAATGAACATATCTTTACTTTCGGTTCGAGAAATAAATAACCACATGGCAAAATACGTCCATATTCCAGAAAGTTGGCGTAGTAAAAACTATACTTTATCATTTTTTTAAGTGGTGAATACTGTTGTAAAAAACTGAATTAATGAATAAAATTTGGCACATTTTTGTACTTTAATTGTTGATGAAAGCAGACATTTCAATAACCAAATGATTAATTTTATATTTTAGAAAATTAAGTTTAGAAAATCTGATCAATATAAAACTGTTTTCGGTGGTATAATCCAATTAGACAAGCGATTCCTCTTCAATTTTTTTTTAATTTTACAATTTAATGTAGATAACCAAATTGATTTGCAAAAGCTGGTTATGTTTACATATGATGTTGTATCCGTAATGCTTGGAAAACGAAATGGTGTCGAAACTAAATTAAAGCAGAATGTACCACATTTGGTACAACATTGTGTTGTACACCGAGAAAATTTTTGGATTTCGGATGAACGGAAAAAAGAAAAAGCCACAAGAGAAATCGAAACAGTGAGTGGTGAGAAATGTTTTCATTATTCTTGAGATCCGCGATAAAAACAAGTAAATTTAAAGAGATTCTTGAAGCTTCACAAAGTAACTCTATAGCTCTCCAAGCTCTTAATGAGGTGAGCTGGTTGTGACGACATTTTGCAATAAAAGTAATTATTACAAATTATAAATTGAATAATCTAGATAAAAATGATTCAATTTCCAAACTTTGTTTAAAAAGTAATACAACAAAATTGAATTTCAAATAAATTTCGAACTTTTGTCTTCAATTTTAGAATAACTCAGTGTTTGTTCAGTCAAATTTTTCAAAGCCGTGAATTGACACCCATAAATGCTTTTCAATTTGTTCATGCCAAAATTAATAAAATCAAGAGAAACTATTTTGGAAGCATAGCATGAAACAATAAAATAAAGGTGCTTTTAAAAAAGGATAACAATTTAAATATAATTATAAAAACAGATATGTGAAATTTTTTTAATTTATTATGTGAAAATTTGGAAGAAAAGTTTCCAGCGGATGAAGTAGAGGATTGGATATCATTTAATGGTTGGGTGACCATAATTTAATTATAGTCTAGCGGAAATTTTGTTCAAAATACAATTTTACTTTTCGTGCAGATAAATCTCTATTAAGCGAACAGTATAACGATTTAAAATAAGCAGTGCGCAAAAAAAATCAAAATTAAAGAAATAATAGATTTTGAAGAAATGGTTATGTTTAGTTTAACAATTGTAACAATTTAAAGATCTATCCAAATTAGTGCGTCACACGAGAACGATATTTTTCTCGTCTCGTCTTGTCTCGTCTCGTAAAAGCGAGACGAGAACGAGACGAGACCGCATGTGGTCTTACTCTAGCGAGAGCGAGAACGTATGTGGTCTCGCTCTCACGATAGCGAGAGTGTATGTGGTCTCGGTCTCGCGAGAGCGCATGTGGTCTCTTTCTCGCGAGACATGAGTCTCGTTTCTGATCCCGTGATACTTCTTCTTCAATCTTTGATTCTAATACGGGCAGCCGTAATATTTTCTTGCATAAATTTGAACTGTGATATAACAATTAAAAGAGTAGATTTCGTAATATGAAATAGATGCCGTAGACAATTTCACATTATGTTCGTTTTTATTATTAATTTTAAATCGTCAACAAAATAGAAGAGGTTTATATAAACAGACATTTATGGTGTGTTATCGCTACATTTCATGTGGATGGAACAAAGCGAAATTAGAAGATATTAATAGTCACCAAATAGAAAATTTATGTAACAGTGAGACAGTGATTAGTTTACAATAAAATGAATGATCGCCTCGTTTTGGACTATCTTAACAATAAGTTCTAGCAAGAACGATATTTGGCGAGATTAGACGAGACGAGACAAATGGTAACGATAGCGAGACGAGACTAACGGTTACGAGAGCGAGAGGAGACTAACGGTTACGAGAGCGAGACGAGACTAACGGTTCAATTTTTAATACAACAAACGAGAGCGAGACGAGATTTTTGAAACTCTCGCCCTATCTCGTCTGGTGTGAAGCCCTAATCCAAATTACTGGATATCGGAGGCCCTTTTATAAAACGAAATAGATTGCAAGAAAACCATATGAAGGGTACAGGGGAAAACCCACGGAAGTCCATTTTTTGTCAATATTAAACTGAAACTGCCATTTGTTAGTATCAGAAGTGTACTTTACATTCCACGGTATAAGATTGCGCGAAAAGCACGTTAGACCCTATTATGGAAGAACCACGGTAGTCCATGTCGCGCAGTCTCCAACTCGGAGAAATAAAAAGAGACAAACACAGCAACAACTTCCAGTTGAACAAACAAATTCCTACAATGGCCCGTTCCCACAGCAAAAAAGAAGTACGATGATCTTCAGCATCTCAAGCAGTTCCTTGTAAAATTATTTTTATGTATAATAAACAT
The DNA here is from genome assembly GCA_944588485.1 of Phosphuga atrata. Taxonomy (NCBI): domain Eukaryota; kingdom Metazoa; phylum Arthropoda; class Insecta; order Coleoptera; family Silphidae; genus Phosphuga; species Phosphuga atrata. The sequence continues at coordinate 41,331,556 of OX155904.1, read as the reverse complement.
AGACTTGTTGATGTTTTTTTTTGTTTTGTTTCAATCTTTCGATTTCGAAAAATTATTTTGAAAAACAACAACAAATCATTGTTGTCAAAGTCGATTATATGTAGAATTTGATTAGAAAATATTATATGTAGAAAAAGGTATGTGGAATCAGATAATTTTTGAACTTCGGGCATAACCTGTGTTGAACACCCTTCAAAATTATTGGTACTTCATTTGAAATTCTGTGGATTATAAGTTGGACTTCCGTGGTTTTTCCCTAAAGAAAAGGGTGTTTCGAGACGTTATAGACTTTTTTAGTTAAGTATTAATATTTCTAAGACACACAATTTTGCATACAAGTAAACAATAATATTTAGAAACAGTTTGCTTTTTTAAAACTGGATTATACTTTCTAGAGTATTGGATACGCGACTTTAAATTTTGTTTTTCTCAAAATGAATCTAGGTGGACATGAGTGGTTTTTCCCCTGTGCCCTTCATATGCTGATGAGTAAAATCTTATATGAATGACGGAAACAATGTAAATTTAAGTAAAGTCTATACAAAGTGGATAAAATGAAAAGACAGAGAATTCTAAAATTATTCAATAATAAGTAATTGTGAATTGCCGTTCTTGCTTGTTTGTTTTGTCAAATGAGTTAATTGAAATATTTACACTTGACAACGTAATCATTAAATTTTCCTATTTTTCATTTGAATGAAAAGGGGGAGCCACAGTAATCAGCTAAATTCTGTCTTCACGAACTAATGATTTTACATGATTTTAGAGTAGTTTTTTCATTGTGTTACATTAAAATGTATGTGGTACAAGTGGTATGCTGTAAGATCGAGTCAATGCGTATAAATAGGTACAAAATTTAGCTGAATGTTAATTATGATTTATTAGTATTGTTTTTTTGATTATATGCACTTTTTTAATAGCCGCACATTTTTTTAATTTCGGAAAAAAACTGCAGACACTTGAACGGAAAAAAACTTGAACAAAAAAACAAAAAAGAACTTGAAAAAGTGAGCACACAGGTCACAAAAAATTAGAGGGAACACTGGTTGTAGATTGCCTGGCCTTTGCAGATGACATAGCACTGATTGCTGATTCTCTTGAGATTGCAACAATGCAGGTAAATTGCCCCAGAAAACAGCCTGCCAAAGTGGGTCTTCAAGTGTCGCTGGAGAAAACAGAATTTTTCACCAACATCAAAGAATCAAACAGAGAGATGTTACTAGAGCAGAGAAAAACATCAAGAGGACTGAGAAATTTAAGTATCTCGGCGAATGAATTGAACCCAACTTATCAGAAAGAGCACCATTATCACCATGAGAGTCAACAAGTTAAAACTAGCCTATCAACTGACTAAGAACACCTACAACAAGAAATGCCTGTCACGCAACCTGAAACTTAAGCACTACACGTCAGTCTTACGACCAGAAGATCTGTATGCCATGAAGTATCTTTTCTTGAACCGAAGAGGTCTGGTAAAGAAATTGGAAATCAGAGAGAGGAGAATCCTCAGAAAGATTCTAGGTCCAGTAAAGGAAGATGGGGAATTCCGAAGGCGACATAACTGTGAGCTCTACGAACATATTGAGAGGCCCTCTGACTGTGCAAGGAGAAGAAGGGTAGCTTTCTATGGCCACGTTGCAAGATTGCCTCCAAACCGACTAGCCAACGTCTGTTCACCTTCTGGCAAAACAAAAAGGTTCGTACCACTTGATTGACAGAAACCGAGAAGGATATTAAAGAACTGGAAATAACAGATCTCCAAAACAGACAGTCTGTGAGACGCACCCTGATAAAGGAAGTCCGTGGATTTCAGGAAAAACCCCGAAGGGAAGGTACCCCCTGCACAGAAGAGAGAAAGGAGTTACACTGGCAGAAGATGCGACAATACTGGGCAAAGATCAAAGCCCAACAGTTGAACAAGCGTGGTACAAAGAAGGCCTATTCAAAACAAGAAGAAGAAAAAAAAGGTTGTTTCCCATTTTCTTAGTTCCTTATAATAAAAAATCGAACTGCATTTTAAACGTAAATTTGTTGCATTTTCAGAACAAATCATAAACCAACAAAATATACTTTCCCATCCAATACTTTTAACTGCTATTTAATTTACCCTACAAATTTATTGGTTTATTAACTTTTGATATATTTAGGTTTACAAACAGAAAATTCCAAGATAACATTTGCAATTTCTTAAGTGACGTATTTTTTGCTCACCAGTGCATATATATATTTATAAATTTCATATAAATTTCAAGACTGCAGTTCGAATCAGGTTTCATTACATATAACTTCCATTTTTATCCACATAACGCCTTAATAACGCCAGAGTATTTTATAGCATTAGGTACATAGAAAGATATTAAGTATTCCCCATATATGACTTTTGGCCACGATTTCGGCAATCCATCCCACCGTGCAATACTGCGAAAATGAAATTCTGTCTTTTTTAAGACGAAAGGCACGAAAATGTTCTGAAAAACGAGTTGAAATACTTCGTCCTGTCTATTTTACGCTATTGAATTCCGTACAATGAATCTCATATGCGTTGGATTTTTTTTGGAATAATATGTGGGATAATTTGGAATAATAATATGTGGGATGATTTGGAAGAATTGGTTTAAATGCTACTTAAAGATTTTGTTACATTTGAAACATATAGTGAGTTTTTCAATTCAGAGTAAGTATGGATTACCACATAGTAATGGTGGCCCTTTTCATTTTCCTTTTCCCAAAATTCTCAAAGCCCCCTTTGCACGCGCGCCCATGATTTTTGTAATAAGATTCATACTCATTAAATAATTGCTAATTAAATAATTGTTTCTTTTCATGTAAATTTCAATATCAACAATTTGCAATTGGCAAAAGCCTGGGCCAAAATTAAAAAAGTCAAAGTTAGTTGTGTTTTAGTTCCTTGCACCATAACATTTTAGTCTAACAAAATCCGTCAAAAATCCGTCATTCGTTACTTACTTTATTAATTTTCTTAGTTTTCCCGATACTATTAATATTTTCCATGTCCCCATTATTGTCCGATACGTCCTTTTTCGCGTCCTTATCTAAATCCTTGCTCGGTATGTAGCTGGCAAAGTTATTCACGTGGTTCGAGCACTTGCCGCCGGAGACGCTCTTCTTGCTGGGGACGCTGTCCTCTAGCTTTCCCCCCCGAAGCTCGGCTCCATCCGTCGAATTCCGTCCCGATTTCCTGTCACCTGTCAAACCGTCACCACAATTGTCAATTTTCCTCCCGATCACAACTTTCCCGTCAGAAACTTTGCGTTTGGAGAGAGTCTCGGTCGGTTTCGGTTTCTCTTCGACTTTTTTCAGACGAGCGGGCTTAGGAGCGTCGTTTTGGGGTCGCTTGAAGTTCTTATCGAAGCGCTTACGCATTTCCGAAACGGATGGTCGGTTGCCGTTGTCGTCGTTTTGGTTGTGCATGTTGTCAGTTTCAAAGTTAGTATTGTTAAATAACTCGCGGGCAACAACACCAGAAGCGGCAGTTGTGTTAACATTCGTTTCTGTTACCTTACGCTTCGGTGCAGCACCCTTGGTCTCGATGGGCGGGAGTCCGATGTCGTTGAGCGTCTTCGAACGCGAGATGTTGTTGGATTCGGAGGTGGCGGTGGCGGCTGCGACCCGGTTACGAAGGACGGTCGGCACGTAGTTGGCCGGTGAGTATTTGTTGCGGATGTCCGCCACGGACTCGGCCACGTTTATGGCGGACAGCCGGCTGGACTCGTTCCTCGTCAGGGATCCGTCCCTGCGACTTCCTCCTCCTCCACCCCCGTCTAGCACTGAACCCTCGCGGAGGGACGAATCTCTGGACGTGTACGACTCCCTGCGGACGCTTCCCTCTCTGGACTCTTCACGAAATCTTGTCGTCACTCCGTCTTCTGTTATACTTCCCGTTCTATATTAATACAAAAATTTAACAAAAATTAATATTTCATCTAATCTATCTAAAACAAATACATATATAAAATCCAAGATCTATGAATCGTCTTATCTTTTCTAGTCCAGTGGTTTTCAAATCTCGTCGACTAACACAACCCTTAATCTATTAAGTATCTTGACCAGTGGTCTTCAAACTTCGTCTACCCACAGTACCTTTAATCTGTCAAGTCTTATGAATAGTCACTTGCTCTAGACCAGTGGTCTTCAAACATCGTCGACTCACGGAAACTTAAATCTCTTAAATTTTATTTTTAGTAATACACTTACAGAACCCTTAATCTATTAACTCTTATATTTAGTTCATGTATTAAGTATTGTTTACACCACTTGATCTAGGCCAGAGGTCTTCAAACTTCGTCGACTCATAGAACCCTTAATCTATAACGTCTTAAGTTTATACCATTTGATCTGGACCAGTGTCCTTCAAACTTCGTTGTCTCATGGAACCCTTAATATATTAAATCTTATGTTTAGTCCACTTGATCTAGTCGTGGTTCAAACTTCGTCGACTCAGGGAACTAATTTCTTAAGTGTTACAGCTATAATCCATTTTTTTTAAGAATGCAGTAACTAGAAACCTGATTTACACTATGAAAAATGTTCAATCTAGTTACAAAATTTGGCGCTAAATTCAAATATAGTTACTTGAATATAAAATTGGTAATTTATTAATTGTTTCCAAAATGGCACAAAATGACAACAATAATAATGACAACAATAGTAATAAATTTGAAACAAATAAATGGAGAAAACGCAAAAAATCTAAATGATAGAAACAGATCAGATGATAATTGTGAATTGACACGGCAGCTATTGACAACTAACAGCTGCAAATGTATGTGAAAAGAAAGAGGGAAAAGAGACTGAGATGGAGAAGTAAATATCGTTGGTGTGAACTCCTCCTCGATTTAAGCCAATCAGAGAACAAGGTCAAATAATCCCTATCTTCCCTATACTGCATTCTTAAAAAAAATGGACTATAGTTCATTTGATTTTCATGGACTTACAGAACCTTTAATCTGTTAAGTGTTATATTTAGTTCATTTGGTATAAACAAGTGGTCTTCGTCAACTCACGAAACCGTTTATATCTTAAGTATTGTTTAGACCACTTATCTAGACCAGAGGTCTTCAAACATCGTCGACTCACAGAACCCTTAATCTATCGAGTCTTAAGTTTAAACTATTTAATATAGACCAGTGGTCTTCAAACTTCGTTGACTCACGGAACCCTTGACATATTAAATCTTATGTCCAACTTGATCTAGTCACGGTTTTCAAACTTCGTCGACTCACGGAACTAATCTCTTAAGTCTTATAGCTAGTTCACTTGATTTTCACGAACCTTCAGAATCCTAAATCTATTAAGTGTTATATCTATTTCATCTGGTATGGACCAGTGGTCTTCGTCAACTCACGAAACCGGTTATATGATAAATATTGTTTATACCACTTAATCTAGGGTCTTCGAAATTCGTCTACTCACGGAACTAACCTCTTAAGTCTTATAGCTAGTTAGCACTTGTAGTATCTATTATGTGTTTATTAAGTTCAGCTGATACAGACCAGTGGTCCTCGTCAACTCACGAAACCGTTTATATGTTTAGTATTGTTTAGACCACTTGATCTAGCCCAGTTGTCTTCAAATTTGGTCGACTCACTGAACCCTTAATCTATAAAGTCTCACGTTTAGTCCATTCGATCTAGACCAATGGTCTTCGTTGGCTCAATGAATCCTTAATCTATTAAGTCTTATGTTTAGTTCATTTGGTTTACACCACTGATCTTCAAACTTCGTTGACTCACGGCACTAATACTTATTAATACACGGAAATAACTTTTAACCGAAGTCTTTCAGCTAGTTCACCTGATCTAGACAGGTGGTCTTCAAACTTCGTCGAGTTACAAAACCTTCCTGTTAAGTCTTACAATTAGTTAGTCCACTTTGTGGATATATTTCGTCGATTCGTGGAAACCTTAAACTGTTAAGTCTTATGTTTGGTCAACTTAATCTAGACTGACCGAACACTGAATCTATTAAGTCTTATGTCTTAGACCACTTGATCTAGTCCCGTGGTCTTCAAACTTCGTCCACTCACAAAACCCTTGTTCTGTTAAGTCTTATGTTTAGTCCACTTAGCCTAGACCAGTGGACAAGCTTCGATTCGAGGAAACCTTATATTTAGTCCGTTTTATCTAGAGCAGTGGTCCAAATACTTCTTCGACTCGTTTTACCCTTAAACTGGTAAGCCTTAGAACGGTCTAGACCAGGGGTGGGCAACTGGTTTTAAGTAAAGAACCATTTTCTTTAAACAAATTTAACAAATCTTACAGAGGAGCCGCAGAGGTGATAGTATTAAAAAGCACTATTGATAATTTCTATTCACAAATTTATTATATATAGTGATATTTATATTTACATATAGTTGATATTTTTTCTATAGCATGTGATAAGTGTCACATGCTATAGAAAATACGAGTGATAATTTTGCAATAATATTTAAAACAATATTTAAATCAGAAAATTGCTGTCATGCTGTCATGATGTCATATTCCCTTTCATTTTGAGAGTTCTATCATGAATTGTCTTTAGAGATAATTTGCAGAATCTTTACTTTAATAAATGAAATTTTAATTTGTATAAACTTAAACTTTAACTTATTCTTAGTTATAAACTTAAAATATATATATTTTGGACAGGCTGAAGAGTCACGCAACTTACAATTAGTTAAAAGAACCGCAGGTTGCCGACCCCTGGTCTAAACCAGTAAGCTTTAAACTTTATAGATTTATTACGTTGTACTATGCGGTTTACGTCTTGATTTTTTTTCGGTGATTTGAGCAAAAAATTATGTTTTTTTGGACGAGTTTTATAATTTATTTTTATAAGGTCCGCGCCTGCAGGGGGCGGCTGTAGATGCGTTTTAAATTTTTCAGTTTTTTCAAAAATTCCTTTCCTCTTGCGCGTCGGAAACGGAAATTATTCTGTTGTAAAACTGAACGGGCCTTCGACCCGTGTCGATCTGCCGCTCGCAAGTCCCACACGGCGTCGTCCAGGTGCCAACATGCTAACAGGAAATCGTTTGTAGCACCTTTGAGGAGCAATTTTGGTCCGCGGCTCGATTTTTTACTGCGTCCTCTTGCCGCGTTGATTTCACGTTTTTTGACGTCACCCGGAAAAGTACGCGACGTCGCGTCGGTTCACCCCAGGGGGATGGCACTCTTATGGGTGACCTTGTGACAGAAGTTTTAATTCAATAATGAATTTATAGATGGCTTGGTCGCTTAAATTAAGAGATAGATGGCACTGAGCACGTGAAATCTCAAGTAAATAACTAGTGTTGTTTACATTTATAGTAGCAAAATGTCACCCAGAGACAAATGTTTAAAGATGATGTCGCCAATGTGCAAGATATTCATTCGTTATATTGGATATATAAGTTTTTTGTTTATGTCAATAAGTGCTATTTATGCGGTCAAGGAATTTTACATCCAAGCATCCAAGAATATATTGTGTCTCCTAGATATTATTAGTGCAAGACTCTTGAAAATAATTCTCCGTACATTAGTTATAATCTGAATTGAAAGGTAAATGTTCATGTTTTTATTGTATTAAACATGATTGGTTTATTACCATCATATCCATTAGTTTCAGACAATGGATTCCATATATTTATGTGTTGTTCCTGTTTGTGAAAGTAATATGAAGGATGAGCCTCCACAAAGTTTTATATATATATTTTAATGTAAATACATATTTAATATATTATTAGTACATGTAAATAACATATTTAACAAATAGTTTTTAATTTTCACCCTATTTTAAATAAATTATATTATCGCATATATTTAATAAAACATTCATATAGCCCGCGTTTGATAATTAGTTCCATAATGTTTTCATAGTTAGCGCAAACTTCTGTCACAAAAATTCCTTAGTGGGTGTCGCATCTCTCTTTAGATACTTGTCTCTGGTTCACCCGGTGCGGCGGAAAATCTATGTGAAAAAAAAAAACGTTTTTTCGATCACATCTTTGGACGCTGTTCCCTTGTTTGAAGAGTGGCGCGTCCCCAAACCGGTTCGTTCGATGCGAGATGTTTACCCGCAACAGGCGGTGGAGGAATCCGGGACCTGTGACATCCTATTCCAGCCCTGGGTCAATTTTAACACAAACATCAGAAAACGCTGTTTTTTTTTCACCTAATTTGCGGGGATCCCCCTTTTGGGGTAACCAACAGTCGGATCGGGACCGGACCGACACCAATCGATTCGGCATAGTACCGTTTAGTTTGTTTTGGTGTTTGACTACTTGGATGGCGCTGGGACGCCAGAAAAACCATGTTTTGCAGACGTTCGCGAGAATCCTCCGGGATTCGCTAAATTAAAGAGTAGGACGTCGCGGTGGAGGTTTCTAAATAGAGAACAAAAGGTTCTATATGGCGATGGGTACGACACACTGGTCCATCGCATTTTGGGGTCGCGTCGCCCGTCCAAACTCAAAACGAATTTCTCAAAATTGAGCAAAATGAAACCTTCCATATTCGGTGAAATGTTTTCAATAATTGTATTGCACTTTTCAGGGATTATAGCCCCACGTGCCTACTTTCCAACGACACCTCTCGCAGCGCATTACACCTCCGGGGACGTACCGCAGGCCCAAATTCACTTTTTTTTCCACCTCTTCAAACGGAAATGCGAAAAGGAACTTGCATGGAATTTGCATTTCCAGTCTGAGGAGTGCCTGCCCGGCGAAAAGGCCAAAAGTATGGTGTTTGTATTTCTCAAATCCATCAACGGATTCGCAATCCAGGTCAAAAAACCACGACCATTGTTTGCCGCTGAATCGCCAATTTGCACTCCCAGCTGGTCAGTGTGACACTATTTTCGCTCAGGTTATGTGCAAATGTATTTTTGAAGTTTATCCGTTTATGTTTATTCGTGTGCTTATGAAAAGATGAAATTAAAAAAAAAAATTTAGTCAAAATTCTGATTTTTCGCTCTTTGTTAGGTTCAGATTTAAATCAAATTCAAAGAGATTTCTTGAAATCTCTAAATTGCAGATTTCGGCGACAGTGGCTCTTGATTAGTAACACATAGCAACGTCAAAACTCGCATTTTTTCACCAATTTCTACAAGAAACCGAAAGTTTTACAATTTTCTTTTTGCATATACTTAAAATTCAGACAATTTTAAAAAGACCAAAAAAAAAACAAAAGAGTTGCTTCCGTCCACATTTTAATTCTAAAATTTATTTCATAAACGGCAATAGTTACGAGTTTTTTTTAAGAACAATTAAAGCTTTTAAACTGAAATTTAATTCCAACGGTACAAATCGCGTTTTCCTGGGATGTATAGCCACATAGTTACTGGCGAAAAACTGTCAGTTTTACCCTTTGACTGCGAAAGGAACAGCCATCTCAAAATTTATCGTGCTTTTCGATTCAAATTCGAATAGAACTCATCAAATTCTATTAAAACATTTCATTCACGTTGCATGAGTTTTCTGCGGCTGACGGTCCAGACGTGGCCGAGATTTGATCTCCCTCCAATTGTTTACTCGCCCTCCAATTATTTACTTGATTTTTCCATTTCCAAAAAATTCTTCTAGCATGCATCGATAGTGTATACTTTCCTCTACCAGCGGAGAAAATTTTATCGTTCCATTGCCAAACGTTTTACCAGGGGATTTTTTAAAATGTCATTTACCAGGATTCGGGGTGGCTAGCAACGGTAGCATTGGTTGCATAATCGTGTCCGCCCCACAGAAGTTTCCTTGCATTTTACGGGGTGAATTGTGTCCGGGAAAATTTTATTTGGCAGATTAGATAAACTTAGGAAACTTAGGAAATTAAATTAGGAAAGTTCTATATTAGAAACAATTGAACATTCTTGCAAATTCACACTTTTACCAAGTATTTCGTAAGCTGAGCCACATTTGATTAGAGTTTGTTTCCAATTTTATCAAAGAAAACAATCGTTTTACAAATTTTTGATTCGAGATTCTTGAAATTCGGCTAATTTTACATGCGAGACGATGTAAATTTTGGGCCATCTGGTAATTTAAAATCCATTTTCCAAACGGTAGAATTACGAGTTTTCTGTAAGAGTAATTAAAAGTTACACATTTAATTTGGAATCTAACGATATATTCCGCGTCTTCCTGCGTGGGTAACAAAACACTTATGGTTGAAAACGGTCAGTTCTCTACCACTTGACGGCTAAAGGAACAGCTATCTCGAATTTTTCCCGGATTTTCTTTTTAAAATCGAATGATGGCCATCGAGGCCTATTGAAATGTGCTGCATGATCTTTTTGCAGCTGATAGCCTCGAAATGACGAGCGTTTAAAAAAATTCCTATACTTTTCTGCGTCATTTTCGAAAATTCACATACTTCATTTCCTTGTTTTTGCAAGAAATAATTTTCTATTAGATCGATAGAGCGCAGTTTCTTTCAACAAACGCATTAATTTCATCGCGCCGCTGTTAAATGTTTGGTCATGGGATTTTTTTTTGTTCACCTCCGAATTAATTCTCCATTTAAACCCATGTAAATTGTAAAACCAAATTCAGAGAAGGGGTACCCATTATAAAAAATATGACTTTTCACATTTGTGACAACACCGAACGACTTTATAAAATTTACAAAGAATACTTATTTGTAGGTAGCAGTATTCCAGATACGGTGCACCAAAACCCTATTTTCTGTTTCGAGACTTTGCAGAGATATTTGCCAAAATCCTCCAAAACTAAAATAATTACCCGCGTCGTCCCCGATGGCAGCGCAACGTTGAATTTTCGTCTGAGTCTACTTTTTAGGGGTATCAATGGACAGTAAAAATTTCATTGGAATCCCTCCAGGGTTAATTTTAATAATCAATCTTTTCGTAATTTTTGAATATTTTTAAATTTCCGTGTTCGGTTTTGATTAAAATTCATGATTAACAAGATTTCCTTAAAAAAATTGCCTTTATAGGTTCCACCCCACGTGTTACAATAATATTGTACACATTTGTACAGAAGGAATCATTCTATGAAATCACTGTGTCAGTCTTGCAAAATATTTTATCTGGCGGCAGTCGCCCCCTCTAAAACCCAAACTGGAAGAGAAAGTAATACATTCAAATGTCTATGCAGTTATCGACATTCAAATGTCGATAACTGCAACAGATTTTTACAAAATTATGAATTTGATGTCGACAGTCACTGTCCCTCAAATTCATACCATTACAGAGAGTAATAAATTCAAATAACGATACTCAATCGAAAAAAAAATTACAATTCAGAATTTTTGAATTTTTCAATTCAGAGTAAGTGTGGATACCACGTAGACCAACCATACTTTTCATCAAATAACTATAGCTTGAAAACTTATTCTAAAATATTTCAATTCAATATAGATTATACATTTTCTATTGAAATTGTCGTTTTGGTATCTTCGAGGCCGATAGCCGCAGGATTTAATTAAAAAAGTATAAGTTGAAATTCTTCAAATCTTTTTCTCAATTCTATCAAACAAGTTACATAGTCGATGAAGCAGATTTTCTTCTACAAAATTTTTATCCTCCCAGATCAAACCTTGCGGCCGCGCGACCTCTAGATCCATAATAAAATAAAGTAGCAGGATTGTTGTTTAAACTAGGTTAGGTTGTATACCACGAAGCGGCAGGTAAATCAATATCTCGATCTAAAATAAGCTATAGTGGCAAAGACTATTAGGTTGCATATCGCAAAGTAGCAGAAAAATTAATACTACACGCGGCAGCACGATCTCTAGATCCGATATATATAGTTAAAGCTGTAAATCAGAATGTTGGTCTAACCTAGGTTAGGCTAATAGGTTGCAAGCGCTCGATAAATTCAGACCACATACGCGACCCTCGAAATCAAACCGGAACTGATAGTCATAGATTCAAAACGATAACTTTAAAACTATAATAGATGTAACTAGTACATGTGGATCGTATTTTTCGGAATGGAATAGTTTTTGTGGATGGAAGAGTTGAAAATAATGGAATAGTTGCAAAGGTGGAATAATTGATGAGGGTGAAATTGTTTAATGAATTTTGAAATTTGTATATGAAAGAGTAATCAGAATTGCGAGCTGCGCGATTCTTGTAGAAAGCGCATCAGCTAAGGTTGTATGAGTTGCAAGATGTACAATTCCTACTGCACAGAATATTAACTAATAATTCATCCGTCTCAAATGATTTTAATGCTGTCAGGTTTGTAAAATAATATAATCAAACACTTTTGAGGTGTACTTAAACATATAATGTTACCAATTGTCTGAAATCAAAGTGACTTTAATTTAAGGAGTGATATTAGAAATGAAAAGTTCCCAACTTTCATAAAAAGGTTACTATATCTAACGATGTGATATTAGTTCCTAAGGTGTAGTACAACATGGACGATAGAAAATCAGCTGTGGAGTAAAAAGTTACTGAAAATCTCACTAAAACTTTTATAACCTTTAAATTGATTAAGTAACATTGATGTTGTCAACTTTGACGTTCAACATAACCAACATATTGTTTTAATCAAGTTGGTATCTTGTTTTTTTGAGTTACCAACATACTCAAACATAATCTCACCAACTATTTGTTAAAGTTACATTGTTGTCTTTTTTTTCGTCAAAATTGCAAGCCTTACTTATTAACTTCACTTCATCATATATAGTAACCTCCTTTTATGAAGGTTGGCAACTCTTGATTTCCAATATCACTCCTCCAATTATAGTAAGTTTGCTTTTAGACAATTAGCAACACTTAGCAAAATTATGTTACTAAAAGTTTCACCAAAAAAAATAATAACCAATAAATTACTCAACTGACGTTAATGTCAACTTTGATTTAATTTTCATGTATTTCTTTATTTAAAAAATCCAGTGTCAAGGTTATCGGCCATGAAAATTCCAAAATGGTCAAATTGTTTCAATAGAAATATCTATGATCTTAATAGATTTGAAAGAGTTTTTATTATATCTATTGCAGTTTTCGAGTTGTTGCTATTTGAATCCATTAGTATCAGTTCCGGTTTGACTTCGAGGGATGCGTATGTGGTCTGGATTTCTATGGCGCTTTGCTAACCTAATAGCCTAACCTAGGTTAAACCAACATTTAGTTTTACATCTTTATCTTATTTTTGATATCTTGGGTCGCGCTACCGCTTGTAGTTTGTCTTAATTTTTCGTTCGCTTTTCTTTCAGGCTAACAGACTTTGCCACTTTAGCTTATTGTAGATCAAGCTGTAAATACATGTCTGGTAGACTTTGAAGGGTTGGACAAAAAAATATATTTGCAAGTTTTCAATAAATATTTCTTTGTTAAAAACAATCCTGTGTCAAGGCTATCGACCACAAAGGTACCAAAACGTCAATTTAAATAGAAAAATCTATAATCTATATATATCTGAAAAAAATTTCAAAATATCTGTTGCAGTTTTCAATTTATAGTTATTTGAATTTATTAATTTTTGTTATGTCCGAGTTTGAAGGTCTTGATTTATCTGCCGCTTAGCGGTGTGCAACCTAATCTAACCGGGGTTAAACCAACGGTCCTTGCAACACCGTCCTATATTGTATCGAAAGCTTGCGCTACCGCGCGTATGTTGTCTTGATTTATCTGTCCTGTTATTTTACCCGGGGTAAACCAACATTCCTTGCAACACTGTCCTTTATAGGATCGAGAGTTCGCGCTTCCGCGCTTTCCGATACCAAAACGTCAATTTCAATAGAAAAATGTATAATAATACAGATCTTAAAGAAATTTCAATATATCTCAAGCAGTTTTCATTTTATAGGTATTTGAATTTATTAATTTCTGTTATGATCGAGTTTGAGGGGCGACGGCCGCCGCCAGATAAAATATTTTGCAAAACTAACTGAAAGATATCATAGATTGGCTAATTCTCTACAAATGTGTGAAATTTGATTGTTCCACATTGTGAGAAACATACTAAAATCATTTTTTAAACAAATCCAGACATGTCAATCATGAATTCCGATCAAATTCGAACGCGAAAATTTCAAAATATTCAAAAATTGCGAAAAAATATATTAATAATTGAAGGATTTCAATGAAACTTATACTGAATGTGGGTATCCACCAGAGGTATGAGTTGACAAAATTTGAAAGCTCCCACTCCAATGGGGACGTCGTGAAGAATGATTTTCTCGTCAACAATTTTATGAAAATATCTCGTCAATGCCGCAAGGTGGAAAATTATAACCGGGATATCCGTATGTAATACGTCGGTGTCTACAAAAAAGTATTCTTTGCAAATTTTGTAAAATCCTTCGGTTTGGTCGCAAAAGTAAAAAATATAAAATTTAAAAAATTTTAGAATTTCGTTTTTGAATTTTTTCGTTTATAAATAAAAAATCGGCCAAACGGTTCGCTTTGAAAAGATGAAAATGACACAACATTTAGATGAAAATGTGCTCTATAAAATAGCGCTAAATGCATGTTTCTTAGACTCCGGAAAATTCGACAAAAAAATATGTTTGCAAGTTTTCACTGAATATTTCTTTATTAAAACAATTATGTGTCCAGGCTATCGGCCACGAAGATGCCAAAACGTCAATTTCAATAGATAAATGTATAATCTATATAGATTTGAAAAAAATTTCAATATATCTCTTGCAGTTTTCATTTTATAGCTATTTGAATTTATTAATTTCTGTTATTTTCGAGTTTGAGGGGCCGCCCGATGAAATATTTTGCAAAACTAACTGAGGGATATCATAGACTGACTAATTCTCTACAAATATGTGAAATTTTATTGTTCCACGTTTTGTGAAACTTAGTAAAATATTTTTTTCAACATATCCAGACATGTCAATCACGAATTCCGATCAAAACCGAATGCAAAAATTTCAAAATATTCAAAAATTGCGAAAAAATATATTAATCCTAGAAGGATTTCAATGAAACTTGTACTGAATGTGGGTATCCACCAGAAGTAACTGCTGATAAATTTTGAACGCTCCCACTCCAATGGGGACGGCGTGAGGAATTATTTTTGCATCACAGCTTATTTGCAAATAACTCGTCAACGCCTCAAGGTGGACAATTATAACCGGGATATCCGTATGTAAGACGTCGGTGTCTATAAAAATGTATTTTTTGAAAATTTTGTAAAAACCTTCGGTTTGGTCGCAAAAGTAAAAAATATAAAATTGAAATTTTTTTAGAAGGGGTGCAGTGCACCCCCTTCTCTGAATTTCGTCACTCAATTTACACGGGTTTTAAATGGGCTCTTCCGCCAAAACGGTTCGCACTGGAAAAATAAAAATGACACAACTTTTAGATGAAAATGTGCTCTATAAAATAGCGCTAAATGCATGTTTCTTAGACTTCGGAAAATTGAAAAAAAAATATATTTGCAAGTATTTCTTTATTAAAAAAATCCTGTGTCAAGGCAATCGACCACAAATATGTAAATTTCAATAGAAACATGTACAATTTATATATAACTCTTGTAAACTATATAAAACTTAATGCGTTTGTTAACGAAAGTGCGCTCTATTTATCTGTGTTAAAATTATTTAACACACATTTCTAAACGTTCGTCATGTCGTGGCTATCAGCCGCAAAAAGTTTGCATGCAGCACATTTCAATGGGTACATTTCAATGAGCACTATTCGATTTTAAAAAGAAAATCCGGATAAATTTCGAGATGGCTTTTCCTTCAGCCGTCAAGTGGTAGAACTGACCGTTTTTCAACAAAAACTCTCTTGTTATACCCGCTAGGAAGTCGAGGAATACACCTTTAGATTCCAAACAAATTAAATGTGTACTTTTCAACTATTCTTGTAGAATACTCTTAATTCCCACCGTTTGAAATGTATGTAATACATCGTCCCCCATGTAAAATTATCCGAATCACGAATCAGCCGCAGAAAATTCATGCAACATATTTTAATAGAACTTGATGAGTTGTATTCGAATTTGAATCGAAAATGTCAATAAATATTGAAATGGCTGTTCCTTCCGCAGTGAAATGGTAAAACTGACAGCTTTTCGCCAATAACTCTGTTGATATACATTCGAGGAAGACGCGTGTTGTACCGTTGGAAACTAAATTCAATTTAAAAGCTCCAATTATTCTTAAAAAAAACTCGTAAATATCGCGGATTATGAAATAAATTTTGGAATTCAAATGTGAAGGGAAGCAACTGTTTCTGATGTAAAATGGTCTGAATTTTAAGAATCTGCTAAAAGAAAAGTGAAAAAACTTCGTTTTCTTGTAGAAATTTGATAAAAAAATGCGAATTTTGACGTTGCTATGTGTTGCTAATCAAGAGCCAGAGTCGCCGAAATCTGCAATTTAGAGATTTCAAGATATCTCTTTGAATTTTATTTGAATTTCAACCTAACATTGAGCGAAAAATCAGAATTTTGATTTAAATTCTTTTCTTTTATTTTATCTTTTCACAAGCACACGAATAATCATAAACGGATAAACTTCAACAATGACATTTCCACATAACCTGAGCGAAAATAGTGTCAGAATGATCAGCTGTAAGTGTAAATTGGCGATTCAGCGGCAAGCAATGGTCGTAGTATTTTTGACCTGGAGTGCGAAGCCGTTGATGGATATGAGAAATTCAAACGCCATACTGTTGGCCTTTTCACCGGGCATGCACTTGTTGGACTGGAAATGTAAATTTTCTTTTAAGCGTTTCCGTTTGAAGAGGTGAAAAAAAAGTGACTTCGCGAATTGGGGCCTGCGGAACGTCCCCGGAGGTGTAATGCGCCGAGACTGGTGTCGTTCGAAAGTAGACATGTGGGGCTATAATTCCTGAAAAGAGCAATACAATTGTAAAACATTTCACCGAATATTGAAGGTTTCAATTTGCTCAATTTTGAAAAATTCGTTTCGAGTTTAGACGGGCGTCGAGACCCCCAAATGCGATCGAGCGATGCATCGTTCCTATCGCCTTATAGACCCTTTCGTTCTATATTCAGAAACCAGCACCGCGAGGCCCTGCTATTTAATTTAGCGAATACCAGCGGATTCTCGCGTACTTCTGCAAAACATGGTTTTTCGGGCCTCCCGGCGCCATCCGGCACGCAATCGCAATTAAAGTCCAAAACAAACTTAAAGACACTATGCCGAATCGATTGGTGCCGGTCCGGTCCCGATCCGACTGTTGGGTATCCCGGGAGAGGGATCCCCGCAAATTAGGTGAAAAAAACATCGCTTTTTTTCGATTTTTGTGTTAAAATTGACCCAGAGTGGGAACAGGATGCCGAAGGTACCAGATTCTTCCACCGCCGGTTGCGGGTAAATATCTCGCATCGAACGAACCGGTTTGGAGACACGGCGCTCTTCAATCAAGAGAACGGCGTCCACAGATGTGATGAAAAAAACGGTTTTTTTCGCTTACATTTTCCGTCGCACCGGGTGAACCGACGGTCGCTTACTTTTCCGCATGACGTCAAAAAACGTGAAATCGACGCGGCAAGAGAACGCAGTAAAAAAATCGAGCCGCGGACCAAAATTGCTCCTCAAAGGTGCTAGAAACGATCTCCTGTTTTTGGCACCTAGAGGACGCCATGTGGGACATGCGAGCGGCAGACGGACACGGGTCGAAGGCCTGTTCAGTTTTATAACAGAAAATGACCATTTCCCGTTTCGACGCCCAAGAGGAACGGAGTTTTTACGGAAAAAGTGAAAAATTTAAAACGCACCTACAGCCGCCCCCTGCGGGGGCGGAACTTGGTAAGGCTCGTCAAAAAAAACCTAATTTTTGAGTCAATTCATTGGAAAAAATTCAAGACGTAAACCGCATTTTTTTACAATTTTTCTTAATTTTCAAGAAATCTTGACTTTTGACCCCTTTCGAGTTCAGTGACGGTACCTTACTCGATTAGTATATTTCGACGATAAAAACTCTTTCAGATCTATTAAGATCATAGTTATTTCTATTGAAACTATTTGGCCATTTTTAATTCTTCATGGTCTATAACCTTGATACTGTTTTTTTTTTTAATAAGTAACTTCATTGAAAATTAAGTCTAAGTAGACAACATCAACGTCAGTTGAATAATTTATTGGTTATGATTTTTTTTTGTGAGACTTTTAGTTTTTAGTCAACATAACATTCAACATAATTTTGCAGTGTTGCTAATTGTCTAAAATCAAACTTACTGTAATTGGAAGAGTGATATTGGAAATCAAGAGTTGCCAACTTTCATAAAAGGAGGTTACAATATATGATGAAGTGATATTAGTAACTAAGGCTAACAACATTGACAAAAAAAAGTCTTTGTCCAAACAGCTGACTTTTTTTTACTTGGTTATGGTATTTGTCAAACTTGACAACAACAACGTCAATTCCATAATGAATTGGTGGGACTATGTTTGACTAAGTCGGTAACTCAACAACACAAGTTACCAACTTGATTAAAACAATATATGTTGGTTCTGTTGAACGTCAAAGTTAACAACTTCAATGTCAGTTGATTAATTTAAAGGTTATGAAATTTTGAGTGAGATTTTTAGTAACTTTTACACTGCCGATTTTTGAAGTGAAAACTTCTATAGCCGCGTTGAATGACATTTGGGTAGAGGCTAAAATCATACATTTACGTCATCGTCATCAATAGCTGCGTTATATGGAAAAAAAATCTATTACTTAAAGATGTGTTCAAAAGAACGCATCTATACGCATTTGATTAAAATTGGCTATGAGCGTCAAACATAATAGTCAAAGTTTTTGGCAGTGTTGACAGAACGTAGCGTTTATAAGGAAATATCAACACGTAGAATTGGTGTGCAGTACAAGAGTAAGTACTTTTACCGGATGTAATAGTAGATGTACTAGTGCCGGATTATTGGAAAGTTCTTGGCAGTGTTGACAGAACGCAGCGTCTCTCAGGAAATATCAACCCGTAGAATTAGTGTGCAGTATAAGAGTAAGTACTTTTGACGGATGTACTAGTAGATATACTAGTGCCGGACTATTGGAATGTTCAGATTACTGGATTGTATCGAAGAATTCATGGTAAATCACGAATCAGATTAATCAAAGTTTTAGGCAACCAAATGTACTCGTGAGCTTTCCAAAGGAAGGAAACTCTAAAATAAAATTAATAGTCAGCGATATAGATATAAGAATAAGAAGAAAACTCTTGCAATACTTAATTCAGAAATTTCTAAACATCGAAGAATCACAGCTGACAAGGAGGAAAAAATTAAACGTGGTAAAGAATATTCCAATCAAAAATTAATTTACATACAGATAAATCTTCAAAAGCAGTTATAAGGCATGTTTCTAAAAGTCAAAATTTCCTCACAAATTGCAAACTCACAAATTGCAGACCCACCAACAAGAAATGTGTCATAGGTATATCCTACCAATTCATTTTGCTGACTTACCAACACAGAATCAACCAAACATTCCTGATTCAAATTCATATTATGATGACATTAACAGTCATTCTACTTCAGAAGTGAGTTATGTTCCAGAACTACATAAAACAATACTAACAAACTATGTAGCAAATTTGATTAATAAACATACTGATAAATCCTCAAACCAGTTTTAAAGCTGTTTTTTTCAAAATTTTTCACTTCATTCGGCAGTGCCTGACTGCCTATATTTTTTTTGTCAATTTTGTTAGCCTTAGTAACTAATATCACCCCATTAGATATAGTAACTTATTTCATGAACATTGGCAGCTTTTTATTTCTAATATCACTCTTTAAATTATAATAACTTTGATTTCAGACAATTGGCAACACTATATGATAAACTTCAATTCTAAAGTGTTTGATTATATTATTTTACAAACCTGACAGCATTAAAATCCTTTGAGACGAATGAATTAATAGCAAATATTTTGTGCAGCAGGAACTGTACACCTTCAACTGCTCTTATTCTTCTCTCACACATACAACTTAAGCTGTTGCTGAACAACAGAAACGCGCATCTTGCAATTCTGCTTACTATTTTATATACAACTTCACGTTCCACATACATGATATACAACTTCACTTTCCACATACATATCATGTGGCGCTGAAAGCGCCACAAGTGTCGCGCACCTGAAAATTTGCGCACCTCATCAATTGTTCCACCTTTAGCAACTATTCCATGCTTATCAACTCTTCCATCCACAATAACTATTCCAATCCAAAAAATACGAACCACATGTACAAGTTCAACACTAACTCTATTTATTCATATGTTTAGTCCGCTTGATCAGAACCAGTGGTCTTCAAACTTCTTCGAATTTTGGAACCCTCATGTCTAATTTTTTTACGGAATCCACAAAAAATAAAACAAATGAATTTTTTTTATGAGATAAGAGAATAATTATTTCATAAGATTGAATTGAAAAATTCACTATGTTTTTACCACACTTATACGATGTAAAAATGTTATACAACTTGTTATTCACAGTAATATAAATTTTTACACATACCACGACTTTTCGACGTTTGACGGTCATTTTCAAGTGACTTAACAAATTGATGATGTTGAATATATAACCCTATAATTTTGGTGGGGTGGGGGGTTGTTTGTCTGTAGTTGAGTTCTTATTTGCAGGAGATTGGGTAAGATTAAAAAGTTATGAAAATATTAGGTCCGTTTGCTCGTTTAGGAGAGTAATCCCTCCGTTGCGGGTTGTTTTGAAGATTTCTAATGACTAGGAGATTAAGCTTTGGGCCTTTGTTGCAGTTATGCAAGATTTTAAGATTAGATATTTCGGGGAATTTGTGATTATATTCTAGACAATGGTTGAGAATGAGCTTGTGTCTTTTTTAAGACGGAATGCACGGGAGTGTTCCGAAATACGAGTTGTTATGCTTCGTCCTGTCTGACCTACGTATACGCTATTTCATTCTGAACACCGAATCTCATAAACGCCAGATTTTTTGAGTGGGTCGATTTTGTCTTTGGCATTAAATAATGTGTGGGATAATTTGAATGAAGGTTTAAAGGCCACTTGTAGATTTTGTTCTCTCAAAACGTTGGCTATTTGTTTCACTAGTTTTGCCAAAGTACGTGAGGGAAACGAAAGAAATCTGAAATGGGGGTTCTCGGGTATATTTGGGACTGCTCTTTGCTCCATTTTTTATTTATTAACTTTTGGAGGAGAGTTATTGGGAAACCATTCTCTGTGGCAATTGATTTGATGGTGTTTAACTCTTTTGTTCGGTTGTCAGAAGTGAGAGGGATGGAGAAGGCTCGATGTATCATGGAATGATACGCCGCTAGTTTGTGTGATAGTGGGTGATTTGATGAAAAGGGTATTGTACAGTTGACGCTAGTCGGCTTTCTATATATATCGAATTCAATCTTGTTGTTTTAACAAATTAAGGTGAGATCTAAGAAGTTTATTTGGTTGTTGTTTTCTACCTGGAGAGTGAACTTAATTTTTGGATGTATGTTTTGATCAAATTTAGAAATTGATTCAGTTGTTTTTCCGTCCCATTGAAGCACGCTAACACGTCATCTACATACCTATACCAAAACGAAATATGTTTTTCTAGCAAAATCAAATTTGAAGATGTGTTCTTCAATATTTGCCATGAATATGTCGGCCAGGAATGGACTCAATGGAGATCTCATTGCTAGACCTGTGGTTTGCTGGAAGACTTTGTTATTGAATGTAAAATAATTATGGTTGACACAGGGTTTGACACACAGACATTCATAAAGTTCGGTTTTTATCAGGTGGTTGCAATTGGCTTTATCGAGCAAGTTTCTAATGATTTGGAGGCATTCTTCAGTCGGTATATTAGAGAACATACTACTAACATCAAAGGATACAAGCTTTGAATTGATTTTTTCGGGGCTGTTTTTTTCGGGACGTCTATTCCTTCGAAAATTCATTGGAATTTTGTAAACAAAACTACATAGAACACAGTTTGAAGGCCACTGATCTGAATTAAAATAATATAATACAGTTTTTTTTTGAAGCCTTCATCTAACAATTTGATTCCATATAAAAAATCGAATCTACAATGAACTCCTAAATTATTGATTTAACTATCAGACTTTAACAAATTACTTTTTGATTTGCAGAAGCCCTGAAGAAGTTGCACTGATCCTCACTAAACATAACTAATATATTAGGCTTCATCGTTCTATGAAGTCTTCATTTGACATTTAAATTAGCAGTATCTACTGGACAACTCTATATAGCTTGAATCTGCAATACACATCAAATAATATAAATCTAATTAACATCAATAAAGACAAGTAAATTCCAAAATTCCATGTAACGCAGTTTGAAAACCACTGATCCACACAGATAACCTAAGTTATTAGGTTCCATCTTTCTAAGTCTTCATCTAACAATTAAACTTGTACTATCTCTAGACCTTTATATATATATAGCAAATTTAACCTACAATAAAGATTTAAATAAACTATTAGAGAGAATATATTTATTGTATACTTTATACAAAGGGCTATGAACCACAGGGTCGTTCTACCCGCCAACTATTAATAATCTAACCTTCGATTCACTTCCGTTTAATTTAAGTTTGTATGATTATCTATAACATGGCATGGTTTCACCAATCTCTATTTTATCAGTTCAATCAATAACCTGCTAAGTTCATGTCTCTCTCACAAAATGTTAAAATTAAAAACATCTTACCCTAATCACCACATGGGTTTTCAAGTGAGTGGTTTGCAAAACTGTGCTGATGAGAGATAAATCTCGAAACGCGTCCACAGATGGGCTATCCACTTTAGGTATCAGAAATACATGATCTTAAAAACAATGTTATTTTTATGGTTTTTGTTCTAGTGCCACGAAGGTGGACTAAAAGCTATGAAATAACTTACAAATTTCATGAGATTTGTTTTGGTAGACGACTAAACGTCTCAATAAGTGTTATAGAGCTCCGGAAAGGCTGAATATATTTATATATTCATGCTGTGTTCTGTTTGTTTTAAGTATGATTATCTATAACATGGGATGGTTTCACCAATCTCTCAGCCATTTGTTTCGATTTCGATTTTAACGTCTCTAATCTAAAGTCTTCATTTAACAATCAGACTAGTAAAATCCAGATGACTTTTTTATATAGAACATCTAGACTGCTCACAAGTTGATCTACCTTCTCTGAACCAGAATTGCAGTTCAGAGAGTTCCTTGCCGGCTATATTTAACTGCTTCTTTTTTTGACCCAGTATCATATGCTCTAATAGTTTTTCCATGGTATCTAGAAGGCATATTGACCTGTAAGATCTGGCTCTTGTGTTTGCTTGTCCCCTTTTTTTATCCTATCTTCCTATCTTCCACATCTATCTTCCTATCTTCCACAATTCGGGGAAAGTTCCAGTCCAGCGGCAATTGTTCATAATTTGTAGAATGTATTGAGGAAGAAGTTGGATTGTCCGTTTTATTATCCCAGCAGGTAATCCGTCAGGTCCTGGTGCTCTATCGACACGGATATGGTTGCAAGCATTTCTCATTTCCGTTTCTGAGAATTGTTCTGTATCTGTTACTGTCGGTTGTGTCCACTTCACATGATCATGGATCATGAGCCTGGAGTTGGAGGTTTGGCTGGTGGATTTTTAGATTTCTGATGGAAATCCTGTACGCATCACCCCACACATGTTCGTCAATCTCTTGCATAGTTTTGTCCATTGTTCCTTTTTTGATTTGAAGATGTTGTTTTTGAGTTCTATTTTGACGACTAAAGCTTCGCTTGTACAGAGAATTCTTCTTCACCAAGTCTCTTCCTTTGCCATGGATAATTTCTCCTAGCTGCCATACACTTTGCTCTGCTATTTTCGATATCATTATTCCACCAATACATTTGTTTACGATCTATGTGTGGCTTTTTTCTTGGTATTGAAACGATGAAACCTACTTTCAATGAGCGCTTCTGCTGTATTAGTTCTTCTGTTGTTGATGTCATCCGTCAGTTGTTTATTGAATTTTTCCTCGTCTATTTTCTTGAAGTTCCATCTCTTAGACTGATTTGTTTTATTGGACGCCTTGCTCTCCAAGGAGTATATAATTTATTTGTGAGCACTAAGGGTTTCGTGGTCGAGAACTTTGCAGTTGGTGATTTCACTCGAGATATTATGCATAGAGAAGGTGAGATCTATTATAGAGTCCATTTTTTCCTCTTTCAAAAGTGTTTTTGGCCTATGTTTTGAATGTGCAAGTTAGTCTTGGCTATCCAATCGGTTACTATATTTTCTCTATGATCTGGTTTGTGGGATCCCCAGTATGGGGATTTGGCATTGAAGTCAGCCGCAACGATTTTTTCTTCGGGAGAGTTTCTTATATCACTACTTAGAGCGGTAAGGCACGATGTTAGTTGCTCGGGTGTGTTATTTGATGAAAAGTAGCAACTGTATAGCTTATACTGTTGCATTTCCACCATACAAAGTCCGGTCCACTGCTATATCACCATCATTGTTTTGTTGGTGATTTTTATAGCTGCTTCTCATCGGTGAACCATTCCGAATTGCTCTCCATGTTTTTATTTGGTTCACTTAGGACCAGGAAATCTACTTTTAATTTTAATATCGGGGCATTTATCAGACATGTTCATGTTTGTATGAAGTATTCTTGTTCATTTCTAGTTGTTACTTTTCTGACTGGCCTCCGACATTTTTTTATATTCCGGACATTGACCAGTGTTTGCTCGGTGACCTTTTTCGTTACAGATCGGACAGAATGGATCATTTTGACATTGGAATGCCTTGTGTGCTCCTCCACACTTCAGGCAGAGCTCTTACCTGTTCGGTCCTTGACAATTTACGGCCTTCTGTCCTGCGAGCCAGCATCTGCGGCATCTATTTAGGTTGATCCTCTCTTTGACCCTGCATTTTATCCAGCCAATCTTTATTTTTCCTAATGCTAGGAGTTCTTGCTGAGTTGTTGGGCCTCTATTTTCGGTAGCACTATTCCCCGTATGCCAGTCATAGATTTTTAATGACAACTTTATTTGCATCTTCTAGGTGCATTTGATTTTCAAGGTCATCAAGGCAATTAGCTTATACACCATCAGATCCAAACTTTTATGGGACTGCATGGAAAAGCTAAGCAAGTTAGCAGAGACAATAAAGTAATGTTATACTGGGTACCAGGACACAATAGTATGGAGGGAAGAGAATCCCTTTATAGGTCTGGAACCCTTTCATGGTACAAGTATGAACACCATCAAAACAAAAGTTTAGATGAAGAAATAAGAAAACAATGGATGAAAACTTTGCTATGGCGATCCAAAGTCATGCTGGAAAAAGGTTACCTGGTACTAAACACAAGCAAGATTAGAATCTTGACAGGAGTCCTAACGGGGCACTCCAGAAAACACCTCAAGATACTAGGCCTAGAGGAAGATGACAATTGTAGATTCTGCAGCTCAGCTGAGGAAACTCCCATACATCTGCTTAAGGACTTAAGAGACATAAGATGTAGCTTGAACGAGGAGGATTTGCATTATTTCAATCCCACCCAGATCCTGAAATTCCTGGAGGAATCAGGACTAGAGCAGGTGCTCTATATGGGTAAGTATACCAACGATTAGAGGAAGATGGTGGGGTGCAATAGATCTATAAAGGTTGCATTACAAGTCACCATCGAAACCAACAATCTATCTAACCGCTGATGAAGTTTCAGTCCCCCCCAAGGTTTCACAGAACACATTTCAGTTTCACATCAGAGGACGACTGTTCTAGATTCATAACAAATCTAAAATTAAGATTTTATACACTCATACATTCGAGTTGTATCCTTTAGACATTTGTACGTAGTAAATCTAATTCACAAAAAACTTGTAACTTATTAATTTATAAGCAATTTGCGAAATTGCATTTTGATTTGAGAAATCCCTGAAGCGGTTTCACTGAACCTCAAGATTCCATAAAGCACAGTTTGAAGATCACTGATCTAGACTCATAACTAAACTGATAATTTATGTTTCAGCTTTCTATGAACTTATCACCAAAGAACTAGACTTATAGTATCTAGTAGACTTTTCTATAATAGCAAATCTAATCTGCAATAAACACTAAAATTATTAATCTAACTGTTTGCAATTTTCACAGTAAAATCTCAAGATGAAACAGTAACTTTGAAGACCACTAACTTCTTAGACTTTATTTTTCTATGAAGCCTTAATATTAGGCTTCATATAAAAGTAAAGTCTAAGTGGTATTAATGTAAGTCAAGTAACTAATACGTCTAATTTAGTAGTATATAATAGTAGTAGTACTAAATTCTTGTAAATATTCTTCACCTAATCTACATTCATTCATATATATCTACTTTCTGTCTAATCTAGTTTTGTTTGGATGTCTTACCACTGATCTTGATAGTATTCAATCAAGATCAGTGATAAGACATCCAAACAAAACTAGATTAGACAGAAAGTAGATATATATGAATGAATGTAGATTAGGTGAAGAATATTTACAAGAATTTAGTACTACTACTATTATATACTACTAAATTAGACGTATTAGTAGACTTACATTAATACTTCTTAGACTTTACTTTTATATGAAGCCTCATATTAAGCCTTCATAGAAAAATAAAGTCTAGATACTAGCTAGCTAGAACAATAATTCTTTTCCACCAGTATCTACCAAACAAAATTTTCTGTCGATTATAGAGAATATCTTATCATTGGTCTCAGAGAAGAATTTTCTGTTTATTGTCGAGTCTATTATCTACTAACCTAACTGTTATACATTGTCAGGTTTTTTCTACCTAATCTCCTCTATCTATTGTCCCCTAAACTACAAAGAAACTCATCCCCAATCCATTCTTATCCATGATATAATCTAACCTAACCTAGAGCAGTGTTTCCCAAACTTTCCACCCCTGTGGAAATGTGTATGTGTATGTGTACCCCTTTGAAACATTTTTATCCCTTCGTACCCCAAAGGGTAGTAGAAAATAGATTTTTTTTTAGATATCCTATTAAAAACAGAAACTGTATTGATATTGTTCAAGTAATATCGTTAGTAATATAGTAATTGTAAGTAAAGTAATAGTAATATAGTAAATCCTCAGAATGGGGAATAAAAGCTAAGAATTTTTTGGTGAAAATATTGTTCTTCTTCTCTTTAAGAGAGTTTCTACTTGCCTTTAAATACGTAAAAACTTCAAAATCTTCAAATTTTGTCGTCAGCAGATGGTAAAATGAACTCTTGGTTATACAAAAATTATAAAAGAAAAACAGTGATTTAAAAACAGAAGAAACAGAAATTAGTTTTGATTTGCATTGTATTATATTAATTATCTGTCAAAGATGATTGAACTATTGCAAACTAATAGCTAATTTACAGGATTCAAACATTATATAAAAAGTAATACCTGAAGCATTATTTTTTATGTAATTTACAAATTGCTATTTATTTCTTTTTATTTTCGCTTTGTCACACACAAAAAAATTGAAAAATCTTCTCGTACCCCATTCAAACTTTTTGCGTACCCTTTGGGGTACGCCTACCACACTTTGGGAAACACTGACCTAGAGTATACCCTAACCTATCTTTCTTTCATTGGTGTAAGTGAGAAGAATTCTCAGTCTATTATATGGCCTATTATCTACTTATCTAACCGTTATACATGGTCTAATATTGTTTACCAAATCTACTCAATCTATTGTTCTCTAAACGAGACGATACGTAACCCCCAGAGGGGTCGATAGAAAATCTTATTGGGTCGTCGAATTCATAAAAAAATTAAGGCATTTCGTTTGTAAGTATTGGGTAGCAGTAAATAGTGATATGTCAATATAACGGAATTTAAAAAACATTGAAATTTTGAAACTTAATTTTCTCAAAAACTAATTTGGGGATTTGTTTCAAATTTTGTAGAGATGTTGGTAGAACTGTACCGAAATTTAGCAAATTTTCACGATTTTTTAATATTTATTTCAACAAATATTGCACTTTTTGTAAATTCCACCTTGAAAACCAAAATTGTAAACATTGAAATTTTGAAACTTAATTTTCTCAAAAACTAATTTGGGAATTTGATTCAAATTTTGTAGAGATTTTGGTAGAACTGTACCGGAATATTTAACAAACTTTCCCAATGTTTTAATATGTATTTCAGCAAATATTGCATTTTTTTGTAAATTCCACCTTGAAAATCAAATTTGTAAACTAATTGAAAATTAAGGGGGCCTAACTATTTGTAGATACATTTAAAAAAAAAAAAATTAAATATTCAACCTGTTCGTAAATCTACAAAATTAATTAAAAATGTTTGATTAATTAATTTTGTAGATTTACGAACAGGTTTAATATTTCGTATTTTTGTATTTATATTTGTAAACATTGAAATTTTCAACCTTATTTTTCTCAAAAACTAATTTGGGGATTTGTTTAAAATTTTGTAGAGATGTTGGTAGAACTGTACCGGAATATTTAGCAAATTTTCCCAATATTTTAATATTTAATTCAGCACATTTTTTTGTAAATTCCACCTTGAAAATCAAATTTGTAAACATTGAAATTTTCGAACTTAATTTTCTCAAAAACTAATTTGGGGATTTGTTTAAAATTTTGTAAAGATGTTGGTAGAACTTTACCGGAATATTTCGAAATTTTCCCAATATTTTAATATTTAATTCATCATATATTGCAGTTTTTTTGTAAATTCCACCTTGAAAATCAAATTTGTAAACATTAAAATTTCAAACTTAATTTTCTTGCAAACATTCAAATTTTCAAACTTAATTTTCTCAAAACCAATTTGGGGATTTGTTTCAATTTTTGTGGATATGTTGGTAGATTTCTTTAAATTTATTTCAGCAAATATTGCAGTGTTTTGTAAATTCCACCTTGGAATCAAATTTGCAAACATTAAAATTTTCAAACTTAATTTTCTCAAAATCTAATTTGGGGATTTGTTTCAACTTTTGTGGAGATGTTGGTAGAACTGTTTGGGAATTACAATGTTCACGTTACTTCTATCGAGGGGTCGCGATAATATTTTACAGAAAATGTTGGGTTGCAGATGAAAATAGTGTTAAGCGCACCACTGCTCTAAACTACAAATAAACTTATCTTCAATCCATTCTCATGCATGATATTACCTATAGTTATATATATATACCTATAGTTATATATGGTTATACCTATAGAAGTTCATACGGACGATATTTATTTCTACATCTCTCTCTTTTGACAAACATTTGCAGTCACTGGCGTAGAATTTAGTGATATGTAATTAAATGAATACAATACTACAAATTATTTCTAAATACAATAGAACGTTAAATTATACTACGGATAATAAGTACTATATTATAGAATAATGTTTTATATATAATTTAATATTCAATTTTAAATTTAGATAAACAAAATAATTAAATCCAAGTATATTTTTTTCGTACGCTAATGCATGATCAGCTGTTAGTTGTCAATGGCTGCCATGTCAATTCACAATTGTCATCTGATCTCTTTGTATCATTTAGATTTCGTGCGTTTTTCTCCATTTATTTGTTTGTATTTTATTACTATTGTTGCCATTTGGTGTATTTAATAGATATTCATTCAAACCATTAATAAATTACAAATTTTATATTCAAGTAAGTATATTTGAATTTAGCGCCAAATTTTGTAACTAGATTGAACATTTGTCATAGTGTAAATCAGGTATCTAGTTACTGCATTCTTAAAAAAATGGACTATAGAGAATATTCTTCTTCCATTGGTGTCAGTGAGAAGAATTCTTACAAACAACTTAAAACCGTTCATATTCTTAAAAACAGTTCTAAAAACTTAATCTCAGAATAAAACTTAGGCAACAACTTCAACACTTTCCCTTAATCTTAGATTGAAGAAAATAGTCCAAAATCCTGACATAGTGTCTGTAATCTAGGGCCAGGAAGAGGCTTCGTCATTACATCCGCGAGCTGATTACTGGTTGCGATGTCAACAACTTGAACTTCACCTTCGAGTACCTTTTCTCTAATAAAAAAGTACTTGATCTTTATATGCTTTGTTCGACGATGAAATTCTGGGTTATGTGCCAGTCTGACGGTACCCAGATTGTCAACATGCAGTATTGGTATCTCTTGGATCCTTCCCATACTTTCAAAGAGTCGTTTAATCCAAATCACCTCTTTAACTGCATCATTGGCGGAAATCAGCTCCGCCTCTGTGGTGGATGTCATTCCTTGCCTTTGACTCAGCCAAGAAATAGCTCCTCCTGCAGGGGTGATCACTACTCCTGATGTTGACCTCCCAGTTTTATTACATCCACCAAAATCTGCGTCACTGTAGCCTTCAAAGTTTCTGTTACTGGTTGGTTTATATACTATACCAAGCTCGGCGGTGCCTGCAATGTACCTGAGAACTCTCTTCAGCCTACCTATATCCTCAAAACTTGGACAGTCCAAAGATCTAGAACGGAAACTCACGCTGAAAGCTAGATCAGGTCTCGTTCCCACCATTAGGTACATTAAAGCTCCGACCGCCTGTCAGTAAGGAAAGTCTGTTCTTTTCTCACTTTCCCTAATTTGTTTACTGGTCCTGGACTCCTTTGTCATTGGAGTACACACTGGCTTACAATCTTGAAAGCAAAACCTCTCTAGTATTTTCTTGGCATAAGCTTGCTGATAAATCTTGACTGATCCGTCCTCTGATCGTTCAATCTCGAGACCAAGAAAATATGATGCTTTCCTAGCGGTGACTTTGAATTCTCCCTCCAACTCCTTTATAAAGTGATCAGCTTCTTGCTGCTGAGAACTCATCACCAGACCATCATCTACATATAGGGCTTTAATTAATTTTGTATCTCCCTTTTGTCTGGTGTGTAAACAGGGATCTGCTTCGCTCATCTTAAAAACTGCCTGCTCTAGGAATGTGCTGACACGTTTAGACCAACATCTTGGAGCTTGACGTAATCCGTAGATACTGCGATTCAGCCTACACACTATCTGAATTGTCTTTGTACCCTTCAGGTTGCTGCATAAATATTGTTTCATTTAGTTCACCATACAAGAAGGTTGTTGACACATCAAACTGTAGTAGGTACATATTTTCTTGAGCAGCAATACTGAGCATTGTACAGATAGTACTCAGTTTTGCAACTAGACTAAAGGTTACAAGGTAGTCAACTCCTTGTCTCTGGCTAAAACCATTAATGACAAGCCTTGCTTTATACTTGTCAACACTAACATCTGGATGATTCTTCACTCTATACACCCACTTGCAGGGAATGTCTTTACTACCTTCAGGAAGAGTAATCATACCCCATGTACCGTTCTCTTTCAATGACTGCAACTCTTGATCCATGTCTTTCTTCCAATAGACTGTTTTCTCCATTGACTGCCTCATAATATGAATCCGGAGTCTCTGTTTCAGTCAGTATATTTTCATTTATCATTACACAGTCCTTAGAAATCTTTGGCTTTTTTAAACTAGAGTGATCCCTCAAATTTTTGGAGAGGGCCTCGAGCGGTTCTTCAAAATCCACTGGAGGTTCAAATTCAGAGTCTGAAAAATTCTCTTCTTGAAACGATTCTGATTAATCTTCTGTTTCTGACATAATATCATCTTTTTCTTGTGTATTTTTCTTTCCCTCATTTGAACACTCGATATCTTTTATTTGAAGTTTCACATGTTCCTCGCACTGCCTGGGAATTTCATTGAATGTAACATTTCTACACAGAAGTATACTATTCTCTTCTTTTATCCAGATCCTATACCTTTCATCACCATCATACCCGACAACGTATCCTTTAATAGCCTTTTTATCCATTTTTCGGCGTTTCTGCGCTGAAATATGAGCATAACAGACAGACCCAATAATACGTAAGTGCCATATTCTGGGTTTTTTACTAGTCCACAGCTCATAAAGGCTTACTCCTTCTTTTGATGATTTTCCAGTTCTATTCAGTATGTACGTGGCATTTGCAACTAACTCCGCCCACGTTGCCTCTGGAAAGCTTGCTTCACTACTTGAGTACTTGAAAGTCCTAGCCTTCTCAATACAAGTTCTAAATTCTCTTTCACTACCACCATTCTGTTCTGGTGTATATGGCGCTGTCAGTCTTTGAGTTATGCCTTCTGCTTGTAGCATATCTTTTTTATCTAATTCACCTCCGTTATCACTTAAAATTTTTTTTACAGAATGCTCTACTGTTTTGGCATATTGAAGAAAGTCTCTGAGAACTAATTTTACTTCTGACTTTCCTTTTAAGAGATAGCACTGGAGATACTCAGTAAAACTATCTTTAAAAATTGCCACAAATCTTTTCTTTCCAAAAGACTCACTAAATGGTCCACAAACATCAGCTGAAGCCAGTTCTCCTGGCTTATTTGCTTTTTCTCTGCGCCCAAAGGGTAGTCTATGTGATTTTCCATAGACACATGGCTCACATAGATTCTTCTCTACGGGAACATTTATGTCCATTTCCTTTTGCAGCAAGGTCCTTATATGACGTCTATCTTGGTGTCCCCACCTTTCATGGTATAATTGTAGCGTTGAAGAATTGTCAACAATATTTACATCTACTTTAACCTTTTGTGGCTGAATTTCTATCTAATACAAAGTTCCTCCAATTGATTGTATTCCTTGAATTATTACTTTACCATTATTCAGAAACCAACATTCTGTAGAGTTTGATTTGAATAAACTCTTTGGATTTTTGTCGTGAGCAGCAAGCACTTAGAATAAATTTTTAGATATCCCAGGTACATACCAAACATCTGAGAGTACTATGTCTTGACCATCAACATCTGACTTTGCCAAAATTTTACCTGTTCCTACTGCCAAAAAAATTTCCTTCAGAAAGTTCCTTTCATAAGCACACAGTTGAATAACTAACTTATCGAAGGTTTTCTTATTGCCATCTATCAACATCATCCAACTTGACTGAAATGAACTAAAACTTCTCTGTAAGATACTTAAAATCTTACAAACTATCATCTGTTCAGGTAATGGATTTTCTTTTCTTTCTTTTAATCCATTGTTTATTTCATGCCACATACTTTTTAATTTAGCAATATGAGTTGACACATCATTCGCTGATATCCAACCGAACTTGAAGAAATCTGAACAGATATTAAACAGTTGGTCTTTCGATGTAGCTTCATATAAAAGTTCCCAACCTTCATAGGCAGTTTTTTGGTCCATAATCTTCTGATAAACTGTGTCTGTTACAGCACTGGTAATCATGGATTTTGCATAGCTGTTAGCCTTACGAAAAAGATCACTTTGTTCCTTATGTTTCTTGACTTCCCCTTCCATAGCTGAGCTTGCCAATGAATCTGGTTTTCTTAGCTGTCCATCGATTACTTCCAGACCACATTCATGATAATCAAGAAGATCCCTGATCTTTTTTTTCCACATAGGCCAATCAGCCTCACTACTCAATGGCCTTATATGCTTTGAAAAGTCCATCGTCTTTATTTACAAACACTACACAAAAACTAGCACAAGCATACTGAGACCCATAACCTATTGTGGTTATTTATAAATAAAAACACTTTAATAGTCTATTTCAAAACAAAGAAAAAAGGAATCAAGTTAAATATCTTAATGATTACATCTTATAAATGTCAACAGAACAAAACAACTTAAAACCGTTCATATTCTTAAAAACAGTTCTACCAACTTAATCTTAGAATAAAACTTAGGCAACAATTTCAATAATTCTCAGTTTATTATCTGCTTATCTATCAGTTATACATTGCCTAGTCTTGTCTACCTAATCTACTCAATCTATTGTCCCGTAAACTACAAAAAACTGATTTTCAATCCATTCTCATCCATTAAATTACTTAGAAAACATCCTTCTTCCATTGATGTCAGTGAGAAGAATTCTCAGTCTATTATCTAACTGTTGCAGATTGTCTAGTCTTGTTTATCTAATCTACTCAATCTATTGTCCCCTAAACTACAAAAAACTGATTTTCAATCCATTCTCATCCATGATACTACCTAGAGAACATCCCTCTACCATTGATGTCAGTGAGAAGAATTCGAAGCTTATTATCTATTCTATTATCCACTGATGTAACTGTTATACATTATCTAGTGTTGTCTCTACTCCATGTCTCTACTCCGTCTATTGTCACCTAAATGACAAAAACTTATCTTCAATCCATTCTCATCTATGATATTACCTACAGAATATCCTTCTTCCATCGGTATCGGTGACAAGAATTCTCTTTCTATTATATAGAATATTATCCACTTATCTAACTGTTATACATTGTCTAGTCTTGTCTAGCTAATCTACTTCATGTATTGTCACCTAACACACAAAAACTCATCCTCAATCCATTTTCATCCATTTTCATCCACCTAGAGAATATCCTTCTTCCATTGATATCAGTGACAAGAACTCTCTTATTATATAGCCTATTATCAATGTATCTAACTGTTATACATTGTGTAGTCCTGTCTAGCTAATCTACTCCATCTATTATCACCTAAACCAT
This sequence comes from Phosphuga atrata, assembly GCA_944588485.1. Lineage (NCBI taxonomy): Eukaryota > Metazoa > Arthropoda > Insecta > Coleoptera > Silphidae > Phosphuga > Phosphuga atrata. The sequence continues at coordinate 41,297,206 of OX155904.1, read as the reverse complement.
CTTCAATCCATTCTCATCCATGATATTACCTAGAGAATATTACTAGATTTCATTGGTATCAGTGAGAAGAATTCTCAATCTATTATCTAGCCTATTATCTACTTATCTAACAAACTTAAAACAAACGGAACACAGCCTGAATAAATAAATATATTCAACCTTTCCGGAGCTCTATAACAATTACTGAGTCTTTTTAGGACTATCGAAACAAATCTCAGGTGAAATTTGTTAGTTATTTAATAGCTTTCAGTCCACCTTCGTGGCACTCAACAAAAACCATAAAAATAACATTGTTTCTAAGATCATGTCTTTCCGATAACTTAAGTAAGTAGCCATCTGCAGACGCGTTTCGAGATTTATCTCTCACCAGTGCAGCTTTGCTTTTATTAATAACAATTTGTAAAACAATCACTTGAAACCCACATGGTGATTAGGGGTTAGATGTTTTTAATTTGACATTTCGTGAGAGAGACATGAACTAGCAGGTTATTGATTTAAATGATAAAATAGAATTGGTAAAACCATCCTACGTTCTATCATAGTTCTATTTTATCTACGATTCTATCCTATCATTTAAATCAATAACATGCTCAGTTCATGTCTCTCTCACGAAATGTCAAATTAAAAACATCTAACCACTAATCACCATGTGGGTTTCAGGCGAGTGTGAGCAATGCTGCACTGATGAGAGATAAATCTACGCGGCTGCAGATGGCTACTTACTTAAGTTATCGGAAAGACATGATCTTAAAAACAATGTTATTTTTATGGTTTTTGTTGAGTGCCACGAAGGTGGACTGAAAGCTATTAAATAACTGACAAATTAAATTAATATTATTACAAATTAATTAAATTAATAATTCATATGAGATTTGTTCTGGTAGTCCTAAAAAGACTCAGTAATCGTTATAGAGCTCCTGAAAGGTTGAATGTATTTATATACTCAGGCTGTGTTCTGTTTGTTTTAAGTTAGTATGATTATCTATAACATATGATGGTTTTACCATTTCTACTTATCTAATTGTTATACATTGTCTAGTGTTGTCTACCTAATCTACTCTATTGTTACTCTATTGTCAATCTATGGTCACCTAAACCACAAAAATTCATTTTCAATCCATTGTCATTCATGCTATTACTTAGAGATTATACTTCTTCCATCAGTATCGTTGACAAGAATTCTCCGTTTATTATCTAGCCTATTATCTACTTATCTAACTGTTATACATTGTCTAGTCTTGTCTACCTATTCTTCTCCATCTATTGTTCCAAAAACTTATCTTCAATCTATCCTCATCCATGATATTACCTGGAGAATATCCTTCTTCCATCGGTGTCTGTGAAACTTCTGGTGGTGTAGCGCTCGCTGTAGGAGAACCTGGACGGGGTGTACGACGAGGTGCCGTAGTAGGGCTTGTCGAGGCTGGAGCTGTAGGTCGACCTGTAGGACCCCGCCAGACCCGAGGAGCTGCTCCGGTGCGGGGACACAACGGGCATTGTCGAGAGGGGATCGTGGGTGAGGTGAAGAAATCAAAAGCGCGCAGTCGACGGATGGAAGTTGGCATTAATGGACATAATCAGTTGTGCGTTCTAGAAAATTGAAAACAAAGAGATTTAGAGATATATGTGTGTGTGTTGTAGCGTTTTGTGGTATATAGTGTAGTTTGTATAAAGCTTATTAAAACAAATAACATGAATTTAGAATTCATAATTACTAAAACTAAACAATCATAGCACAAGAATGTACCAACTATAATAGAATCTAAGTAGCATTACTAGCCTTATCACTGTATGCTACAAAACACTGATCTTGCATACTATATATGTACCCTAGATAAAGGTGCAATGTCTATTTTTAAGATTTCACGTTATAAAGGGTTTTTCAATAGGGACATAACAATTTTGTTTTATAATACGGAACATAACCTACAAACTTTTTTATGATCTGTGAAAGTTAAAATGTCCGTAAGGCTTACATTTTTATCATGGTGAAGTTCACAAACAGCAACGTTTGGAAATCGTTAAAACTAAAAAACCGGCCAAGTGCGAGTTGTGACTCGCGCACCGAGGGTTCCGTACAAACTTGTAAGTAAGGTATCCGAGGAGGACCTAACTGTATGCAACCCATATGCTTCTGGTGGATGACAATCCCACGCAACACATTAGTGTATTTTCATAAGTTTCTAATAGTAAATTCGCATTTTTCTTGTAATTAAACCACATATTTACGGTTTTCAGATTTTTCCCTTTACATGTGCTGTAAGACACCGCTTCTTGCCAAATTTCATGATTCTAGGTCAACGGGAAGTATCCTATAGGTTTTGAAATCGCAAAATATGTGAAATCGCAAAATATGCGACATAAACGGTCATATCTTTTGATCGCGTTGACTTACAAGTTTGATTTTTTCACAGCTGAAAGAGACCGCAGACCCGAGTATTTGATACAAATTTCGACTTGTTACTTGTACGCGTTCCTGAGAAAAATGGTCTTGACAGACAGACAGACGGACAACAAAGTGATCCTATAAGTGTTCCGTTTTCGGTACGGTACCCTAAAAACAGAAATTCTGAGTCGCTAGTCGCCACTTTTTTGTGCGTAAGATTTTGAATAAATTTAAATTCGACATATTTTAACTATTGAATGTTCCTGTGCCAGTGAGACAACACACCGGTTGAAGTACTGAAAATATTGCAGTCGTAAGAGCTTCAGTTCAAAATGAACCAGCAAGTCGATTCCAAGTAGAGATGAGCATGGGATCCCATCGTCCCATTCCATCCCATCGTCCCATGGTATGGGATGAGTGGTATGAACGTCGCGTGGAATGGGACGATACTTTTGTATGCGACGGATTTTGATAATCTAGTAAATCTAGTTCGAGTATAATTAATTGCTTTCATATAAGAATCTTTTTATTTTCATTTGTTTGTAGGCACAAGTAGGCTTCCGAATACAAGTCATTGTATTGTCATTGTATATTGTAGAAAATTTTAAGTTTGTGGGATGGGACAGTGGGACGAAAATATGATGGAATAGGACAGTGACAGAGATACGTCCCACGGGATGGGATCTGGGACGAGAAACTTGTCCCATGCTCATCTCTAAATCCAGACCGTTCACAAGAAATGGGAATATCTCAGTCCACATTATGACAAATTTTGCGTAAAGATCTTCAGCTACACCCTTACAAGATCAAATTAATCCAAGAACTGAAATGTCTGGATCATGTAAAGCCGATTTTGTTCTGCAAAAGTTTGGAGAAAATCCTAAATTTCATCGAAAAATTATCTTTAGCGATGAAGCTCATTTTTGGCTGAGTGGCTTTGTCAATAAGCAGAATTTGCGTTATTGGCAAGCAACAAATCCATATGTGCTTCATGAGACTCCATTGCGTCCGCAATGGAGGTTCATATGTGGTTCCAACAAGAAGGTGCCACGAGCCACACAGATGGTCAAACAATTTATTTATTGAATGGGAAAATTGGTAATTCTTTACTCTCGAGAAATGGTCCAGTCAAATATCCTCGTTCATGCGCCGTTTGACGCCGTTGGATTTTTTTATGAGGTTACCTTACGTCGAAGGTCCACATTCACGTTAGCAATCCAACTACAATATCGAACGCAAAATTGCCAATATTACGGCTGATATGTGTGAAAGAGTGATTCAAAATTGGATCAAACAATTCGATCGCTGCCGTAATGCTGTCATATGAACGACGTCGAATTGCATACATAATTGTAACATAGTTACTAACTACACCTGGGATAAATTTCAATCTGATATCTCAATTATTCTGTGTATTATATAAATATAAAATTGTTATGTCCTTATTGAAAACCCATTACAAACTACCACTCAACGTAGAATAATCAATTGAGCAATGGCCAATGCCCTGCTATAGCAGAATTAGCAATGGCTATAAAAGGGCCAATGTCCTGCTATATCATTGAGCAATGGCCCTTTACCTACTTACACAACTGAATCTTGAGTTCAATGGTAGACTTAACTCGAAATCCTAAGTATAGACAATAGCCCTTTTTTCTACCAAGGAATGTCTCCATTCTAGATAAAATAACGCACTGAAACTAAACTCTACATTCTATTCACCAAATTATAAAACTGTCACAATAAACAAAATAAAATTAGCTGGTCTAAATAGATTTTATGTATTGCGTATTTTAAATCTAATCTCCTACGTTAGTTTCTAGGTCTAGTCTAGGTCACATTCTATAAAACTGCTGGTTTACTTCCTCTACTAATACTTGTTTTTAGATTATGTTTAGATTTATTTAGAACATCTTGCATTTAGTTCTATTAAACTGCTTTTCTTCTTAAACTCGGTCTTTATAGAATATGGTTTGGTCTAGATGTGTGTTTGGGTAAAATTCCAATTAATTTATGCAACCCATGCAACATCGTACTGTATATCGTAACTAATCGTACTGTATATTCTAGGCCTAGGCGAAATACTTTTTGCAATGTTATCTATATAATTAATCCTAATTTTAATAATCTTGCAAAATACTTGCAAGAAATATTCGTGGCTATTCATGCACTATAATCGCAAATTAAAATCTAGATTAACTAAATTACGTGTCTATATAGATAACAAATGAAATATTAAGAATTTTGTCATATTTTTTAATTAAGATTATTAACGAGTACGTTCAGATTATTATTAGTATACTATAATCTGTTTCTAAGTTCTCTTTTAGCACAGACTCATTGGCAGGCATCTATGACTAACCCGTCTTTCTCATAGTCTATTTCTTGCCTATTTAGTACCATATAATCCCATGAGTATAGAGTAGAAATTGCTTAATATAACTTTTATTATAGTCCACATAAAACATCTTCTCGTAAAAACACAAGCCATCTGAAATAGGGTTATCTACATCAGTGGTGCGCAAACCATGGGTCGCGACCCCTCGGGGGGTTTCGAGAGAAATTTTCGCTCCAGCAGAACAGCATCTAAGCTTGTGTCAGTTTAAGAACAGAGTGGTCAGCTATAGAATTGATGGTTCAGGGATTGATGTAGATAGCTTTATTAGTAAATTAAACAGCCATTGTACGAGAATCAGCATTCTAAACAAATGACCCCAGTTATAATTCTCGATGGATCTAACGGCACCACTATGAAGTTTATCTTCGTTTCGGAAAATACCTTACTACCCTGCACATGGAATCTTATGATTCCCTCATAATCCCCAATTGATGGGCTAACTACTGTTAACCCATTAATGAGGACTAGGAGTATCAGCTTTAAACAGCTTTTAATCAGCTTTTAATCGAGGGGCGAGGAGTGAGGAGGTTCCAGAACTTTATATCTTTCCCTACTGATACCAATATTTTTAAGTATCGTGAGAGGCAGCACACCAAGGCGTCAGTGCGTTGCGGTTCGTTGCCATACGAGCGAGAGCGGAAAAACATGTACTGCACACACCAATGCGTTAAGTGGATTACGTATTTACTCAATTTTATTTCATAAGGTAATCTTTAAGTTGTTTCGATGGAATATGTTGTATCTATTTGTGTCCTTGTATTATGTTATTGTTCCAATTGTATTTTATAATGTGTTTTATGGTGAACTTGACATTATTTTACTATTTTTTTGACACAGATGTTTTTAATAATATATGGCCATTTATTAAATACGGATTTATATTATGTTTTTAATAGGGAAGGCATAGTTTTCTGTTATTTGCTCGGATAAATTTATAAATGATAATTTGAAACCTGTTAAGTTAAAAAGATATTTGGAAGGTACACAAAGAATTTTCAATTAAGTCTGAAACCTTTTTTAAACGACGGGCTGAAAGTATGAAAAATCAAACTGTATTTTTGAAAACATATACAACAATTCCTGAGAGGGGTTTACGGGTATACTTAGAAGTTTCATATTTAATAGTGAAAAATTTGAAACCACATACAATTGGAGAATCCCTCCTTCTTCCTTCAGCAATTAAAATTACATCAATTGTGCATGGAGAAAAATATCGTTTATCGTATACCGTCGAATTTCCGCCATATCACGTAATATAGAATCAGTTCTGTTAAATCTAATACAAAACTATCTCGTCAAGTTTGCTCTACAACTTGACGAAACTACTGACATTACTAAAATGTCGCAATTAATTGTTGATGTGAGAATACGTTAAATGTGAGATACGTTTTTGAAGAAGACATATCGGAAGACTTTTTATGTTGTAAAAAGTTAGGAAGGAGAGAGAACAGAGAGAGAAAATTTAAAATTATTAATTGATATTTTGAGGAAAATGACCTTGGACCATTGTGTTGCGGTTTGTTGCGGTTGGGCCCATAACTGAGCCCTGTGGAACAGCGCTATGTACTTTCTTAATAGTGCAGCAGCCATTTGAAACGAAGATAATTTCCCGTTGGGATAGGTCATGTTATCTATCATAATAGGTCAGGTCTATCTATCATAGATAGCAGGTACGGTGGGAAGTTACGCCGCGTGACTTCGTTCATAATGTCCTGCCAGCAGGCCGACACCTAGTTCTATCGAATCTCTTCTTCTTCTTAGTTCAGCTTCTCCGTTGGAGGTTGCTGATCATTATGGCATTTTTATTTTTGACATCGCGGAACGGAACAGTTTCGCCGATGACTCTCCAAACCAATCTCTCAAGTTGCGCAGCCAAGATATCGACCAGCAGGATCTATCCTTGAATTATGAGCTGTTGCAATCCATATTTTTCGTTTCTGGAGATGTGGCCTCAGTATTGTAACTTTCGTTTCTTTATGGTGAAGAGTATCTCAGTTTCTTTGTTCGTTCTGCGAAGTACCTCTATGTTCGAAACTTTGTTCACCCACGGTATTCGCAGCATACGACGGTCGACCCACATTTCGCCATTTGTTGTTTCCTGGGTCAAGGTCCAACCTTTCATCCAGTATGGCAGAATCGGGAAGACGTAGCCGCGGGTCATTCTTAGCCTCAGTTCTATGCTCAGACCCGGAGGGGTCAACATCTCACCTAATATTTTCTTATCTCATCAAATCTTATCTAGTTTGATCTGCTTCCGTCCATTTGTTGTTTCCTGGGTCAAGGTCCAACCTGATGGTAATATAGCTTTAACAGATAGTAATAAAGCAAATTGCTCCCCACATAGTATTCAACCATTGCATGATACATAGGCAAGCTCCAGTTGCAAAAGACATTCATGAAGAATTGCACAAGATATTAGAGGATGACATTACTGCAATTAATTATGTTAAAAGTAACCGCATAAACAGTCTTCTTTAAACAGTGCATTTTCAATACCCTGTAATGAGATAGGTTCTGTTTATGAACACAATATCTACATACCGAAGTCATATGAGTCTCTCGCTGCAAAATATCACGACGTATCTTCGTTTTGAGAAACGAGGTTTAAATTTTTTTGATAGAATAGAAACATATGTTGGGACGCATGATTGACATTTTCAAAAAACTTACCGATTTAAATTTGAGTCTACAGGGAGAGAGTACAAATATTTGAATATTGAGCAATAGAAGCTTTTAGAAAGAAGCTGATACTTTGGCAAGGAGAATTAAAAAACAAAAAAACACATGTTCCCGTGATTTTCAAAAATTACAAAAGCAAATAATATAGATTTCTTGTTATTTAAAAACACCATTTCGCGTGATTTGATAAAATTGGGAGAAAACTTATCGAAGAGGTTCCAAAAATTTCCAGATAATGAATTAGGTTGGATCCGTGATCCATTTTCGTTTGATATTATTAATTCCAATATCCCTGGAGCTGAAAAGAACAGTTAATTGATGTTTCAAGCTACGAAACACTGCGCATTTCATTGAAGTCTCAGATTTGCCAAAAATGCTGGTTATCGATTGTAAACCAATGACCAATTGATACCATAAGCCGATTTAAAAACAAAGACAATCAATATTTTAATTCAGTTTGCATCTGCAAAATTGTTTGCCCTTCAAAAACAATTTTATTTTATTCATTTATTAACCTACTGGCATATAGAAACCACATAAAAAAAAATATAAATTTAAAAAATGAAAATACAAAAATATCTGTAACTGACACAAAATAAACTCCACTTTCCTTTATAATACACCTTCTCTGTTACCAGTTTGCTCTTTCCATCTTTTAATCCGTCTCAGCAGTTTCAGACCCTTTCCGCTATTATTCATACATTCCTCCCATTTCTTTCCTTCCCGCCTCTCTTTCTCCCTCATTCCATTCACCCCTTGTACACTCTTTCATTCAATGCTCCCAAGTATCCTCTGCTGTCCCACAAACACTACACTTTCTATGCTCCTCACTCATCCAGTATCTTCTTCCAAGCTCCTAACATCCACACCTATACCTTGCTAACATGACTTGTGCATCGTCCTCTTGATTTACACTTAAATAGGTTGGTAACCGCTCATGTACCTGTATCTTTACATACCCTTTATGAAAATTACTACTTTCTGTTTTGCTTTGCCGCTCCTGTAGGTCCACTTCTTGCAAACGTTCTACCAACCTTTCGGCCCACAGTGCCCTTTCCTGCTTTAGCGTTTCGAGCCCCTCACCAGATATACCACCTCTTTCATACAATTTCCTCTTATTCTTAGTCACTTCCTTTCATACCGCCTCCTCCCACTCGATTTACCATTCTAAAAACCTCTTTTATCAACCTTTCATCTCCCATTTCACTCACCTTATATTCATATCTTATGACCTTTCTTGCTGCCAAGACTGCCACCTTGCACGCATTCACCTCCTGGAGGGCGATGTAACCAGGTGTCGACCTATCAAGCTTCAGGATTTTTTTGAAAAACTTTAACTGGACTCTTTCTATCCTGTCCTCCTCTCTCGTCCCCCAAACTTCTAAGCCATACAATAAAATGCTTCTCGCACACACCTTCCACACCGTCTCAACCTTGAAGTTTCCTTCGAATTTATTCCTCCATTCATTCCAGACTCAAATCTCTCCTTTCAAAAAACCCTCTCACCCTTTCAATCACCTCTCTCAATTCGCCAGCTGTCTTGGCAAAAACCACTACATCATCAGCGTATGCTAAACTCCACACCTTTGTTCTCCCTACCACCACTCCTCCAGCTTGCCCGTCTGCCAAAACTCTTTCCAAATCAGCCACATAAAGATTGAAGAGTGTGGGGCTCAGTGGACATCCCTGCCTCAGGCCCTTTTTTATCTCGAAATATTCCGTTACACACTCATTCACCCTGATCTTACACACCGTTTCCCTATACACCTCCGTCACATTCCTCCTCACCCTCTCCTAAATACCCTTTTTAACCAAACATTCATACAATCTCCCTCTACCTACGGAATCATACGCTGCTTTCAGGTCGATAAAAAGAGCAAAAAGGCTCCCAGATCTAATTTCCTGATCAATTATAAATCTAAGCGTTATGAGTTGCTCGACTGTGCCTCTTCCCTCTCTGAATCCTGCTTGCACCTCTGATATTAATTGCTTTTCCTCTGTCTCTTTTCTCAGCCGCCCTTCTAGAATCTTGACGAACATTTTGTAGGAAGAATTTATCAGCATGATCCCCCTGTAATTCTCCACCCTTTCCTTGTCCCCATTTTTGTGCATTGGCTCTATTATCCCCTCTTTCCAGCTCTCCGGGATACCCTTTGTCCCTTTCCATATCTTGTTGAACTCCTCCGTAAGTTCATTTAACTCTTCATTAACATCATTAACTCTTCATTTCCAACTCCGTCCGGTCCTGCCGCTTTCTTCTGCTTTAAGGCTACAATTACCTGGTGTACTTCCCCGGCCGTAATTTCTTCTTCACCTACATCTTCAACAGTCTGCTCCCTTTTAACACTGTCTTTCCCTCGATCCACCATTATCTCCACTCCTTCCAATAGAACCATATAGTGCCTTAACCAGGTTTCCTTAGGTATACTGTCTGGAATTCGCTCCTTCTTCCCGCTCTTCTCTTTTAAATATTTCCACAGCTGCGCTTCAGTTTTAATCTCCAGTATTCGTTGTCGCTCTCTTCTCTCCCACATTTCTTTCTTTTTCCTCTCCAGGTTTCATAAGTCCGCTCTCGTACTTAACCACAGTTCCTTGTCACCGGTACCCTCTCTCCACCTTCTCGTCCGCTCTCTATATTTTTGTTTCTCCCTTATGAATTCCTTATCCGCTCATAATCTTCCCACTGTTCCCTCTATGACTTTCCTCCTGACCAATGCTTTTTCCATTTCCTCGGTTATCATATCTATATATTTTAAATTATCCCAGTCTATTGCCTCCATTCTTAATTTAAACAGCTCGGTCGCGCCGCTATCCCACCTGGTAACCCATTTTTCTTTCCCGGACCCCTCTTCTACCTGCTGCTTTAACGTGATCAGTATTGGCATATGGTCAGATTCACCTTTCACTCCGATCTCCATCTCTCTAATTTTTTGTCTCGCGGAGTCGTTAACAACTGCAATGTCTCGAAGACAATATCGAAAGATCAATATCGATCTGTTGATGATTGAATCCTGAGGATGACTTACGGCTTGCGATTTCCAATATGAAACCGAATACGGAAGAAATCATGAGCTCTTTGCAAATGCATACTTGAATATTTCATACATTGAATTCTTATGATGTAAAGTTTTTTTAAAATTATTTTCCTTTATAAAAATATTTATACTCATATGCAAAAATAAAACCATTGTTTCCTAAAATTATGTGTTGTATTCTAACCTCTAATAAGGCAAATCAAATTTTAATTTATAAATAATACCACTTCATACTAATGCTAGACTTTACTAATATCTGCGCATAGATACGATTTATTATCTGAAGTTTTATGGTGTCAAAACTTTTATAGCATTTTTATGGTGGTTTCTAAGTTTGCTGCGCTATTTTAAAAAGGCTGTATTTTAGTCAATGACGTCACCAACACTACTTTAAAAACACCCTGTAAACACAAATCTCGGAAAGAATTACACATGCATGAAGATATTACAAATGCACAACGAGCATAAATTGCACATTTCGTTATAATCATTTGCAATCTAAATGCGAAGATTGGTCAAAAGACAAATATTGACCCAATAAACATAGGCAAGTTCGGATTAGGAACTACGCCAGAGGTGAAATGATGTTTGATTATCTCAGAAACGAACATTTATTCTGCATGAATACTTTTTTTAAGAAACCGGCGCAGCGTTCAGAGTTCAAAAATGAAATTGATTACATAATAACAAATATCAGACGATCTGCCAAATGTATCTGTAATAAATCGTTTCGACACAGTCAGCGACCATCGACTTATTCGTGCTACTATAGTCTTGAACACAAAAATAGAAAGAAATAAACTACTTCACAGACCAAAGATCCCAGCTTCAAAAGAACTAACCTATAACATAGACGAATTCCAAAAATTTACTTACTTAAAACAAAACTACACGATTCAGAAGTACCTAAAACAATTGGAACTCGACGAGATCAGCACAAAAATCGCTAGCAGTCTCCAAGTAGACTAAAAGTAAACTAAAAAAGTATGTGCAAAAACAAGGCAACGGAAAAATCAGTGCAAGTACAAAAATATTGATGGAACAAAGAAGACAAGCAAATCGTGATAGTACAGAATACTAAGAACTAAACAGGATTATTAAAAAAGAAACCCGAAATTTTTGTGGGGGTCGTTTGGCTGCAAAGCCTTTCTGCACTGCGACCATCTTGATCTATTGTGCCTGAACCTACTACAATTACTCTTCCAGGAATTCAACTTCGTGAGCGAAGTCTAAGATATTCCTGAGAGGCTTGCTACTCAGCTCTAAGGTGGTCAATCTTGCGACCCCGAAGTGGGCAAGCCTTATGTGTGCTAGCGCTACACATATGCAAATGATGTGTTCAGCGGTTTCTTCATCTGATTCACATAATCTACAGGCAACTTTCTCTGCCTTTCCCATTTTGTGTAGGTGATATCTCACCGGACAATATCCTGTGAGTATGCCTACCACAGTTCTGATTTCTCTTCTAGAGAAGCTTAGCATCTGCTGCGTTATTGCGGCGGAATAGTTTATGAGCATTTTAGCTTGCCTCTGTCCTGGCTAGTTCTTCTGGTTTCTCTTCCTCCTCCTCCTCCTACTTCTTTTTTGGACATTGTCCTGTTTCTTTGCGCACCTCTCGTCTCTTGTGACCTTGAGCTCCATGACTCGTTCCATCGCTTCGGTGGTCTTCCCATGGGTCGTTTTATATTGGGTTTTATTACTTTGGCCCATTTTGCCAGTCGTTCTGGGCCCATGCGGTCGACGTGTCTGTCCCACTCTCTTCGTCTGGCTCTGGTCCATCGTACCACGTCCTGTACGTTCAGATTTTCCCTGATCTTTCTGCCCTATTTCGGCCGCGTATGTTAGAATGGGACGAACACATGTTTTGTAAATACTGACTTTGCTGTGTGAGGTCATATATTTGTTCTTGCAAATGATGTTATGTAGTCCTCTGGATATTTGTGCTGCTTTGGTTGTTGATCTTCTGACCTCCTCTTTAAGTCTTTTGCTGTCCGTTATGTCTACCCCAAGATACTTAAATGTGTTTACTTGTTCTATAATGTTGTTCGCGGACTGCAGCTTGCATCTTATTGGTGTTTTGCTGATGACCATGCATTCTGTTTTTTTTGGCTGAAATCTGCAAGTTATACTTTGCTGTTGATTGGGAGAACTTATATAGTAGACGCTGGAGATCGTCCTCATTGTCCGCTAAGAGCACTGCGTCATCAGCGTAACAGATGATGTTTGTAGTACTGCCGCCCATGCTATAACCGATGTTTAGTGCTTTGATGGTTTGAAAAATTTCGTCCATGACTAAGTTGAATAATGTCGGGCTTAGGATTTCGCCTTGGCGGATTCCATCGGCTACGGGTATGTTGCGTGTTGTACCAAGTGCCGTCTTGATCTGCGTCTGATTGTTTGTGTTCAAATTTTTAATAACTTAGCTAATTTTGTGTGAAATTCTCTTCTTTGCACCGTGAGGATGACATCTCGGATTCTGATCATATCGAAGGCCTTGCTTAGATCTACGAAGCACATGCAAAGCGGTTTGGCATATTCAATTGATTTTTCTACCATTTGCCTTAATATAAAGATGGCGTCTATTGTCGATCTGTTGGCGCGAAAGCCTTGTTGTTCTTCGTTAATGTTGACGTTAGTAGTAATTTTATTGGAAATTATTTTTGTGAATAATTTTGCGACCGAGTTTATGAGCGAGATGCCCCTATAGTTGTTTGGATCCTTCCTAGAGCCATTTTTGTGTAATGGAATGGTGATAGTGTGCTTCCAGTCCACCGGTATTTGCGCAGTGTCTATTATTTTTTTGAATAATGCAGTTAGGTTATATATTAGTTCATTTCCTCCGCTTTTTATCATCTCATTTGATATATTGTCAGGGCCCGGTGCTTTTCAATTTATCAGTTTGTTGATGTTTAACGTGACGTATTCTTGAGTAATTATGCAGTCTTCGTTTGTGGTGTGGTTGAGTGGTATTCCCTCTGTTTCTTCTTGTTGAGTATTGTTGGTTTCGTATAGTGCTTTGAACTACGTTGTCCAGCTTTCGGGTGTTATGTTTGAAGTCTGTACGGCTTCATCGACAGGTTTTTTGTACTTTCTAAATAGTTTCCAGACTTTGCCCTGAGCACCATATAGGTCGTGTTCCATCTCAGACGAGAATGTTTCCCTCTGAAACTTGCCTGTGGCCTGGCGTTGAACTCTGCCTGTGGTAATGTTGGGTGGATTGGGTAGTTCAGCAGTCACCGCAGCCGGTCCCAAGCCCGGATAAAAGAGGAGGGTTTAGGTATGAGGTTAGCAGCCTGTAACTTGTAAAAAGAACCTAATGCTCAAAGAAACGCACTAAACGTCTCGGTTTCTCTTCTCAAAGCGAATAAATCATTCGCCTTTTTCTGCACTCATACAATGCACCATAGAGGATAACACATACATGTAGGTGTTAAGATCTAATATGTCCAGAGGCAAAGCTAGAATAACAGCGGTACAATACCAACAAGGAACAATAGTGAACAAGGAAGAAATCATCACAGCTATTCAAGCCTTCTACGAATCGCTATACAAAACTGTCACCCCGAACCCACAACAACAGAGGCAAAATATCACAAATGTAGGTTCAGAAGACATCCCTGAAATCAGTAAATGGGAAATAACAATTGCACTGAAAGACCGGGAAAGACAAGATATCGAGCGAAATGCTTAAAATAGGAGACGAAGATATACAAGAAGCCGTAAAAATTAATACAAAAAACAATCAGATCATCGAAAACTTTAGACCAAAGATCTTGTCGTGGCAAGATGTAACCGAGGATCTGCTATTTATATCAAAAGTGATTGAATATTCAAAACAAGAGAAGATATTAATTTAATAGCTGAACATGTTTTTGAATCCTCGGCTACAGAAGTTGTGATCAACAACAAAAAGTTTACAATTATTGGGATTTATAGAGCCCCGCTAACATGCAACAAACTTTTTATAGAGAAGTTACATAAACTACTGTTATTGCTAGAAAGGAATATATCAGGATATCTCATATATAAGGATATATGAGCAATATATCATAGCAGGAGATTTTAATATAAATATTTTGAAAGCCTCAAATACGAGCCAGCAGTTCCTGTCCCTGTTAGAGTCTTTTAATGCGATTCCTACATTTAGAGAAATAAGTCATCCGTTGAGTGGAACGTGTATTGACAACATTATAATACAGTCTTATATTGCATAGAAAGTAAGGACTCAAGACCATCATATATCTGACCACTGTGCACAGTTATTCACCTTAAGTTTTAAGAAAGAAATAATACATTCAATTTATAAATATATTAGGATCTTTAATCAAGAGAGCATGAAAAAACATAAATAACTAATGGAAGATGCGACATGGGATAAACTTTTTGAAATTGATATCCATGACACACACCAACAAGCAGTGGAAATAATTTATGGACATTTTCACAAAACATTTTAATGATTCTTTTCTCAAAGTTACTATCAATACAAATCGTATGGTTCGACGAGTTTTTAGAAACCCCAAACTAGCTGAAATGGAAAAGAATCTAGGAATTGCTCAGATATTGAGTGAATACCAATCAAAAACCTTTACAATAATCTTCGTATAAGTTACACAAAGTTACGCAGAAGTTATAAAAACGAAGAGTTTCAACATCAAATACAGGAATCTTCAAACGTGCAGAAAACAACCTGACAAATAAAACGTAACTTAACGAATCTAAAAAAGAAAAACCACACTTATTGGAATCCAGATGAGGACCCGCGTACTGGCGCCACAAACATTAATAATTTCTTCGTAGAAAGAGCTGAGCAATTATCCACTTCTCAACCAAGTGTAATTGTACACTGCCGAGCATAAAATTAGGGTCACTCCATAATTTGAAGTTATTTTAGAATTTTTTAGTTTTTTACGTGTTTTTCCGGTTGTAACAGTTTACTAACCGATTGCTTGAATAAAACAAAAGGTTTTTGTTGTTCAAAGTTTATTGAAAGTAATGAGAATGAACAATTTTAACTTGATATGATAAGTAATGAAAATGAACAAGTTTACTTTGATATGCTTTTGTTGAAACAAAAGAAAGTTTAAGGACTACAGTAGTGAGTATTCACTCCTCAGGCAGTGATAACAGCTTGCAAACGACGTGGCATGCTCTGGATCAGATTTAGGATCACATTCTGCGGATGATTGTCCCATTCTTGCACAAGTATGTTGCGAAGCTCTCTAGAATTTCTGGGAGCCGGCACATGCCTCCGTAAACGTTTTCACATCTTAAAATCTGGATTGCGATTTGGCCAAACAAATCGCGTGATTTCACACTCGTCAAGATTCTCAGTAACTATCCGAACAGTTTGGAGCAGTGCGTTATCATGCATAAATGTTGCGTAGTCTCCAAGAATAACCATGAATGGTATAACATGGTCTTCTAGAACCCCTGTCAGATACCTATGCTCAGTCAACGTCCCATTCTCGATAAAGACTAACTCCGTGCGAATGTCAAAAGATATGCCTCCCCATGTCATAGCTGATCCTCCAGCAAATGGTAGTCGCTCGGCAATACACGCTTGCGCATATCTCTCGCCTTGTCGTCGCCACACTCTTACCTGTCTATCTGAGCCCGTAAGACAGAATCGTGGTTCATCGGAAAACAATACGCGTCTCCAATCCGCTATTGTCCAAGCCAAGTGTTCTCGTGCAAAATTCAACCTCGCAATCCGGTGTGCACACGAAAGCGGCGGTAGAGCTACTGGCTCTAGTTCGAGAAGATAATCCAGCAGCATAAAGTCGCCTCCTAACTGCCCACTCACTTATGTTTACATTTCTCACTTCTTGTAGATGATTTCGAAGGGAAACTGCCTTGACCGTTCGGTTTCTCAAAGCACTGGAAACGATAAAGCGGTCATCTCTAGCTGTTGTAGTTTTGCCTCGGCCTTAACAAGGTCTTCGAGTGAGGAGAACAGTCTTTTCGTACCGCCGCTTTCATTACTTAGCGTACAAAATTAAAATTGTTCATTTTAATTACTTTCAAAAAAAAATTAAAAAGAAAAACCTTTTGTTTTATTCAAGCAATCAGTTGGCAAACTGTTACAACCGAAAAACACGATAAAAACTAAAAATTTCTAAAATAACTTCAAATTACGGAGTGACCCTAATTTTATGCTCGGCAGTGTATAATGAAAACATACTTCAGCTTCAAATAATAAATCAATCTTTCTCACACCGGTAACAAGTGAAGAATTATTTATTACTATAATGAACTTAAATAACACAAAAAGTGTGGAATACGACGAAATACCCATCTCCGTGGTAAAAAAATGTTCTACCATCTATATTAACGCCCTTAAGAACTATTATTAATAACTCCATCTCCACTGGTAATTTTCCCGAGATGCTAAAACCAGCCGTGGTCATCCCAATCCACAAAGACGGTGACAAAACAGTAGTTGGCAATTATAGACCCATAAGCATGCTATCCGTATTCTCTAAGATTTTGGAAAAAAATATATGCTCCAGAATGCTTTCTTTTTTCGAGAAGCACCATACAATAAACATAAAACAACACGGATTTATCAAGGGCAGAAATATCAATACGGCATGTTACCAATTTATTAAGGATTTAATGGATAACCCGGAATCTGATAATATCCCTTGTGAAATGCTTATGGACCTTTCAAAGGCATATGATTTGGTCGACCACAATGTCCTAGTGGAAAAATTGGAGAAATATGGTTATTAGAGGAGTTGCACTAGATTGGATTACATCATACCTATCTAATCTATCCCAAATGACCAGGTTAGAGACTCCAACGGCACACGTGATATCCAGCACAATGAAAATCAGTAGGGGTATCCTACAAGGAAGTACCATTGGACCTCTACTTTTTGCAATTTTTATTAACGATTTGCCGGATACGCATATAATTCCGCAACATACAATGGTCAACTACGCGGATGACACCACTGTGTTAATACTAAACAAGTCGGTAGAGCATATTTGCCAAAACGCTAACCTAGCTATGTAATCAATGATTGATTCGGATACTAGGAACAAACTAATAGTAAATAAGAACAAAACAAAAAACATATTTTTTAAAACAAAAAGATGCACCAAGAGCTATCCACATGAAATTGAATTTGGAAAGGAGTCAATGCAGGTACACGAATCGGTGAGGCTGTTGGGTTTACATATCGACAATTCACTGGACTGGTCTCAGCATATCAACCATGTGGCCGAGAACCTAAACAAAGCAGTATTTGCCCTGCGTACTCTAAGTCGATATCTGGACGCGGAAATCTTAACATTGGTGTACTTTTCCACATTCTATTCTCATCTAATTTTTGCAAATTTGGGGCAATGGATCTGGAACGACGACCAAGTTGTTTAGAATACAAAAACAAGCCCTGCGTGTTCTAAATAATCTCCAATACACAGAATCATGTACAGGGAATCAATTTAGAAGGACAAAGATACTAACATTAACAGGCACTTATATCTACGAGACTATCTTATTTGTTTTCAGACAAAAACACTTATTTTTAAGTTTTCGTAAGCCAATGGAACCAGATACAACAAAGATCTATACGAGCTACCTAAACACCACCTAACCATGTCTGCAAAAACCCCACCCTACATCAACATAAAACTATATAATATACTCCCTTCGGAAATGAAACGTCAGAACATCAGAAATCTAAATCAACTAAAGAAAGATTTGTACGAGTGGATTAATAACATTGAACCTTCTGGTAGAATTTTATTCGTCAAAAAATCAAAATTCATAATTTGTATTATCAGTAATTTTCTTGTTTTTAGGTTATATTCCTTATGTATCCCAATTTTTTCAATGCGTGACATATTTCATTTAGATAATGTATCTTAGCTGCGTTTGGAAAGCTAGGATTCATTCTAAATTAAAAAAACAGATATCCCTCGAAACCTTAAGCGTAAAGTCTACGAAACATGTATCCTGCCAGTAACAACATATGTCCTCTAGACAATTGCTATAAAAACCTAACTATAAAATGTGCAAATAAACTCAGAACAACACAGAGAGCAATGGAAAGAACAATGTTAGGTATTAGCTTAAGGAATAAAATAAGAAACATGGAAATACGCAGAAGATCCAAGGTCACAGATGTTATACAACGCACTGCTCAACTCAAATGGTATTGGGCAGGACACGTGGCCCGAGAAAATAAAGCCAGATGGACCAACAAAATAATAAAATTGCTACCCAGAGAAAGTGAGAGATCTACAGGAAGACCTCAAAAACGGTGGAGAGACGACATCGTCCAAACCGCGGGAAAAACCTGGATAAGAACTGCACAGGACAGACAGGCATGGAAGGAACTGGAAGAAGCCTACATCCAGGAGTGGATGGTACTAGGCTGAAGAAGAAGAAGATTATAGTCCACAACATATATATTGCTATTTTACTACTGTTCCAGTCTTGTCGTCTAGATGTCAATAATAATAAATAGCTAACCTAACCTAACCTTTCTACTTAAGACTTATTTATTCAATAATTAGTGCAATTCAAGCATAGCTTAGTTTAGTACGTCTTATTAGTGGCTAAATGGCTAAACCCACTTAATTACTTAGTTTAGTTTAGAATATTTGAATCATCCAATATCAATGTATTTGAACATGAGTAATAGTTATCTCATGAAACTCCGCCTGCAGTGGTCACTGGGTGAATTGAGTAGCTTAGTAGACGCTGTTGCCGGTCCCAAGCCCTGATAAAGGAGAAGGGTTGAGCATGGGGCAAACAACCCCACCCCTCAAAAACCGTACCGTTACGAAAACCCTACCCAAACCTCGAACAGAACCATGACGGATATTAAAAAGACGAAAACGGCGAGAAAATGACATGATTATTAGAACTTGGAGCATAAGAACATAACCTTATACCAACCAGGGGCCCTAGATGAATTAACTCACTATATAAAAAAATACAAGGTGGACATGACCGCAGTACAAAAAATGAAATGACCTAGAAGTGGAAGACTTACTAGGAAAGAAGACCACATATACTACAGTGGAACAAACAATGATAGGTATGAATTTGGAACAGAATTCATAATAGGGAAGCGGCTAATGAACAAAATTATAGAATACAAACCAATTAACGAGAGAATATGCTACATCAGAGTCAAAATAAAATTCTTTAACCTATCAGTATTCTCGGTACACGCACCAACCGAAGAAAAGGATGACCTAAGGAAAGAAGAATTCTACACAAAATTAGAAAGTGAATTGGATGGAACACCCGGCAACGATACCAAAACAATAATGGGAGACCTAAACGCTAAAATAGGCAAGGAAACAACATACACTCCAATCATAGAAAAACATAGTCTTCATGAACGAACCTCAGACAATGGGGAGAGACTTATCGAGTTTGCCACTGCAAAAGGAGTGATAATTAAAAGCACGATGTTCCCTCACAAACAAATCCATAAAGGAACATGGATATCGCCGGATGGGCGAACCATCAACCAAATCGACCACATTCTATTGACAGCCAGACATAGCTCAAATATAATAGGCAGTAGAACAATGAGAGGAGCAATATCAGAGTCCGATCACATGCTAGTCAAGGCAACACTGAGGGAAAAAAATCGACAAGGTAAAATCAATACCCACGAAAAGAAAAAGACGTTTCGACACGGATAAATTAAAAAACGAGAAAGTGAAAGAGAGATACCAGCAAAGGATCAACGAACGTAGGACAGAGCTAGAGACGGCTGAAACCAATTTAACAGTAGAACAAAGGTGGGAAACAATAAGAGAAGGTATCACAAAAACAGCAGAAACAGAAGTTGGGTATAGAACGAAAAAGTCAAAGGTAGCATGGTGGGATGAGGAATGCAGAAAAGCAGTAGAGAAAAGAAATGAATCCAGAAGTAAACTTATCTAAAGGCCAACAAGAAATAGAAAAGAAGAATACGAGGAACTAAGAAGGAATATCAAGAAACTGATGAGAAGAAAGAAGAGAGCACTGCTAGATTCCCAAATACAAGAACTGGAAGAATCACCTAGAAGGAATGAAGTCAACAGGATATATAATATATTAAGAAATACCGGACAAGACTTTCACCCAAGGCCACCTATTTGTGAAAACAAAGAAGGAAAATGTAGAAACAAAAGAAGTTATGGAAATATGGCGTCAACATTTTGCGAACCTATTGAATCAAGCAGAGAGAGAAAATGACAGCTACGAAAAGGTAGAAAGACTAACGGCACAACCTCTTACAGACCCCACTTACGAAGAAGCAGTTAAAACCATACGAGAGCTAAACAACGACAAGGCACCTGGGATAGATAATATCCCGGCAGAATTAATAAGAAACACTAGCCAAACAAATACACAAAGTGATCACCGAGATATGGAAAGAAGAAAAAATCCCAGAAGAATGGAACATGGCATATGTCCCGTTTACAAAAAAGGTGACAAACAAACCTGTAACAACTACAGAGGAATATCGCTGCTCTGTATAACATATAAAATATTCACAATTACTACGACAAAATCCTAAGGAAAATATATGGACAGGTGTAGAGAATGGGGAATGGAGAATCCGATATAATTTCGAATTAAAACAGAAATATAACCCGAATTGAATGGATTGAAAAAAATGGATTCTGATTCTGAAGAGGAAATTTTACTTATGACGGCTGGTTTAACCGTTAAAGTAAAGGAAATTTGCTAGCCAGATACAGCACGCGATCAATCGAGAAATGAAGGCCGGTTTTAAGCCAGTGAGTGGGGAAATCATTTTGAACTGATTAGTTTTAACTGATAAGTTCTCAACGTCAGTTCAACTGATCAGTTTAAACTGATCGTGAATGGCGGGCTTAAAAGTATGCACATTTTTGGTAGCCGTTTAATCAATACAAAAACAACTAAAATCTGAAAGAAAAAATAGTTAAAAAGAAATATCAGTTATCTCATATTAATTTCTAAAAATGAGTTGCCACTGAAACCGAGTGACTGGCGTAACTATTTGAGAATAGACGAATCTTCATATTTCAAGCTATTTTTCTATAAATTCTTCAGTTATTGCACGTCCTACGCCATGGCGGTTAAACTACGACTGATTAAGCGCATGCGCGGTCAGTTTGGCGTGATGAAAACGAACTGAAGCCAGCGGATTTATGGTGCGCCCGGTAAATCCGTGGGTTGTCGTCAGTTCAAAATTTTACGTTAGGATTTCACACTCACTGTCAGTTTTTTTATGTACGTCAGTTCAACTGATCAGTATAACTGATCGTGAATGGGGAGCTTTAGACACGATTATAATAGCATCCTTTACGTACAATAATTTACTTATTAATGTGTTCATTTTACTGTGCGAGTAGATAAACAAAATTTAACTTTGTTTCAAAGTTGATTACTCTTGCCAGAAAAAAGTCACTAAATGGCTTTATTTTATATTTTTAATTCGCTTTTTACACTGTTCTAGCCTAGTAACAAATATAAATACTGTTAAAAAATGCTGTAATAAAGTTAAAAAATAAAGACAATATTCTGTTAATTTAAAAACACTATCACAAGTGCCACCCAATAGTGTTTTTTTCCAGTACCGATAGGTGCAAAAATACGTAAGGAATGATGTAAGTATATCAGAAGAACTGAAGTATCTCCAACAACTTGATTTGGATCTTGGTATCTTCTGGGTCTATGATTACATGTTCAAGTCAACTAGACTATCCAGTTTTGGTATTTAGTTTAGGGGGCCCTGTCAACTCGTCATAGCCGATTTGGCCCAAATTTACAGTATATGTAGGACTATAAATGAAAGTGAAGCAAGCGGGAGGGCCAGATGGCGAAGCGTTAAAAAACTCCCGACTACCGACAACTCATAAGCCCGCTATGTTAGCATAAATTTCAATGGCCGGTCAGCGCAGCGGTAAGAGCTTGGGTTCATAGTACGAGGATCGCTGGTTCGATTCCCCGTGGGAACGCTTTTTTTTTATTTACAATTTTTAAAATGACCTTAATGGTTAAACTACATTATGTTTATACTACGTAGTTTATACTACGGTTCATTTGTGGTTCAAGTATCGTAAAAATAAAATAAAGAATAATAACAATAATTGTAATAATTAAAGAAAGCAATTTTAAGAATTAACCCTTGAAGTTATAAATAAACAAATTAAATTAAATTGACAAATTAATAATTACAATTAAAAAGTTAAACAATAATAAATAATAATAATAATAAAAGAAAGTCATTTTAAAAATTGTAAATAAAAAAAAGCGTCCCCACGGGGAATCGAACCAACGATCCTCGTACTATGAACCCGAGCTCTTACCACTGTGCTGAGCGTCCATTGAAATGTATGCTAACATAGCGGGATTATGAGTTATCGGTACCCGGGAGTTTTTTAACGCTTGGTCATCTGGCCCTCCCGCTTGCGTCACTTTCATTTATAGTCAAGCCCTACATATACTGTAAATTTGGGCCAAATCGGTGATGACGAGTTGACAGGGCCCACTTGTTAGACTTAACAGTTTTTAATCGTGATTTTATTATCTAGTCTTAGTCAAGTCGTCTTGTGCCTCCTGTCTTACCTGTCTGTTTTTGAAATAAATAAGTTTGGACACCTTGGTATTGGAAGATGTTTGGAAGATGAATAGGTTAAATTGGGAAGCAAGAGGTATAAATGTAGACGGAGCATACTTAAACCATTTACGCTTTGCCGATAATAATGTTAAAAAGCAGCGATCCCAATGAACTACAGCGTATGATGACAGAACTTCATGAAGCGTCCCTGCGGATTGGACTAAAATGAATCTAAACAAAACCAAGATTATGCGTAGAGACGACTTACATATAACAATAGACAACCACGTGTTTGACATCGTACAAGAATAAGTTTACCCAAGTCACTTAATTAAATTGGGCAAGGAAAATCAAACGTCTCAGATAACCCGAAGAATACGACTGAGCTGGGCGGTGTATGGGAAGTTAGAACATATTCTTAAAGAACGAAATGTCCCTATAAGTCTCAAATGAAAAGTCTATGATGCCCATATTCACATATGGACTAGAAACTTAAACCTTAACTGAAAAAAATGCCGAGAGCGACGCCTTAGAACAACACAATGGAAAGGGCTCGGAATCAGCCTACGAGACAAAATACGCAATACAGAAATTAGAAGGAGATCGAAGCTAAAAGTCATCATTGATCGTGTAGCTGGACTTAAGTGGCGTTGGGTTGGACAAGTGACACGGCAGGATACCAATAAGTGGACAACACGTCTAGTAGAATGGCGGCCCAGGTTGTCAAAAAGGAATACCGGAAGACACCAAAAAGGTGGCTTGACAACGTGAAGCAGTCTGTGGGTCGGAACTGGTACCGACTTGCCATGGATATCGACATACGGAAAACTTTGAAAGAGGCTTATATCCTGCAGTGGATGAACAAAGGCTGACGAAGAAGTAGAAAAAGTGGACATTTTGGATAACAAAATAATATGTGCTTGACTAATCTTTATAGATAGGGTAATGTAGCTCAAGTTGTACCAGTGCTTAAGTCGTACCACATGCATTTTGAACAAACTACGGTGGAAACAGAAAATATGTCGGAAGCCAAATTGACTTCTGAGTCAACTAAGTTGCGTGACGTATTATTATATGACGTAAAATAGCCACGTTGTAAATTTTATCATGAAGTAAGTTTATTTCAATTTTCTTATATTTTTTGCACATGTTTGGTAGTTAATCTTGCAAGTAAATCATTAATTAAATTATATATATATATATATATATATATATATATATATATATATATATATATATATATATATATATATATATATATCTTATTAAATATAAGTTAAGTAGAATTTACGTAATCATTTGTACGAAACGGAATCGTATTATTTTTATTCAATTTTAGGTTATGTTTAGTTTAAAATTTAAGTGAGCCGTGTCTTAACCCAAATAACCCTACTGTTCCTTATAAGGAACACTTGTGGGTTTATTTTACTTACTTTGGGTACCATAATGGTACTACCATTTCAGGTTTATTTGGGTTAAGTCGTACCCGTATGAGATTCCTAAATAGAACTGTAATTAAATATTTTAGCTCCTATTCCAATAATAAACCAAAGCAAAGGGTGCAAAAAAATACGTTTAAATTATTATTGTTGCTTAATTGAATACTTACGAGTAGGTACGACTAAGGCTATAGATGGTACGACTTAGGAAACCGGTTGCTTTAATCGTACTGTCGGTTTTTAAAGATTTAGTTTTTGGAACCAAGTTCCTTTAAGGAGGTATCGGTATGAGTGATTCGGCAAAAAACGTTATACGCCGCGTTTCGTTAGTCGCCGTGTTATACGCCATTCTCTTTCTCTCAGTTTATATTTCTATAATGCGTGCTCTCTCTTTTTTTCGCAGAAAGACCGTGGTCGGTTTATAACCACAAAACTAAACACAATAAAAAAATGTTCAAACGTATTTGTTTTTTGTTTTAAATCATACGAGAGTTATATAATTTATATTATACTCATTATTTGAATTATGTTTTGAGAAATGGAAACTCAAGAAAGTATACAAAAGACTGAAAAAAGTAAGTTAATAAATATATAACTATGTATTCATACATGACAAGATGTCACGTGTGTCATATTATTATTATTTCCATTCATTTAGAATGAATAGAAATAACGCGTCGCGATAGAAATAAATCCAAGTCGCGTCTGCAGTTGTTGCCACCGGTGATTAGTCAGCGTCTGTTCACTCAATGAGTGTGGCTGTAACACATGCTTCAGGAACTGACAATACCTGATTCTAACAACTCAGTGAGTGACCACTGGACACCAATGTTTACAAGCATTCATGACACGTGCAAGTAATAACAGCAATACCCCAGGTGGTAACCAATCCTCCCGTCCACCCGGCAACCGGGCACTCGGATTCTGGAGGACTCGAACTTCCATGACTATAGAGAAAGTGTTAGTTCTCTGGCAAACTCCAACACAAGACGCTAATGTAGATAGGTACCTTAAACATCAATACTCTCATACAGCCTGGAAAGCTGCACAACCTAGTGACAGAACTCGATAGGTAGAAGATACTGATCCTCACACTGCAAGAGACACGTATTACAGACGAAGTCTACGGCAAGTACCGCATCTTTAAGAGCAAAATTGATAGGCGAGTTGGCAAAGGCTGCACTGTTGGGGGTGGCCTTCATGGTCCATAAGACCATACCCGAATCCATCAGGGAAGTCACCAGTAAACAACCGACTGATGAAGAAAGAGTACATACTGATCAACGCACACACCCCCACTAACCAGAGCAACAAGACCCACAGTCCACCGATAAATTCTGGTCAACCCTCGAAAAGTATTATCCAAAGTCCCCAAGGATGCCATCAAACTTCACCTGGGCGATTTCAATGCACAGATCGGCAGAGAAAAAATGCACGGAAAAACAGTAGGAAATTATTCCGCACATAAATTCACCAACAAAAATGGCTCACGGCTCATAGAACTTTGCCAGCAGCACAACCTCAAGCTCATGTCGACAACACAGAAAACAACCCAGAAAACAGAAAACCTGGCCTTCACAAGTCCAGCAGTTAGGCGTGTTCCAAATTGACCATATGGCAATCTCGTACCCAGTACATAAAGAGATCCATGACGTACAGGTAGGCAGGGGAGCCAACATTGACTTTGATCACTACCTTAGACGCATAAAAGTCAAGTTCACCCCCAAAATAACTTTCTGTAAGAAAACTCCCCTACTGAAATTCGACACGAAAATGATCGCTGACTCTAGAGTGAAAGAAGCTTGGGAAAAAGAGCATACAAACGACTGGCAAAATTTCCGCCGAAAAGTCACAGAAAAAGCACAAGGCATCATTGCTCGGAAGAACACCAAGCACCTATGGTTAAAGTGACCACACGTCCCGATTTTGGCGGGACAGTCGCGCTTTTTGGAGGAAAGTCCCGCGTCCCGCCGATTTTTAAAAATGTCCCGGTTTTTAGAAAATATCTGCAATTTTCATTTTAAATGTACTGCAATATATAATATAAGATTTTTCCACATATTCCCATAAAATCTCCCTTTTTTAATATCAACCAATGAATTTTTTTAATATCCTCCAATTGGATCCATTCTTCAAGATATTCCAAGCAGTTTTTATAAGAAGAATTTGTAACTTCTTTCAGAAAATCCGGTCGTTTGGCACCTTGTTCTAAAATTTTCATTGGGTGACGTTAAAAAAGGAGATTTTTTGGGAATACGTGTAAAAATCTTTTGAATATATTAATGTCGTGTTATTGGTAAAAAGATACGGTACTGATGAAAAAATTAAATGTTACTGGTCTGCAAATGTGGAAACAGACCAAAAATGGTCGGAGTTATTGCTTCATTTTAAACAGAATAATATTCCTTATCAAAATATTTTGAAAATTTTAGAATACGCGCAGAATTTTTGTATATTTATAGAGAAGAATATGAATGTATACAATAATAGTAGTTTATGATACAAGTGTGTGAAGAAGGGCTTTTGTGCATGAGTGCATCAAATCACTGACACAATAATGTTAGAATTTTCAGCGGCTCCGTGGAAAAAAATGCTAAAAACGCACAGTGACGGGAACACTATTTGGTCGTTGTCGATGTAATCTAGGTTAACCTAGATTTAATCTATAATGGGTTATGGTTAGGATAAGTATAGAAATCGTTTAATAATGAAACTCAATTTGATTTACATTGGACTTTTACGCACGATTTGGATACTTTTACACACGATTGTAATAATGGCATCCTTCACATACAATAATGTTTTTCTTAATGTGTTCATTTTGGTGTGTGGATAAAATATATTTTTTTGAATTACTGGTCTGCTCTCAAAACTAAATTATAATTCTCATTTCATCCAATTTGTCCCCCTTTTTCTCAATGAAAATGTGGTCACTTTACCCATGGTGGGACACTGATTGTGAGAATGCACTCGTCACCAGGAATTTGCCTTACCAGAAATACAATAGTAAAAAGTCCCCAGAAAATTTACAGGTGTTCAACAAAACAAGAAAGACAACAGCAAAAATTATCTGACAATCCAAGAGGAAATACCTGAAGGAACAGCTGGACTCTATAGACGACAACTTCCGCAACTACAACGCAAGAGACTTCTGCAGGACGTTTGCAGGGCACATCTGAGGATACACACCACCAAAACTTTGCTTCAGAAAAAGTGATGGAAAATTAGCACTGACAAATAAGAAGAACTGCAAGGTGCTGGCACAATACTTCTTAGAATTTCTTAACTGCCCAGAACCCACAGAAAGATTCCCAGACGATGAACCTACAGATAGACACGCAGACTCACCACCCCCGACACAAGAGGAACACAAGAGTTCACAGGCACATCCTCACACTCAAAAACAACAATACCGAACTCACTTGGAGAACTCACACCGATCATCGCAGACATATGGACATGAGAAAAGTTAGCAGACGACTGGAAATGTGCACTGGTTCATCCTCTGCACAAAAAAGGCGACCCAACAGATGTAAACAATTAAAGGGGCACCTCTCTAATACAAGTCACATAAAAGATAATCTCAGCGTGCACACTCCAAAGGACCAGGTGGAGCACAGGATCAGCGAATACTAGGCAGGCTTCCGCCCTCGTCGCTCCTCTGCAGAACAAATCTTCAGGCTGAAGACTACCCTGAAAATCAAACCCTGAAAGTCCTCAGGAACACCCCAGTTCCCTAAAGGAACAACATTCCAAAAATGCGCGAGGAACTTCGTTCCTGACCGCATATGTTTTTTTTACGTGAGAGCATATAGAATCTATAGAAAATATATATTGTAGAAAAGCAACTTTAGCAACCTTACCCTAAACCAAATTTAAATATAAACGAGCAAATAATTCTTGTAATGGATTCTAGTGCAGGTTGTTTATCCCAGGTCCAGCTTAATTTATAATATCATCTCTGTCATTGCAAATTAAGGAAGATTAAACTAGTCTATCCAGTTTTGTCACTTTAGACTGAATTGTTATTAATATTTATTAGTCCTTTCGTCTTTTGTCTCGTCTACCCAATTTTGCTTCGAGTTAATAACTAACATTTTTTTATCAAAATTTTATTATCTAGTCTTTTTAGTCTAATCGTCTTGTGTCTCTAGTCCTATGCGTCAAATTTTAAAATATACAAGTTATTATGTTACAAATCTTACGAGATGTTTTATGACTCGCTTATCTATATAGATACTACACTGAATTAAACTTTGATCGGCAACTATTCACTCCATTCTAATTTGATTTCCACGAAGAATTCAAAATGTGATTGTGAGGTCACTAGCCTTCGGCAAACGAAAAAGAAAACTCACAATTTAAAATTACTCAGTATTTATAGCCCAGTAAACAATATCTAGTTTGCGCTGGTTATCTATATAGACACTTGCAATTAATACTATTTCAAGAGCACAAATAGAATATTAATCAAGCTTTCATGAACGTTATTGGCGTAACCAATTAGAAAATCGAGATGGGATTTAATTAAGAATTGGAAATTTGAATTTTCTAATGTTAGTTTTCGATTATAATTTAAACGCTTGAATAATAGTTTTCTAAGATATAGAAAATTGAGATATAATTTAAGCATTAGAATGTATCTGGATTTTCTAATGTTGTATATATTTCTTAATCGCTTATATTAGATTCTAGATGTTTGAACGTAAATTCTAAAAGCTTCTAGAACAATTGTTTTTTTTTTGGAATTCTAAAGCCGGGTATGATATCATGCGGGTGTGAGTAATAATATTTAGGGGTTGTTATTGGGGGCTAGAAATAGAATAGTTTTGGTGACTTACTGCGAGTATGCCGTGCGGTTTTGGTTAGGAGCGGAAGAAAAATGCAGTATATTTTTTGTACGCGATTGTGTGTGCGAGAGTGTGTGTGTAAAAAGGCAGAGAGATGTATGAGATTGAGAACATTCGTAAAATAGAGTCATGTGTTTATTTTTAGCGCAGCTATTTTATATTTTTAGATTCGTTTTAAAAAATCCGCCGTTTTCTCGATCCGAATGTACGCACTGCACCGGGGCGACAGACACAATTATTATACGAAAATCATAAATTATTACAAAAAAAAATAAGAATTTTCTTTGCGCCAAAAAGTAAACACCCTTAAAATCTATTTAATACAACAAAATTCTTACCGTAATCTCAAACTCCACGTTCGCGTTCCCCCCGAAATAAAAACTACCCCAAAATAAACCGAAAAAAAAATTAAATCCGGAAAGCCACTTTCCACCCCACTCGAAGAAACGGAATCTTGCTTTCAAACTGTTTTTTATCTTATTAATCTCGACGTTGTTGCTATTTTTTATTATCTGTTTTATCGTCGGTCCGTCTCTCCGCCGCCATGTTCCGCGGTGACGTCACTAACATGTGTCATCGGGGGGTCGACCATGAAACCGACACACGCCATCTCTCCCTTTCTCTCTGCGGACGGCTCCTTCTCTCTGACCCCGCGCCGATCCGAATTAATTTTCCGTGCGAAAATCGCCGAAAAACGCGCAATAAAACACCCGGTGATTGTTGGTGTTGCTTTACATCCCCTCACCCCCCGCAATCAAACTATTCTACGATCGATTTGTCTACGATTTTTATACAACATTCGCGATTATTTTCGCTACTGGAAATTATTGTTTTGTTGCAATTGTTTTGTGAAGTAAATTTAGATTTTAGGTTTGTCGTTTTCAACCCCAAGATGGAGCCCCAAATGGTCTAAATTTATAAACTGTTTCACTGATCGGAATCATCCTTAAAATATTTTCGGCAATATTGTTGCAATTTTGTTTTTATGACGTCATTATTCTGTATTTGACAATAATATTTTTGAATTTGCAACATTTTATTACATTTTTGTGTAGTTGTATTTTTCGTAGAAAATGATTCCTATGTTTTCTAAAGCCATTAATAAACAATAATCATAGTATTCTTTTACAAGTGTTTTGTCTTATAAAATTCACAAGCTCTAAAAAATATTCTGTGTAATTTGAATTATTCTTTATTTAAATTTTATTTTTTAGAGAAACTGTGTATGTGGGATGTTTTGGGAAAAATATTGAAATATTGTGGTGAATTCGCTGCGACAGGCGAATGTCGAATAACTATAGTCCATTTTTTTTAAGAATGCAGTAACTAGAAACCCAATTTACACTATGACAAATGTTCAATCTAGTTACAAAATTTGGCGCAAATTCAAATATTGTTACTTGAATATAAAATTTGGTAATTTATTAATGGTTTCATTGAAAATCTTATTATTATTGATGAAATACTCCAAATGGCAACAATAGTAATATAATACAAACAAATAAATGGAGAAAAACGCAAAAAATCTAAATGATACAAACAGATCAGATGATAATTGTGAATTGACATGGCAGCCATTGACAACTAACAGCTGCAAAGGTATGTGAAAAGAAAGAGAGAAAAGAGGTTGAGATGGAGAAGTAAATATCATCGGTGTGAACTTCTCCTCGATTTAAGCCAATGAGAGAACAAGGTCAAATAGGCCCTATCTTCCCTGTACTGCATTCTTAAAAAAATGGACTATACTGCTTGATTTATATGAGCATTGAGTTCTTCTGACACCTTAAAAGTTGCATAACCCGCAGAAAGAACTGGAGAGGTGTTAGAAAACGGTGTTTCATGTCATCATTCGACAATTATTCGGCGTTAGAAGGTACTAGAAGTGTTAACCAGTACTAATTGACTGTTTACTAATTATATTCTTTGTCAAAAACAAATTTGTTTGTCTTTCGATTTAAGCAAATAAAACAAAATCATGCAACTTCCACTTTTCCAGTTGATGTTATATTCAGTAATACTAAACAATGAAGATAACATACATACAATCCTTTATTGGCATAAATAAAAAAACAAACCTCTCCTATAATAATACTAAAAAAAAACAATTTAGATTTCGCAAAGAAAAACAAAACAAACAAAATATAAAAAAGAAAACAAAACCAATAATCACAAACAAAATCAAGTCCAAGTTAAATGAGAAAAAAAAAATACACTGGACATTCCTCTGTTTCCGTTCCCTGTTCCTTCCATCCTTTTATCCTTTCCATCATTACTAAACCACTACCATCCTCATTTATGCACTGTTTCCATTTCGACCCTAACTCTCTCTCTCTCTCTTTCAGTCCACTCTCCTTTTTTGCACAAATCAAACCAATGCACCCACACGTCTTTCCCTGCCCCACATACATCACATCTCTTATACTTGTCATCCATCCAATACTTTCGCCCTCTTTCTTCACAGCCGCATCTAAACCTGGCAATTACTGACTGGGCATTCAGGCCCATTGTTGATTTTAAGTATTTAGGTAGCTCTTCAAATATTTGTATTTCCGCATAGTCCTTATCTACTTTCCATTATTTTCCTTTGACGTTCTTGCAGTTCAACTTCCTTCAGCCTTACTACTAGCCATTCGTCAACTCGCACGCCTTCCCTCCTAAGCCTCTCCATTTCCATGATAGACATACCACCTCCTTCATAGAGTTTCCTTCTATTCCTTCCCCAATTTGTCTCTGAACACTTCTTTTACAATTCTTTCCTTAGTCATTCCCTTCACTTTACCTTCATACCTTGCTACTCGTCGGCTTGCTTCAATTCTTAATTTAAATGCATTTAGCTCCTACAGTACTATGTAGGAAGAAGTTGATCTGTCTAATTTCAGGGCCTTTTTAAAGAATTGTAGTTGCACTTTTTCCACGCCTTCTTCTTCCTTCACCCCCAATATTTCAGCTCCATACATCAATATACTTCGCCAGCAAGCCTTCCACATCATCTCCTTCGCCCCGTAATTTGTGCTAATCTCTTTTCTCCATACCTCCAAGAACCTTTCTGCCGCCACCCACGCTTTTTTTTCCACGTACTCTATATGCTCTTTATTACCGCGCTCACTCCCAAATACAAACCCTAAATACTTAAAATGCCCAACCTGCTCAATCTCCATTCCCTTCCATTCGAACCTCTCCTTCCTGCACACCCCACCTTTCTTAAACTTTATCCATTTTGTTTTATTTACATTTACAGACAGTTTCCTTTTATCAAAAAATCTCTCCAATCTCGCAATCATTTCTTTCAATTCTCCTGCCGATTTTGCCAGTATTACCACATCATCCGCGTACGCCAGACTCCACAACTTCTTCCTCCCCACCACCACCCCCCCTGCTTGTCCAGTAGCCAAGACCTTTTCCAAATCTGCCACATATATATTGAAGAGTGCCGGGCTAAGCGGGCAACCTTGCTTCAGACCCATATCTACTTTGAAAGCGCTCGACTTACTCTCTCTCACTTTGACCCTACACCACGTTTCTTTATACAGCCGCTCGATACCATCTCTCCATTTTCCAGATATACCCTTTTTTCCATACATTCCCACAACATTTTCCTATTTACTGTGTCATATGCAGCCTTTAAGTCTAGGAACAGAGCAAAGAGCTTACCCTTGGGACTTGCTAATTCCTGGTCGATAATATACCTCAGGGTTATGAAAAGGTTCAGTAGTTCCCCTTCCTTCTCTAAAACCTGCTTACGATTCTGGTAGCAACATTTTGCCTTCCACTTCCTCCCCCAAACGCCTTTCCAATAATTTCGCATACATTTAATAGGATCAATCCATGAGTGTTATACCCCTATAGTTTCTCATTTCGTCCCTCTCACCACTTTTGTAGACAGGTATCACTTCCCCCACCGTCCAACTGTTTGGAATTCCAACTTCTTTCCGCCATATTTTATTGAATTCGTCTGTCACTCTCTCCAAACATTGCTCATTTGCCATCATCCAAGCCTCATTCGGTACCATGTCTTGACATTATATTTACCACCTCCTCCACTGAAAATTCCTCTTCTTCCACTATGCTCATACCGAGTTCGTGCCTCATCGGTTCTAATACCAATCCTCATACTTTCTATTGACCCCATTGAATTCTCATCTGCCACCACTAGGTCAGTAACGGAATCACCACTACTTCCCACAAAAGTAAATTCCCCGTCCCAGTCTCCTACACAGCACCCATTTAGCACTTCCCATTGGTTTTTCTTCACGCACTCCAACCACAGCTTTCCTTGAGCATTCATTACTTTATCCTTAGATTTCCTCGTGATTTCACTTCCACTACTACTAATTCCCATCGGCTGCCCTTCCCCAATTCTTACATTCCGGTCTCCTCCTATCAGCAGTTTTTTGTTTACCTCTTCGTTGCGGCAATCTTCTATTTTTTGTTGTATTTCCATATCTATTATTATTATACACCGTCATCACCCCCCACTATTGCCCTTCAATTTCTATTTCCCTCACCACCAGACCTTCACACATATTTTTTCGCCGTATCTTTTTCTCTTCTGGGTATATCTGTGGAAGCTTTTTCCCTGAGAGCCTTGTCCACCCTTGTCCACTTGTGTGTTACTATTCTACGTTTTGCCCTTCCGAAATTAGAATCTTTTTTTGCAAATTGCGGCCTCCATCTATAGCTTTCCGGCAACCTCTTAATGCACTCCTCCCATTCCTCTTGTTTTGTCCAAGTTTCCACTAAGTTAATAACTTGGAAATCAGACAAGAACGCCCCAAATTCTTCCTCTCCTATTCTCAGTTTCCTTAGTAATCCTGCAACGTTCCAAAATAAAATTTTAATTGTTTTCCCCTTTTTCTCCCTTCCCGCACCTGGCTTGCTGCACCTTAGTTTTTTTGCATAATCTTCTGTGACTCCTCCCATGTTACCTAATTTCCATCCACTTCCATCTTGTTAAAACCGATCTTCACTTGGTGCCCTCTATAATTTAGAATCTTTGCTTTCTGTCGCAACTCCTTTTGAATTTCCCGTTCTTTCTTTGTAAGATCGTCTTGGATAAAAATATCAGACCCCTTCAGCTTATATTTATTTTGCATGACTATTCTCTTTACGTCCCAACTTAGCAATTTTGCGACAATTGGCCCTTGGTTCGAACCTTTATCTCCTATCTTGAACATGCTTCCTACACCTTCTTTTACTCCATATCTTTCTTCCAATAACTTCTTAGTGTCATCTAATCATCTCTCTCCTTTTACCCCATGAATCACAATATTATTTTTTATTTCCTTTCTTTCTCTTCTTTCTTTCATTTCTCTTAGTTGCTTTACTTCCTCTCGTAGTGAGTCTTGACCATTCTCCCCACTTCTGACGGAGTTTTCTCTCTCTACTCTGTAGTCGTCCTGCAACTTCTTTATCCTGCCCTTGATATCGGTGTTTTCGTTTCTTATCGCTTTCAATTGTGATATAATTTCCTCTTTCCACCCCCTTTCCTTTTCCTCTACTTCCTTTTGTTCCCTCCTAGCCCTTTCCTAGTTTTCTTCGAGTTCTTTATTTTCTCTTCTCATTTCTTCCATCTTATTCTCGACGGCTTTAAAATCCTTCCTCATTTCCCGAAGCTCTTCAAAGATCTTCTCCAAAGCTCCTCCCATACCCACACTCATTTCTCTCTTTTTCAAATCCTCTTTTTTTGAACGTTTTGCCAATTGTGTCGGCGACCGACTCAATTTGGCGCACCGATCAAACGGACTTCTAGACTCACTGCTTGATCCTGGCCTGTTGTCGTGGTCCATTGCCTATGCCTTATTTATTATTTATTTATTTTCACTTTGCTACCAATATGTTTAAAGAGACGGCCAAAATGTTTAAAGAGAGGACTCGAACCCGCCCGCAGATGTGCTTAAATATATGTTTCCACCTCACTGGTTCACTCGGCTATATTCTAGCGTTTAAAATTATTATATTGTTTATTTCACATAAAACTTCGAGATTTTATTTACTGTGGCGAAAAAGAACTTTTATCAGCGAATAAAAAACAGTTTTGGGTAGAACCGTGCTATCTTGTAGATAAGGAATAAATGTAGCGATTGTTTTTGTCGTATTTAATAGAATTTAATCACTATTGGGCAGAGTTAATTATTTAATAACACCAAAGCGAGCCGATTATCACAATAGACAATTACATGAATAGAGATACACAACACGTTTATTTATTCAGTCGCAAAATTTCGAAACCTTACAGGAATAATTTCTGACGATTTTTTATAAATTTCTGGATCACACTGAAAGACGTCCGTCCGCCTCACTCACTTCAACTATGAATATCATAATAAGTATCACATTAATGCGCTAACTAGAAAACTAGAAAAATCGGTGGATCTTCAGTGATGCAGTAACTGAGGAATAATTGTCGTTTTGCACTGCAAACTTGAAAAATAAGAATATTCTCTATAGTATTCTTAAAAACCGTTTCGTTAATGAAAATTAACGATTCAAACCAATTGATTCGCAAATGTGAAAACCGCAGCATTTCTAGAAACACTGCAATATCACTTTTTTCACAGTTTTCCACTCACGACTAGTCGAATTGGAAATCCTGGATAACAAGTGAGATCAAACAGTCTAGTAATAAACTAAAAGATCTATTCATTCTTCAAAAACAGTTTAGAATTTTAAAATGTAAATACAAGCAAGAAAAAATAAAATATCATAAGTTAATTATAGACATAAAAAGAAAATACTTCGGCGAAATGATCAACAAGTCAAATAATAAACAAAAAACTATGTGGCAAATAATCAACAAGTACTCCAATAAGGACCAAATACCATCAATTACTGAACTCAAAATAGACAATAAAATAGTAACTAATCCAAAATGTTTACGAGAAACGAATTTGAATAATTTTTTTAAAGCTGCATCGGAGACGGTTTGCACAAATATTCAACCTACCTGCATACATACATATACCTGTTAATAGTAAAACCATGTTTTTATACGAAGTGACAAAAAATTAGTAGATAAATATAATATTAAAATTAAAAAATAAAAGAAGTAGTGGGCCAGAGATAAACAGAAGTATTCAATATTCTATAGCGGATGCTCAGATGTTGCTGGACAACATGGAACTGGCTTCTTTGTCAATAAAAAAATGAATGCATCAATTATTAGCTTTACACCAATAGATGAAAGGCTCAGTACAATGAAGATACACGGGAAGTTCAACAACATTACTCTCATAAATGCATATGCACCAACAGAAGACAGCGGTGAAGAATCAAAAGACCAATTCTATGATGCTCTGGAGAATGTATGTGCAAGAACAAGCACCTATGATACCTTAATAATAATGGGAGACTTCAATGCTAAAATAGGGAAAGAACATTTCGCAGTCGATGTAGCTGGGCAATATTCACTGCACAATGAGACAATCCCAAACGGCATTCGTCTATGCCAATTAGCCAACGCAATGTCGCTGCGAATAAAAAGTACAGCCTTTGAGAGAAAAACTATATACAAAGGCACATGGAAAATGCCGGGAAGCCAACTGGTGAACCAAATCGACCACGTACTTATAATGAGAAGATACGGCTCATCAATAACCAATGTGAGGACCCACAGAGGGCCAAACTGCGATAGTGACCATTTCCTGGTAGTGGGAAAACTACGGCAGAGAATAACAAATGTCGCCAAAACTAAAGGTACAAAAAGGGAGCAGTGGGATACAGACCAGTTGAGCAAAAATGAAGCCCCAAACAAATATCAAAACGCCATCAGCATGGAGTTAGATAGACTCCCAGACCATAGCAATATTGACGATGAGTGGAAGTCCATGGAGAGGGCAATATTAAAAGTAACCAAAGACGTAGTAGGGACAAAAAGAAAATCAAGAAACATAGATTGGTTCGATATGGAATGTGAAAGGGTTATAACAGAAAAGAATAATGCGCGACAAAAGATGCTGCAAAGAAACACTAGAACTAATAATGCAGTATACCAAGAGAAGCGGAAAGAAGCCAACAGGTGTCTAAGGGAAAAAAAAGAGGTATGATGCGTAAGAAAATAGAAAGCATAGAAGAGAACTATAATCAACGCAAAGTGAAGGATTTCTATAGAACAATCAGAAATGAAGCGAAAGGGTACCAGCCAAAATTAAACATATGCAAGGATAAGAACGGAAAAATCCTAACGGAAGAGAAAGATGTCATGGATAGATGGCGCCAGTACTTCGCCGAGATACTAAATGTTGACCATATGGAAGACCTAGAAGAGCCAGAAACAGTAATATACACAGCTCAAGAAAATACCGAACCACCTACATTGGATGAAGTCAAAACAGCCATGGAAAAGCTTAAAAAAGGTAAGGCACCCGGCGAGGACGGCATCACTGCCGAAATTTTAAAACTGGCCGGAATAGATGCACATAAAAGACTGCACCAACTAATATGCAAAATATGGAAAGAAGAACAGATGCCTGAAAGGTCGAAAACTGGGTAAATCTGCCCTATCCACAAAAAAGGCGACAAAACAAACTGCGACAATTACAGGGGAATAACATTACTCAACACTGCATATAAGGTACTCTCCAATGTGATATTCGACAGGATAAGACCGTATGCAGAAGAAATATTAGGAGAATATCAATGTGGCTTCCGAGAAAGTAGATCAACTCTGGATCAGGTATTTGTGCTAAGTCAAGCAATGGAAAAATGTTATGAATACAACATCGACCTGCACTGTCTGTTAATCGATTTTAAAAAAGCATTCGACAGTATTAAAAGAGCGTAACTAGGAAGTGCACTTGCTCTAATGGGTATCCCACATAAACTTGCCAAACTAGCCATGATGACAATGGATGGATCCAAGGCCAGAGTAACAGTCCAAAACAAAACATCAAAGGAATTTGAAATAAGAACCGGTGTTAGGCAGGGAGATGCCTTGTCAGCTGTTCTTTTTAACCTTCCGCTACAAAATGCAATTGAAAACCTCGAAAATAAGGGAAATATCATAACAAAATCATACCAAATATTTGCGTACGCGGACGACATACTGATCATGGCTAGGGACAACAGAACTCTAGAAGAATTGTTTTTAAAAATAGAAGAGGAAGCGAGCAAAGTCGGCCTGAAAATACATGCAGATAAAACAAAATACCTAAAACTGTCACTTGATAACCCAAGAAGGGCCCCTCAGAACTTCATTATAAATGATCATCGGTTTGAAGAAGTTCAAAATGTCAAATATCTTGGAGTAACTTTCAATAACACAAATAATCTATCACTGAGGGTACAAGACAGAATCCAAGCTGCGAATCGATGCTATTATTCACATCTGAAGCTCTTCAAATCAAAAATCATCTCACGTAAAGCAAAACTGCGAATATATAAAACCCTGATCAGACCCGTGCTAACTTATGGAGCTGAATCCTGGAGTATGTCGGAAGCAGACAAAAACTCTCTGCGTATTTTTGAAAGACGGATTTTACGGAAGATCTTTGGACCAGTGAGAGAGGAAGAAGGATACAGAATTCACATGAACTACGAACTTCAAGAACTAATAGAAGGTGAAGACATAGTAAGATTCATTAAGGCACAGAGACTTCGATGGGCGGGCCACATGATTAGAATGCCGAGTGCGAGAGCACCTAGATCCATCCATAAAGCGCAACCTAACACCTCAAGAAGCAGAGGTAGACCCAGAACCAGGTGGAAAGATAAGGTAGAGGAAGATGTAGAAACTCTACAAGTAGGAAACTGGACACGTGTCGCTGAAGACCGTCAAAGGTGGAAGGGGATTGTTAAGGAGGCCAAAGCTCACCCTGGGCTGTAGAGTCAGAAGAAGAAGAAGAAGAAGAGTGGGCCAGACCAGCTACCGTGCTACTTGATCAGACAATTTTGTACAGAACTAAGTGAGCCAATATAATTAACTGTTCTTTTGAAAGGGAAACATATCTTGATATTTTAAAACTATGTGCTATTGTACCAGCGTTCAGAAAAGGGGACAGACAAATAGTCTACAACTATAGACCGGTCGCCCTTTTATAAGTAATAGCCAAGATTATCGAATACACTATGAAAAGCAGACTCTCGTCATTTCCGTTGAAATACAATATCATTCCAGGACAACAACATGGTTTCTGTAAGAACAAATCCACAATGACGGCTATACAAGAAGTATATGGAAAAATAATTTCAGAGGTGGACAGTGAGTGGAAGATGCCCAATTGTGATTTTCTGTGACTTGAGTAAAGCTTTCGACTGTGTATCAAATGATAAGGCGCTAAATAAACTTGCCAGGTATGGCATACGAGGTAAAACTGGGAGGTGGTTTAAATTCTACCTAACTAATAGAAAACAATTTGTAAGGGTGAGACACACAGGAAGTGTGTTAGCACCCATCCTGTTCTCGATATACAAGGCCGATCTGATTAGTTAAGTCGAAGGAGACAGGATTACTCACTATGCCAATGATGCCAGTGTAATTGTCTCAAATAACAGCTCAAAAGTACTCCAATTGGAAGCCGCTGACGTAATAAGTAAGTTATATACGTGGTTTTCTGCCAATAACTTACTATTAAATGGAGAAAAAAAACCAAATATAGGTTTCAATCAGCCAGACGGGTAAGATCTGCAGATATATCACTAACTGTTGGAAACCATAATATACAGATAAAGGGGCAGATAAAGTTCCTGGGCATACTGCTGGAGCATCTTACTTGGAGCAATCTTTTTGGCTGAAAAAAG
Source organism: Phosphuga atrata (assembly GCA_944588485.1). Lineage (NCBI taxonomy): Eukaryota > Metazoa > Arthropoda > Insecta > Coleoptera > Silphidae > Phosphuga > Phosphuga atrata. Next base: position 41,257,116 of record OX155904.1, on the reverse strand, counting down.
AGTAGTAAGGGCAATAGCCGCCATATCGAGGAAAGCTTCATGCAAATCCCATTTGAAAGAGCTGTAAATACTAACGGTACTATCCCTATATATTTATATATATATATATATATATATATATATATATATATATATATATATATATATATATATATATGGTGGTATTCCGGCCAGTACCAATGCAGCTTTCCGTAGACACAGTTCGAAAGCTGCAGCATATCCTCAGCGCCACTCTACGTTGTACCCCTGCCACGAGTTTTCTGTATTTTTCCCACTTGGTAGCTTGGCTCCATATGGGCGCTGCATACAGGAGGATCGAATGTGCCACGTTTGCTAAAATCTTCCTATTGGATGATTTTGGTCCCCCTAGGTTTGGCATAATTCTGCTTAGTGCCATTACGGATTTTTCAGCTTTGATGCTGCATGTCGCCACATGTTCCTTCATTTCACAGTTGTGATCGAATACTACTCCGAGATATTTCAACCGCGATTTTGTTTCTATCACTTCATTTTCCAGCTGCAAGGTGGCTCTCTTAAATTTTCTGCCTCCGTAAAGTATTAGGGCTTCCGTCTTTTCTGCTGCCAGATTTCTGACGACAGCTTGGCCAAGACCCAGTTAGTGTTACTGACTAACTCCAGCTGTGTTTTTGCTTTGCAAATAACGGCTGTGTCATCAGCGAATCCAATAATGGTTGTCCCGGTAGGTACTTCTATTGTAAGCACTGAATTATAGAAAATATTCCACAAGATAGGTCCAAGAATGGAGCCTTGTGGTACCCTTGTTCATGCCCCGCCCAACAAATATAGATCTCTCAGAGAGATAGTCCGATATTATTCGACGGAGGTACATTGATACTCCCATGTCTTTGAGCGATATATATATATATATATATATATATATATATATATATACAGTGGAATCCGCTTGAAATGGCATAGAAGGGAAGTGACAAATCCGTCATAATAAGCGGACGTCATATAAAGCATAGTCTTAGAAAATAAGGAAATTCCTATTTTTGTTAGTTATTCAGAGAGAAAAAAACACAAAATGTATATATCTAATAACAAAAAAAGAAACATATATATAATATTTATAAATGAACACCATACAACAGACATACCTATTTGTATACAAAACAATAAAAATTGTAAATAATACCTATGTCACTATTTATATAAGAAATAATTTTCTGCTTTTATTTTCTCTTTAGATTCTAATAACAGCATTTAACATTAGAGTGTAAAGAAAACATTGCCCTGTTTAAATTATTATTTTCAAAATTGGTATGAACAAATCGCGATATTAAGTATGCAGCTTTAAAGCCTCGGTATTTATTCTTCCTCCACTTCCTGTTGCTCGTCACTTTCGTTTTGCTCATTAGCTGTACTTTTCTCTGGGATACTTTCATCTGATGGTTTTTCTGATGACAGGAGAGCGCTTATCAATGTCAACGTAATCGTTCCATACGCTGTTAACGAGTTTGAATTTAGGTTTCGTACCCACAAAGATATAGGTACGTCATTTTCATCATCAAATTCATTTTCTGCTGTATTTTGAGCAGGTAAATCAACATTGTTTTCAACGGATCCTGCAAGTTTGAAACAGTTGTAAATGGTACTTTGTAATGAAACTTCGTAATGGTACTTTGTTGCATTCATCATACACCATAAGAATTGCATCCACAGTGAAATAGCAGAGCTATTTTTATTCTAATCACGGCTATTAATCATTTTATTTATAATGTTCTTTTGAAATTGCTTTTGAGTGACCGTATTATTCCTCGATCCATTGGCTTCAAGACTGATGTTGTATTTGGTGAAAGGAAGTCAAGTGTTATAGGCTTTCATGCAGTTACTTTTGTATGCGCCAAGTAATTATCAACCAGCAATAAAATCTTTTTCCTCCACCAAATCGCGATCCCAATCGCGAAGCCACGTTATCCAAGCCCCGTTATCCAAGCTTTACGGTTCTTTGCATAATCGACTGGCAACGATTTAACACTGCTAATACATCTTGGTTTTTTAGATTTTCCAATAACGGGCGATTTTTTTTTCTGTGTGCCGCTCAGATTTGCTGCTACCATGACGGCTATTCTTAATCTATTATCTTTTGACAACTTGCCTCCACTACAATTCGCTCCCTTAAATTTTAAAGTTCGATCGCGCATTCATTTGTAAAACAGAACATTTTCATTTGCATTGAAAATATCATCAGAAAATTGTTTCCGTAGATTTGGCCAAACAGTAGTTAACCAGTTTGTTGCAGAACTTTGATCAACAGACCTGCACATTGTTATGACTAGAGGTCGGAACTTTAGGTAATTGCCAATTTTTTTCTTTATAGGCAGATGAAAAAGATAAGCAAATAAATCAGTTTTACATGATTCTCTATCGTTTTACGCTAGTTTTAAAAACCTATTCTGCCTATTTTTCTCTTTTAAATTTATTCTGCCTAAAAGATACCTAATGAGCTCTTATAGCGCCTATTTGTGACCTAAAATAGTGAAAAATTGTGTATTCATAAATTCTTAGTCTGTGTGAAACTAGGGAACACATTATTTTTATCTACGCATTAACCCGACTACACACATTGGCCATGTGATGTGGCATACGTCACATGGCCAATGTGTGAATGAAGAAGTTGGTGCTTATGAATTGGCTGGTGGAGGTTGTCACATGCATTGGCGACTGACCATAGGGTTGTCGGTTTTTTGTCCCGCTTCAAAGGAATTGGCGCATGCTCCCACATGACAAGGTCTCCCTCCCCTGCTGAAACATTCCTATTGAGAAAGGTTAAATCCTATAGGCTTTTTCAGAATTTGAATAGGAAACATCATATTTGAATAGGAAAAGTTAAGAAATTTCTGGCAACCGGAAAATGCCTAATAGGATTATACAAATCTGAATAGGAAATAAAATGATGATCGTTAACCTATAGGATTTAGAGCTTTCCTATTGACACAACTGAATAGGATTATGATGATTCTAAAAGTTAGCAATTCTATAGTAAACGAGGAGTTTTTATAGGAAATGACAGTAGAGATCTTGATAGGAAACTAAGTGATTTAATGGAATAATGCGACTATTTCTAAATTTCGCAATGGGATTCTGCATTATTCAATAGGTTTGACTTCACCAATGCCCAATAGGAGATGAATAGTTGTCAATAGGGAAATATGACTTAAATATTATTTTTATTTTTAAATAAACCTCATTAGGATTCTTTAATATTCAATAGGTTTGGTTATACCAACATCCAATAGGAGATGAAAAGATGTCCATAGAGAAATACGACTTAGAAGTTACTATTATTAAAAATTCCCTAAATTAATACATGCAGCTTGACCTTATTCTATGGAAAAATTATAATCTGAGAAGTCCTATTCAATTTATTAAAATCCTACTGAAGAATCGAATAAGATTCTGGATTATTCTATAGGAAATTCTGAAACTGCAATATTCCCATTGAATAGTATCAAATCCTATTGGAGCATCTAAAAGGAAATGCCTCTTTTCAATAAGGGAATTATAATCTGAGAAGTCCTATTCAATTTACTAAAATCCTATTGAAGAAACGAATAGGATTCTGACCTCAATATTCCTATTGAATAGTATTAAATCCTATTGGGAAATCGAATATGATTTAGCGTATCTCAATAGGACAACTGAATAGGATTAGGGAGATTTCTATAGGAAAATAAACCTTCAATAGGATTCAATAGGAAATTTCCGATGCAATTTTCCCATTGAACTTACCTCTCCCAATAGGATTGTTTAAGCAGGGCATACATTGGCCATATATTTATTATCACCTTGTTAATTTATAAGTTATGTTCTGTGAATAGTCGTTATCCACCATCTTCTTTTTCTACAGGGTTTACTACTTACTAGTTGTACATTGTATGCAGCAGATGTTATATAAAAAGCAGCAACCGCTAGTTCAAAATCAAGATCACCAGACATGTTACCATTGGCTCTACAACTTGTGAACTGAGAAGTTGGCACTTGTAAGCCAATATGTAGACGCCCACTTGTGGTGTGTGAAAGCAAATGATGAAACACACATTGGGCTTGCCGTGTGAGCCAATGTGTGGAGCCGGCTTTAGAAGCTGGTACTACTTGGCACCAGCAAACGTGTTCTTCTCGTGTTTGTAAATCCTAACTTTTGCTTTTATACTTTTGCTTACAAAGTTACAATACTTCTGCGGGGACCGTTATTTGTTAAAATGCCGAAAGATAAAAGTAGAGTATCCATTGGTTAATGAACTTATTGGAAACGTTAAAAAGGTTTTCCTGAAAGCACCTTTAAGAGCTGAAGTTTTCAAAAATTTTCTACCCCATTTGCCATTGCCACCCGAACCAATTATCACAAGATGGAATACTTGGCTAGAAGCTGCATTTTATTACTGCAACAATTTTGATGCTGTGAAAAAGGTTTGTTTTTCTGTGTTCCCATTCGGTCAACCAAACTTTTTATTTTCTTAGGTTGTAATGGAATTTGACTGTAGCAATGCAGAATCTATACGCAAGGCAACAACATTGTTTTAAAAATACAGACATTATAATTTCTATGACATATATTTTATCCAATTTTCTCATTTTAACAGAAACAATTACATAATTGCAAAAAACTGGAACCCCATTAACAGAGTCAGTATCATTGGTGGACAATGTATTAAACCATTTGAAAACTGCACCAGGCAATTTTTTGGCTTGAGGCTGAACTTGAGGCTGTTTTAGAAAAAAAAAGACTTTTCCATTTTACGAATTGTAGTTGAGCTTCCTGAAAACATAACATCAGAAACAGCGGTAATGTTAAAGTATGCACCGGTAACGTTATGCGATGTTGAACGTTCTTTTTCCGCATATAAAATGGTTTTATCTGACAGAAGGCACAGCCTTACACCAGACAATTTAGAAAAAAATATGGTAGTTTATTGCAACAGCAAATATGACACCGAAACAAACAATAATAATTAAGAAATGTTTTTTACTTTTGTTTACTTTTTATAATAGAAGTATTGTTTTCTTATTCTTTATAGAATTTAAGTAATTAATTTTTTGCAATATATTGACGGGCAAAGCACATAAAGGTTTGAATAAAATACTTTTGGACTTTTTTATAAATTCTAATAAAAAATAAAACCTATTTTAAGCGAACATTTTTGGAAACCAGCATATCTTTCTTATTTTTATAGAACCTATTAAAAACCTATTTTGTGTTTTTTCACAACCTAATTACCTACCTATTCTAACAATTTTTAATGCCTAAACGAGGGGTAAACCGCAGGGGAAGTTTAGTGTACAACCTGCAGGAAGTCAAAGGAAGTCAGAGGAAGTCGAAAGGAAGTCTTGGGAAGTTAAAGAAGTCAAACAAGAAAAGGAAGTTTAGTGTACACAAATGGACTGGCGGTTTGCCCCTCGTGCCTAAAGTTCCGAGCTTTAGTTATGACTCACTTTAAAATGACTTATCCAGCTCGCAGAACAATTAAAGTTGAGAGTACCAAAACCTAAAGCAAAAACATTTGCTTTTTCTTGTAACATAGGGCCATTGATAGGTATTCCTTTGTTTCTCGCCATTTTAATCCACTGAATTACCGCTTGATTAACATTATTCTGTAGTGATTTTCGAAGTCACTTCGGATTCAAAACATTTGAATTGAAAGATTTCTTAATCTGGTTCTTCCTTTTAAAAATCATTGATATGTTTGAATGGCCAACAGCAAGTTCCTTTGCGAGAGATGATTTTGATTCTCCATATTCTAAGGTATGGTCAGGTATAATAATAAACTACTCTTTCTTCTTAAATTCGAGCTTTCGAGAATGTTTAATTTTCTCATCTTCAGGAATACTATAAATATAAAACATTCATTAAACAATAAAAGTTGAAATATGGTACTTACAAAAACTGAGACTAAAAAATACAACTATGAAAATACTTTATTTTGAATTAGGATAAAACAATTTTGAACATAGAATGACAGTTGACAAAATTTTGGTGACAAAAGTTGATATTATCAAATTATCCGATCACTAGATTAGACTGAGATTCACCTTAGGTTCTCTAACAACCACTGTAGACTCAACAAATTATGTTGATTAGTTCCATACACTTAATATCACTAGTATCCTGTTATTGTCTTAATCTCTTTCCAACACGTTATTTTCGTTAAGATGTAAAAGATATGAATATACGATGCTCAGTCCTTCTATATCTGATTTAGCATTGACCGTCTCTTTCTGTTTTTTAAAAATATCGGTCATTTCCAAGAATTGTCTTTTCTGTTGATTAGTTTCGCGTGCTAATATTTTTACCTTTTCATAATCAAATTTATGATTAAATTGTAGCGAATGTTTAGATAAGGTGCAGCTCTGCTTAAGATTGCGTGTGTCAGACTTGTGAAATGTAATTCTGTCTTTGAGCCTCCTGCCTGTTTGTCCAATATATAACATGTTGCACCCAGAGCATGGGATACAATAAACCACATTCGATTCGAGGATTGTCTCCTCCTTGTCCTTCAGTTTACTAAAGATCTTCTTTGCCGTAAGAGTATTTAGTATAAGTTAATTTTAAATTTGGATATTTACCAAATAATTTTTGTAACTTGGGAGATACTGTATGTATGTATGGTAATGAGAAGTACTGGATTGAATTGTCCTCTTTACACGATTTGTTGTGCGATTGTTTATCACTTCTTCGGCTGAATAAAAGTTTGTTGAGTAGTCTTGGAGGATAACCACTGTTCTTGAATAATGAAAATAGTCTTTTCAGATTATTATTCCTTAGTGATGAATGACTAGTTTTTATAACCCTGTTTTTTATTCCCAGTACAAGATTGATTTTATGTTTTATTTGGTGATATGGAATTGAAATGGAGGAAACGTCCAGAGGCTCCTGGTTTCATATACCAAGAGGTTATAATTTTGTTGTCATATCTTCTGATGACTTTGGTGTCAAGGAAAGGAACACTATTATCTAAATCTTCGGTTTCTACAGTAAATTGAAGCAATGGATCATAACTATGGAAAACATGTATTAGCTCATCTGTACCATTTGCGGGGATACTTAGTATTATGTCATCTACATATTTCTTGATGAAAGAGATTTAAAAACTGAGTTTACACAAACAAGTTTCTAGTAAGTCATCCATTACATATCGAGCCATTATAGGTGAGACCGGACTGCCCATTGGCATTCCCAGAACTTGTTTATAGAACTGGTTGTTGAATCTGAATACAGTGGTTGTAAAAAGGAATTCTATTAGTCCAATAAAGGAGGTTTTGTCAATCTTGCAATGCCTCTTGATTGTATTCCAATGTTTAGTAATGGACTCCTTTGCTAAATTTAATGTGATATTGTTAAAAAGCGATTTTACATCTAAACTCATCATGACGTACTCTATTGGAAGTTGAAATTCATTGAAATCTTCACAAAATTTGAATGAATCTTTTATATAGTATGGATTCTCTTTGTCGTAAGCGATAGTAAGAATGTCAGTAACTAATTGTGCGACTCCCCTATTGGGACTATTAATACCGGAAATTATAGGTCTCAATTGAAGTGTAGGTTTATGTATTTTAGGTAACCCATAGAATTTGAGAGCTACACCATTGTAGACTCTGTATTTTTTGGCTTCTAGATTAGTTATCATTAGTTTCTTTTCTAAAACAGAAATTTTGTTAGCTTTCTGATGGATTGTTGAACTAGAATCTTTATGAATGGGCAAGTAATAAACTTGATCTTTTAGGAGGTCTTCAGCTAAAGTCTCATATTTTGTTTTAGAGAAAACGGTGGTTACATTCATTTTGTCTGATTGAATAACTTTGATGTCTTGATTGTCTTTAAGAAATTTCTTGCTTTTCAGAAAGACTGCATGTAATGGGTTGTTTTTTTGGGGATTGTTGTGTATGAAATTGGTCAGGATGTTTGTTGTTTGGGTGAGTGCTAGATTTTTTTCTGTCGTGTCCAAGTTTCTGACAATATTATCAATATCAGATAGAAATCTCGGGATATTGATCTCATTTGATGTGGGCTGTATACTGAACTTGGGGCCTAAAGATAAGTTTGGTGATATCAGCTGGAATAATAGTGTCAGTGTAATTTTTGATCCAATGTGGTAGAGCCTTGATGTCCAAAATTTGTGTGCGTTTTAATTTATTGAACTTGTTGATGTTACTTTTCTTAATTTTACTAAAATATTTTTTGTAGTTGATTATTTTTTTTTAGAATCCTATAATGATGTAACACGTTAAAATTTGTATTAATTCAGCTTTGAGTTTTGACATTGTTGTTTCCAAACTGTTTATATTATCGCGTGTGATTTTTATGTCTAAGTTAAGGATCTGCGTTCTTATCCTATTGTTAAATTCCAATGTTTTATGCAATGCACGGCCCTCGGCTGATGTAGTGAGGTTGGTTAAGTTCTTTATTCCATTTGTAATATGTGCGGGGAAGATGGACTCCTTCCGGCATCTTAATAGAAAGTTGCGTCTGTTTATTTGTTTGACTAGTTTGATGTTGTAATTTGCTACGATTTTAACTTTTATCATAGTTGAGTACCCATAATTGTTACGAATGTCTTGATAAAAACCCATATCTCAATAAACAAGGTAGATTCTTCGACTGTTTTGTATATACTAAATGATTATTTTTGCGAGATTGTAGTCAGGTATAATAATAAATTAGACTCTTTTTTCTTAAATTCGAGCTTTCGAGAATGTTTAATTTTCTCTTCTTCAGGAATACTATGAATATAAAACGACATTCATTAAACAATAAAAGTTGGAATATGGTACTTACAAAAACTGAGACTAAAAAATACAACTATGAAAATACATTATTTTGAATTAGGATAAAACAATTTTGAACATAGAATGACAGTTGACAAAATTTTGGTGGCAAAAGTTGATATTATCAAATTATCCGATCACTAGATTAGACTGAGATTCACCTTAGGTTCTCTAACAACCACTGTAGACTCAACTAATTATGTTGATTAGTTATATATAATTAATTATAATTATATAACATCATATTAATAATGTATACATATTTCTTTTTTGTTTATAAATATATACATATGTACATAAGTATTTAGTTTGAATAAATTGTGTATTTTACTCATTTTATAGTTATGTATTTCTATAACTCCATTTTTTTTTCATGAACTATGGCAATTCGACTTTATATATATATATATATATATATATATATATATATATATATAAATATATATATATATATATATATATATATATATATATATATATATATATTATATATATATATATATATATATATATATATATATATATATATATATGGGTGATTCTCTGTAAGATTCTCGTAAATGGCTGTCCGGATCATTTTTTCAGTTAATATTGATATAAAATAAATTAAAATATCACAAAACGCATGCGTAGGAATATTTCTTTTTAGAGCAGTTACAGTTAGAATAGTATTAATTATAGTTTTTAAGTAAAAAAATCTCAGGCCACAAAAAAAACAGTCCCCTGTGTTGTCCCATTCCCAGAATTAACACTTTGCGATTTTATTTCAAGTTATTTATTTATGATATAAAATGTTACGCGTAATGTTTAAAAAGATAATTAATTAACCTACTTGATTCCGAAATAAATAATACCTAAGATCAATTTATTCCCTTCCCATCATTTGATCAAACTTTGTCCAGGATTTTTAAGTACAGGCCCCTGCCATAAGTTCAATATCAAAAATAAAATTATCCACTGTGCCTCTTCATGTTATCTTATGAAGTTATTAATCTAATTAGTTTGAAGTTCGTGTTAGTGGTGCTAGTAGCACTGTGTGATCATTTTATTCAATGTAAGTTCATCGTTTGTTGCGAGAGCGTGCATCGGGATCATTACGACGCACAGTCCTCTGCTAATTATTTTTTTAATAATTTATTCGTAGAATTTAAAATATTTTATGTAATTAGATAAGGATTGATGTACATATTTCTTAAGAACTCACAAAGTTCAATACATTACAATAGTTAACTTGATATTTCACGATTTAACCAAAATACACAGTCCCCTGGCAACAAGTCCCCTGCTTTTTATTCTGACATGGGACTGTTGTTTATTCCAGGGGACTGTGTAGAATTGACAGCAGTCTCTCTTTTGTAATTGTTATTGATATATCCTCATAATCAGAATAATTTATTACAAGTTAGTTATCGTCAAATAGGCATGCTTCCTAAATTGAAAAAGTTATCCAAAGAGGAATTATTGTAAAAAAAAAGAGATGCAGAACGTTTGAGATATCAACGAAGAAGAAACGATCCTCAAAAGAGGGAAGAAATGAAAGAAAAGGAGATGCTAAAATACCAGAGAAAAAAAGAAAAAGGTCAGCGAAAACTTGTCAAAGATATGACTCCACGTGAGCACAGAGCTGCCCTCAAGAATTGGAAAAAAGACTGTACTGTTTACCGGAACAAAAAAAAAACAATTAAATAGTGTTAACACTAACATTACACGTGAAAACATACCATTTTCAGATTCTGAACGCCTCACACCAGCTTCAGGACGCTTCACACCAGCTTCAGGGCACGTCACACCAACTTCAGGATGCAGTACACCAGTTTCAAAACAGCCTCTTTTAGCTCCAAGTCCCACAGTCACGAGTGCAAATTAGCAGCGCAGAAAAATGGCAAAAAAGCGAAGGGAGAAAGAAAACAAAGAGAAAAATGAAGAGATTAGAATATTGAAAAAAAACTACAAAAAGTACAAGAAAAAAAGTACAAGAAAAGATTAGACAGAAAAGCTTAAGATTAGAAAAGCTAGACTTGAAAGCAAGAGAAGAAAAAGTATTGAAGATACACTGAAAACTAAAATGCAAAAAATGTTAACTCAACCTGATGGTCGAGAAGAAGTTGTCAAGAAGGCATTCTTCGGTGAAGTTCTTAATAAACAGCCGACAGAAAATTATTCTAGACTAAGACGTATCGAAGATAAGCAAATATTTAAAAAAACTGTGTCTGGGGAGATGATTCAAAAGTATCAACATTGGATACCTTAAGATAGTGCTGCTATTTATAGTGGTATTAAGAAATCAGTACCGTACAATTCTCTATCCGTACCTAAATTACGACGAGAGAGATACCCGAAACGTGTAGAACAGATTATTCACGAGTTTTATGGAGACGATAGTAACAGTCGTATGGGAGCAGTAAAAAAGGAATTTATTACCAAAGACAAGCTTAAAAAGGTATTTACTTGATACAATGCTCAACCTATACAAAAAAAAATTTGCCCATAACTTCCACATTAGTTATCAAACATTCTGTCGATTACGTCCTTTCTGGGTAGTCAAGCCTAATGGTAAAAATCGTGATACATGTCTATGTATAGTCCATAGTAATCTGGACATGAAGTTGAGCGCATTGTACGAAGCAAAAATATTACCTTACAATAATCATCAAAAGTTACTAGAAGATTTATGTTGCGATCGATATAGCATAGAATGTTTGTCAAGTTGTGTGTTTTGCACTAGCAGGACTCCTAGTTTAAAAGAGTTTGATGATAGAAAACTATTGAAGTATAAAATGTGGATTTTTGATAGGCAAGAGATTCAAGATCTAAAAACCAAAAAGTCACGAACAGTTACAAAGTATTTAAAGAAATCTTTTGATGTCCATCCACGTCAATTAATAATAGAATTGCATGAAGATTTGGAAAAATTCATTGCCCATGAAAGAAACATTGTTCACCACTTTAATGCGATGAAGTCTCTCAAAATTAACCTTCAAGATGATGATGTTCTTATTCACATGGATTTCAGCGAAAATTACTGCACAAAGTATGCAGAAGAGATACAAGCAATTCAATTCGGTGGATCGCGAGCTCAGCTAAGTCTACATACAGTAGTGATTTATCTAAAGGGATCAATACGTTCGTATTGTACAGTTTCAAAGAACATAGCTCATTCACCTGCTGCCATTTGGGCACATTTACAACCAATTTTTAAAGATCTTCCGGATAAAATTAAGTGCGTACACTTCTTGAGCGATTGCCCCGTTACGCAGTATCGTAACAAAAAAATGTTTTTTATAATGGCAACTAAAATCTCTGAAGAAATTCCAGGAGTAGAGGCTTTTACATGGAATTATACAGAGAGTGGATATGGAAAGGGTGCACCAGCCGGTATCGGAGCAACATGCAAAAGAATGGCAGACTTTGTTGTAAACGCTGGTGGTGATATTAATGATATCGAACAATTTGTACAATCCATCCAAGAACGATGCCCTAGCATTGCATGTATCGTAATTGATAGCCAAGTCATTCAGAAAATGATCGATAATATTGAAATGGAAGCGACGAAACAGAATGGTTTTAAAGGTACCTTGAAAGTTCATCAAGTCGTAAGTGTATTATCGAAGTCTAGCCTTGGTCCAACCAGCTGTGTGACTTTAACGATGAGAAGTCTCAGTTGCTTTTGCAACAACAACACTTGTGACCATTTTAAAATAGGCAGTATTACATATGACTCAAAACCCAAATGGAGTGTGGATGAAGTATTTACTGAATCGGAAGACGATCTTCATTCAGCTGAAGTTACTAACGCAGAACATACTAACTGAACAAACTAAATAAATGATTAAAATTGTGTATTATGTGGTTTTGATGTATTAGTTACAGTCCCTTGTCATACGGAACAGTCCCCTGCAACTACTCTTAAGAAAAATGCTCATATCTCAAGAAGTTGCTACAAATCCAATGGGCTTTCTATTCCTTATCACTAGCTGTTATTTTTATAATCATTGTTAGGTTTTTTTTTCTAAAAAAGAAAATTAATATGACCGGACAACTTTGTCCGGGCCGAAAACTTCTTTACAGAGAATCACCCATATATATATATATATATATATATATATATATATATATATATATATATATATATATATATATATATATAAATATATATATATTTATACATATATATAGATATATATATATATATATATATATATATATATATATATATATGAGAGGTAGCATGTCATATGCACAGGAACCTGGAATCCTTCAAATTAAACAGTGATAAGCATAATTACAACACCAGAAATTGGTTAAAATTATGTACGCCAAAAAGCAATCTCACAGTATGCTCCAGAGAACCCAATAGAATTGGAATAAAAATTTATAATAGCATCCCAGAAAATATAAAAGATGAGAAGACATACAAAATATTCCGTAAAAAACAAAAATGCTTTCTTGTCGAAATGTGCTACTATGCCATTGAAGAGTTCATAAGAAGTGATTTTAAATAGAAACTAGATATAGAACTTATAGCACATGTTTAATTATTCTTTTGGTTGCTTATTACTTTAGGGTTATTTTATTATTTTTAGGGTTACAGTGTTAATTTAAGTATCTTTATTTTATTTTTATTTTGTTGCCCTTTTGACTTATCAAATATGTATGAGTACTACATCACATGATAAATAAAGGTTTTTTATTTGATTTGATTTGAAGTTCCGTTTTGTAAAATTATGAAAGTTAAAACTTAACTTAAAAGTTAAAACTTTTTCTTAAAACTCTATCTTAGTTTTTATTTTAAGTTTAAATCAGTCTGATTATCTTATTTTAATAAAACCACAATTTCTTTTTGAGAACTGCAAAGTATATAAAAAAATTGCATTTCTTTAAATCTTTTTCCCAACCTTTTTCACCTCGCGAACTCCTTGAAAAATTCGACAGAATTTAGCGAACCCAAACACTGGTGGGTAAAAAAAAACAATAAAGTTTAGTTGAACATTTATATCCCATATTGAACAATGATAGAAAACATAATTGTAACGTAAAGCATCTAAGTACAAACATTAATAAAACTAAAATGATAGTTATAAATAAAAATTCAAAATCAATTCAACAAACCTTCAACAAACCTTGGTTCTTAATTAAGCACACGTTAAATTAAAAAAAGTATGGGATAATTGTGGCTTTTTGGTGGAGCAAAGCAAATCAAAATTTGGCACAATATCTGACAATTTCAGTCTTAGATCAGGTTCTGCATTTAACTTATTTCTATTAGGTCTAGTCCTGTAACATCAGATGCATCTTAGTAGAATCTTTTTAATCTCTTTTTTTTATAAATTCTCCTGGATTATTTACGATCTGTCTAACGACATTAAGTAAATTTGGTGTAATATCGTCAACTCTTTTAAGTATTTACCCAGTGGTAATACCTCTTCATCCTACGGCACTCATTTTACCTGCGCTTTTTATCTGCGTTTCAATCTACTACTTCCATGCCCTGTGAGAAGGCTTGCAAGAGTGTTCGGGTGTACTTTGAATTCGAGTATTTGGGTGTATCAGAGTATGTGCTGGAATGTTCTTCAATCACTTCTTTCACTAGTTTAATGTTAAGGTCGTGGTTAATGATACTATTTGTTATAAACCATGGTGCATTTACTATCATTCTTAAGGTTTTTGATTGAAATCTTTCTAGTATCTTGATATTTGAGATAAACGCTGAACCCCATAGCTGACTCCCATAGCTCCATACTGGTCTCAAAACAGAGTTTTATAGTAGAAGCTTGTTTTCTAATGAGAGTTTTGATTTTGGACCGAGTAGCCAATACATTTTCCTTAGTTTAAGATTAAGTTGCTTTCTTTTTGTTTATATGTTCTTTGGCCATGAGAGTTTTTTTATCTAGGTGCAAACGTAGATATTTCGCTGACAATGAGTATGATTGAAGTATCTGCCGGCCATTCAATTTTACTGGTGGACAGGTTTCCTTTCTGAGGTAAAAGGTGACGTGGACCGATTTTAACTCATTTGATTGGATTTTTAGCCAGTTTTCTAGTGCATTAAGATGCAGATGGATTCGTTTTGCTGCCGCGACTGGATCTGAATGCCATTATCGTTGTTTCATCTGCATATGTTGCTGCTAAAGTGTGGGCTGTGGTGGGCAGATCTGCGGTGTATAGAAGGTAGAGTACTAGACCAAGTAAATTTCTCTGTGGTCACCGGCTTGAACTATTTTTAGTCCTTGTATTTGACTGCAAAATATAGATCACTTAAGTATGATTTAAGAATTTTATACAAGTGATGTGGAATTGATGTTTGATCTTGTATAACAGTCCAGTATGCCACACCTTGTCAAACGCTTGTGCAATATCTAGAAATACTGCTAAGCAGAATGTCTTCGCTTCAAAGTTCTCACTAATATTTCTAACGATTCTATGGATTTGCTCTGCCGTTCAATGTTGTTGCCTGAATCCGAATTGATGTTGTGGGATTAGATTTTTGTCCAGTAGACAGGGCCGTCCCTACCAACTGCGGGGCCCAGGGCAAAAAATATTTTTGAGGCCCCTTAGACATTTTTTTTTATAATATAAAACCTACAAAATAATATTGGATTTTGAAAATTAATTGTAATGACAAAACAAGAATAATAAATAGTGTTCATGTGATTTGCACAAGAAAAATTATAAAGTAAAATAAACATCTATCTTCACTTAGTAATAAAGCAAAAAATAATGAAAAACTAAAAGTAAAAAATAATGCAAAATGTAAACCAATACAAGATTAAAAATTTAACAAAAACAAAATATATCCAAAACATATAAAATCAATATGATCAATAAAATAATAAAAAATAAAATATAAATTTTTAAATATCTGACCATATATTTAATATCTAAAGTTATTGTCCTAAACTAACTAAACTAAACGAAATTATTTTTTCGTGCCTTTATTGCTGAAAATGGATTAATGATTTCCTCAAAATTTAAACTTTCACACAACTCGTGCTCAAACACCAGTAATGTTAAATTGTTTAGTCTTTTCTGGCTCATACTAGTTCTCAAATAATTTTTGACTAATTTTAACTTTGAAAAACACCTTTCCGATGTCGCCGATGTTACGGGAATTGTCAAAATTATTCGTAAAAATATGTGAAACCTGTCTTAACGGATTCATGTCGGCATTCCCACCTGGTGTCAGATAGGGGCTTTAATGTCGAATGTGGTATGTGCTTACAAAATATGGCCTATCTTTCAGCAGAGGCTGAGAATAAGGTAGAAAACCGTTGAATTGTACCAAAAAATGTCACAGCCATCGCTACACTGCAGCCATGTCGCCTAATGTCAAATTTAAGGAATATGCCATGCAAGGTACAAAAAAACTCCCTAAATCAATATTTTATTATTATTACTTTTATTGGCATATTTACAACAATTACTATAAGACTAACAATACAACATATCAAAACAAAACAAAAACACATGGAAACAAAAAAAAAGAACAAAAAACAGAACATAACAAATAACCCGACCCAAAAATACCCCAAATACTCAATCTTAAAAAAAACTACACTTTAAAGAAAAAAAAAAAAAAAACAATAATTATTCGCCCGCACTAACTTTTCTCTCTCCCTAAACTCTTTCCACAATCACTCCCTTCCGCGCTAAAATTTCCCGCATTATGGGCCACCCGCTACCTGACTCGTCCATGCACGCTTCCCAGTCTTTACATTTATTTTTCTTTCCTTCTTCCCATGTTAGCCCTTTGCATTCTTCCATCCAATGTGCCCACCTGTCAGTACCCTCTCCGCATATGGTACACAAATTCTCCCTTTCATTCAACCAGACCTTCTTCCCTTTTCTTCGTTGCCGCACCGAAACCTGGCTATCCTATTTTGACTACCGCTGGACCCTCTGCTTAGGTACAAAGGGAGTCTGTCGTACACTTGTACCTTGTTGTACTCCCGATTGTACCTGCTTTCGTCTAAACGGCTTTGTCGTATCTGCAGCTCTATCTCCCTACTCCTTTTACCCAACAATTTTTCACACTTTACGCCTTCCCTTTTCATCCTTTCTACCTCCTCTTTCGACAACCCTACTCGTTCATACATTTTTTTACATTTATTTCCCCATTTTGTTAGTCTAATCCCTCCGACAACTTCCTTCCTTAAACTATTGAACACCTCTTTCACTATCCTTTCATTCCCTAACCTATACACTTTCCTTTCGTATCTTGCCACTCTCACTGATGCTTCTACTGCAACTTTATACGCATTCGCTTCTTGTAGCACCAGGTACCCTGGCGTACTCCTGTCTAATTTCAACGCCCTTTTTATAAACTGGAGTTGTACCTTTTCTACTTGTTCCATTTCGTTCATACCCCATATTTCCGCTCCATACAACAAAATACTCCGAACAGACGCTTTCCATACTATCATTTTTGCCACGAAACTATCTTCAAATTTATCTTTCCAAGCATTCCAAAACCTATTAGCAGCCACCCATGCTTTCTTACATACGAACTTAATGTGCTCATTATTGGACCCATTACTACCAAACATAAATCCCAAGTATTTGAACCTGCTAACCTGCTCTATAACCTCTTCTCCCCACATCAAGCTTTTCTCTTTCTTACCAACTTTCTTTCTAAACACCATCCACTTAGTCTTCTCTACATTCACACTTAACATTATTTTCTTAAAATATCTTTTAATCCTTCCAATCATCTCTTTCATTTCCCCTTTTGTTCTTGCTAAAGCAACTATGTCATCCGCGTAAGCTAGAGACCACACTTTCATCCTACCTATTACCACTCCTCCTGCCTGCCCATTTTTTAAAACCTTTTCTAAGTCATTTATAAAAACATTAAATAGGACAGGGCTAACAATAAGTGGACACCCTTGCTTTAACCCTTTCCTGACCCAGGACCTTTCGGATTTTTCCCACTTATTCTTATTCTGCAGCTTGTCTTGCCGTATAGATCTGTAACCGCCTTCACTAGCCACCCGCTAATTCCTTTTGATCTCATGAGTTCCCATAGCATCTTTAAATCCCTTCATTTAAATCAATATTCATAATTGTCTTTAAAGTTCGTCGAATAAATTGAGACCAGCACTTTTTAGAACTAGTGTAAAACCTATAAAAATTCTCTGATTTTCACTTCGACACTAACGTCTACAATTCTAACTATAAATGTTAATTGTTCGATATGACTTCTATTGGTAGTTCCGTCCATTTGAACGGAAAAATATTTTCCCTTTTTATTTTGGAAATTATTTTCTCTCTAGCTTTTTGCTGAGCAACTCAATAATTTAATTTTGAATTCTTGGTCCTAAATAGTGGTCATTGGTTTCATTAATTCGTCTTAAATGCTCTGCCATGCGAATGTCGAATTTTGAAATCATTTCAATTAGTCCAAGGAATTTTCCGTTATTGAATTCCCGTTTGTGAATATCGTGCAATTGGAGCCACGCAAAGCGTCGTTGTGCTTGCCTAAACATTGAATTGATAATATACTTCTTTTTAAAACACCACGCCAATGCTCTATTTCGCCATTTATTTGTCGTTGTCGAGGAGCCATTCACTCTTGCAATACATGTTAATATTTAGATGCACTACCGCACATTACTTTGCATTACTTAGCATTACGTAAGTATTACACCACAGAACTTCATTAGTGAACTTTTTTTCGAATATCTTTCCAATATTTGACTTCACAGAAAAATGTTACAAGGATTTTCGATAGAACTCTAAGAGTTCTACCGGGAAATGCATACAGAACTATTGCGCGATTTTTTTCCTTCACTTCGCCGCATTGGTGAAGTTTAATTTTTGTATATCTTTTCAATTTTTAACTTTGCAGAAAAATGTTATAAGGATTTTCGATAAAACTCTAGGAGCTCTATCAGGAACTGCAAACATAACTGTTGTGCGATTTTTTAAATTTTCATTCAAAACCATGGGTCCTTTATTATTGAAAATATTTTTTGAACCAAGGTTTTGATCAAAAAAAAACTCAAAGGGATCTTCGATAGAACTCGTAGGGTGCTATTTAGATCCGCGAAAAGAACTGTTTTTGCATATTTTTTTGCAAAATGTCAATTTTTGCAGAACTTTTTGCAAAATTGATCAAGTACTCAGAAGTACACAGATCTATGGTCGAGGTGCAATAATATATCAAAAACGCACAGTTTTTCTCAAAAGTGTTGCTAGCTCATTTTTGGTGTGTTCCATTTTTTAGTACTCTAGAACTATTTCATATCTACCAGGAACTCCTATGTAATATCATATTTTTGCAAATTCGGTTGCTAACTCCATAGGACTGTGACACATGATTTAATATTGATAAGCAATACAAAAATGTGAAAAGTAGTTTTTATTGTAATTTTGTTCCAATCCAATTTCAATAATTGTATAAAAATCCAACACACTTGTTATTTAATGACGATAATACTGTTGTGGGGCTGCCACCAATGTTGTGAAGGGGGTTATGGTGTGAACCACCGCCGACTTCAATGTTGAGAGGGAAGGACTGCTGGCCAACAATTCTTCGGACTCTGAGATATATCTAAATATCTCGGGATCTTGTAATGTAATGTTCACTGAAATCCCGGGAATGTTCAACGGATGATAATGAAATAAATTAGGACTTAAGAACTTATAGCTTACCACTCTACTCTCTTACTTCTTACTGACAACTGGGGAATGGTGTTTATACCAGTCCTAGTATAATATATCTGTAATAGGGGTTAAATCATCACTCTAATTCAAATAAGGGGGAGGATTGAATTTCGTTGGCTCCTCCCATGAACAATCGAGGCTTAAATTCTCAAAATCCCTGAAAATGACTGGTCCTCTGGTTAATCTCTATAAGAAGGTTTTTATAGGCCTTCGCACGTTTTCTAATATGTTTGGGAGAGGTAGATTTTAGCATTACCACGCTAAAATCTACCTCCCTTAGTTTCTGGACAAACTATAAAACTATAAAATAATTGCATTTATCGAAAACGTGGGACAAAGGGCACGTTTTGGAATATGCGCTTATGGCACATGTCCAGGATGTTTTTATTACAACACTACTAACGTGATATCTTCTTCATTACTAGCACTCTTATCTTACAGGTTGCACATAGTAATAAGAAGTAAATATACTCTAACGTTCAGTGCATTAGAAATTATTTAATTCTTTAAAAGTAAATATTTCAAATTTCCTTCCTTTACGTGGCATTACTTTGCAGTACCTAAGCAATTTAAAAATTATCTGACATTATTACCCATTACGCTTGTGATTTCTCCCAGTACTTCACATTAGCAAAGTTTTTTTACGTTTTACGTTTTTTTACCAAAATTACGTTACATTATTACGAATTACGCTAGTAATTTCTTCGAGTACCTCTAATTAGCAAAAAAATCAGGATAATTGCGAATACATTGCAACATTTCAGGGAGTGGATGACCCCTCGGTCGTTGTCGATAACGTCGATTGTTTGATCCTTATTGTGTCTTTTTTTCAATTCGATATATTTGCTTTGGGATTGTGCGCATAGATGCAGCCTATCTCCTATATGCTTCCAATCACAAATTCCTTCGTGGGCCAAACCTGATCAAAACCACCAATGGCCAAACCACCAATGTTGAAAAACAAGACACAGTAATAGCAATATACTCTATTTTTTGATTAAAAAATACAGTAGCCAGTTTCGACAAATTTTTTCGACAATTGGTAAACATATTAAATAATGGGATTCGTTAAACCTTCTATCATAGTCGTCAACTGGACAGTGGACACTCCCACTCACCACTAACACTAACTTTGCGTGTGCAGCCAGTATTTTTTCATACTGCGCTCTAGTGAAACCTTTAACTATGAAACTCTAGTGAAACCTTTGTTTTGCCACTTGTCCTTTGACTCGAGCAAAAAGAAACATAAAAACGGAGCGCGGCCGTGAGCCTGCACCAAACATTTGGTGCTGGCTCACGTTCGTGCCTGTCGGTTCGCATAAGATTGCGGGGCGCCCAACGCGCGGGGCCCAGGGCCTGGGCCCCGCTCACCCCGGTCTAAGGACGGCTCTGCCAGTAGAAATGGGGTTAGTCGTTTTAGTTAAAGTTTCTCGAATATTTTTGAGAAAGTGGGCAACAAACTTATAGGCCTGTAAGAGGTAACTCTAACTACATTTGGGTCTTTTCCTGGTTTTGTTATTAGAATTATTTGGGCTAGTTTCCACTGCGCAGGAAAGTAACTTAAGCGTAGCGCTGCATTGAACAATATAGTGAGGAATCGTATTATTTCTTCTGGTAGCTTGCGCGCTCTCCTTTTATAGATCAGATCGTATCCAGGTGATTTTTATATATATATATATATATATATATATATATATATATATATATATATATAATTAATATAAAAACACACTTCTTTTATTGTGACTTTTTTAATTCTTCTTTTTAGGACGTCGTCTCCCTAACGAAGGTTGGTGATCCAACTGGCTATAATGGTGCGTGAAACCTCACCTCTGAAAATCTCTATAGATGTCTGTCCGAACCATCGACGCAGATCCTTTAGCCATGAGTTATGCCGTCTGCCCACAGATCGTTTGCCCTCGATCTTTCCTTCTATGAGGAGTCGGAGGAACTCGTACCGCTCCGCTCTCATAACGTGTCCGATGTATTGGAACTTTCGTTCTTTGATGCTTGTCAGCAGTTCTTTACCTATTCTCCTTAACACTTCCTCGTTGGTTATCCTGTCTACCCAGGATATACTCAGTATACGGCGATACAAGTACATCTCGAAGGCGTCAATGCGGCTCTCCATTGATTGGCAGAATGTCCAGCTCTCGGAGCCATAGAGTAGCATTGGGAAGATATAACAGCGCAATATGCGTATGCGGAGCTGTAGGTTTAGGTCTCTACTGGTAAAGAGGTTCTTCATGGAGATGAATGTCCTTCTGGCCTGTTCTATCCTTGATCTGATTTCCATTTTGGGGTCACTGTTCTCGTTGACGAGGGCTCCAAGATATTTAATGGACGGCACTTGTTCGTCAATGGTTGTCCGTCTTGGTGCCTTGGAGAACACAACCACCTTGGTCTTGGCAACGTTTAGGTGTAGACAATACTGTGTGCTATGTTCAACGATAAGATCCATCAGTAGTAGTGTGTATATTTATTACCCTTACGGGTTTATAAATTGATTCCAAAATTTTACATTACGACATAAATTTACGACATACATTACGACATAAAACAATACATATATAAATAAAACTAATATCGTACATAAATAAAAAGAAAGAAACATATGCTAATAAAACTAAAAAAAAAATCAATAAATTCCTATCCCTAAACCGATTATCAGCTTCCCGCCCCACATATTGCTCTTCTTCTCTCCTCAACTTTCTTCATCCATTCTAACCCTCTTCCATCCTCGTTTGAAATATCTTCTCTACACTCATCTCTTTCTCTAATTTCTGTACATTCGTTCAACAAGTGCTCTATTGTTTCCTTGTTTTCTCCACACATCCTGCATACTCTATTCCTATCCTCCATCCAATATTTATTCTCTCTCTCTCTTCATGTGCACATCTGAATCTTCCCATTGTCACTCTCTTTTTTCTACTTTCTCTTCCTAGGTACTTTGGCAGTTCTTCCGTTATTATTTTTTCATATTTCCCATTGTACTTACACTCCCTAATTCTTGTTCTCCTTTCTTGCCTTTGCACATCTCTATCTCTCAGAACTAATTCCTCTGTCATTACTCTGCCTCTCTCTCGCATTCTTTCTATCTCCGCGGCTGCATACCACTATCTTTAGAGATATGCCTCCCTCTCTTTCCACAGCCCCTTTCCTATTTCTTTCCTTTTTTCTTTGAGACACTCTTGCAGAATTCTGCACTCCCCTCTCTCTATCACTCTCTCCTCAAAACTTATTGCTCTGTTTCCTGCTTCTATTCGTATTTCATCTCTCTTTGTTTCCTCCATTACTATATACCTCGGGGTCTCTCTGCCTACTCCTAGCACACATTTCAAATATTTTTCTTGCACCCGTTCCAGCCCTTCTTATAAGATCCATCATATTCTGGAGATGTGTGAGGCTGTCGGCGACCACGACCGTATCGTCGTCGAATCGTATGTTATTAATAAGGGTGCCGTTGATTTTAACGCCCTTTTAATTGGAAAGTCCATTTGATATGGACCTTCTAGTGGTTCGTTTATGTCATTATCTTCTAGTGTGGGAGGTACTGTGGAATTTGGTTGAAAAACTTTCTCCAGATGTTCAGCAAGGACTTTAGCCTTTTCTTTATTATCCCTGGCCCATTTACCGTTTTCTTGTCTAATTGGTGGGATTTGCTGTATTGGGCGTTTACTTTTTCTTATTGTTTTCCATAGTGAGTAGTCGGTTACTTCAGTTGTTGTTAGACTCTCTAAATGTTCTTATGTATATAGTACAATTTTTTTTATCTAGTAGTTTCTTAAGATCGTTAACAGCTTTATCAAAGTTTGATTTGAATTGAGGGGATCGTGTCTTTTGACACTCTTTTCGTGGCCGGCGTTTTTCTTGAATTTTTATTTCAGAGTTCCTAGAGCAGCATGGAGTTATTTCAGATGTTTTTTCTCTTGGTGTAGATTCTTGTACTATTTGGTTAAAGTTTCCGATCTCATTTTCTAGCTCTAGTTTTGACATAAGTGAAACGTTGCAGTTGATTTTCTCATTAAGATTGCTTCTAAATATATTCAACTTTGTTTTTTTTACTATGTAATGATAATGGTTTTTGTATTTTTATGATTTTGGAGTTAAGGGTTACAATTATAAGAGATTTGTCTGAGGAGAGGCCACAGCGTGATTTAATTGATAAGTACTTTTGATTTATGCCTTTTACTGCACAAAAATCTATTACGTCTGGGTTTTTTTTTTGGGTCACATGGCCAATATGTAGGTTCTCCTGTTGATAGTGGTACCAAGTTGTCCTATTGCATGGCTAGGAACAGCTGGCGGCCCTTGTGTGAGGGAGTATTAGATCTAGATCCCCACTAAGGATGTTTGGCGTTAAAATCCTCTCCTGCTATGAACCGGTTTCCTAGGGATTTAAAGAAGTCTGTATATTGTTCTTGTTTCACTGCGTCTTTTGTCGGACTTGTTTTGGCGTCTTTTTATTTCCTGGGACATTCTTCCTTGGTAGAATGGTTTTCTGTGCATTTAACACATCTTGCACTTTTGAAGCAATAACTTTTACTATGCCCATAGGCTTGGCATCTTGTGCATTGTACAATATATCTTTTCTTATGTGGGGGTTCAAATTTTATTAACAAGTTCATTAGACTTTCGATTTTATAGATGTCCTTGTTATTTTGACTAGTCATTAGTTCAACAAAGAATAATGGAAGTGATGTTTTGTCAGTTTGCTTTACTATGTTCGTAATTCGAATTATTTTAAGATTTTTATTATGTAATTCTGCTTTAAGATCATTGATGCATTGATGAACCGAGGGATGCATATTCCCTGTTTCGATGATTGGCAAGTATATTACAGAGTAGTTAGGTTGTATTTTTAGCTGATCTTGAGGGGGCGTTTTTAAAGTATAATCATCTTTAGCAATGCTGTCCAATAGCTCTTGTAGTGGACGAGTGTTCAATCTCTTGTTGTTGAATGTTTAATCTCTTTAAATAGAAACTTAAACAGGATTGTAACAGGCGATGAAAAATGGGTTTCCTGTGGGATCCTATGGGATATAAATATTATATATTGCGCAAAAGACTGTGGCTTGATAAGGATCAACCACCCCTATCAAATCCGAAAGCAAACTTCCGTGGTAAAAAGATTTTATTGCGTGTATGGTGGGTTTGTCAAGGAATAATTCATCATGAATTGAAGTCAAATCTAATGATTATTGCGGATACTGATAGATACGATCAACAGTTGCAAAGAGTGCAAGAGAAACTCCATAAAAAGTGTCATGCGTCAATCGCAAAAATGGCTTTATTTTACCCGACAATACGCGACCACATACAGCATGGGTGACTCAAGAAAAAAATCTTGAGCTTGGATAGTCTATTTTACCACAACCATATTACTGTCCGGATCTTGTCCCGACAGACTACCGCCTTTTCTGTTCCTTACAAAACTTTTTGAATGGAAAAACTTTCAATTCTGAAGAGCAAGTCAGGCAGGCTGTCGAACAATTCTTTCAGTCCAAATCAACCACATCTTACAAGGTAGGAATTGATAAACTGCCAGGAAGGTGGGAGAAGGTTATAGATAAAAGTTGTGAATACATGATGAATTAATATAATTTTGTTATTCAATGAGAGTAAAATAAATGTCTGATAAAAAAACGGAAGTTACTTACGACTCGAACTAATATATTCATCTTTCTGATATAGGTATATGTTGAAAATCCTTTCTCACCTAGATACCTATGTTGCGCAAAAAGGTTAGGTTATGTTCGGTTTTTAGGCAAAAAGGTAATAGAACTTCAGCTGCTTCTTTTACAGAACAGGATAGTCATTTTTAATATTGAGTCAGAAGACAATTAAAGAGTGATCTATAAAAATAGCAAGTATAGATGAGAGAAAGAAAAGCGTCTGCAGATGGCTACTTACTTAAGTTATCGGAAAGACAAGATCTTAAAAAACAATGCTATTTTTCTGGTTTTTGTTGAGTGCCACGAAGGTGGACTGAAAGCTACAAAATAACTGACAAATTTTACATATTTGTTTTTGGTAGTCCTAAAAAGACTAATTGGTGTTATAGAGCTCCGAAAAGGTAAGTATATTTATATATTCAGGCTGTGTTCCGCCTTTATTAAATTTTAAAAATTGCTATTAGAGAACTGTCACAAGATAATTCTACGAGTTTTTCTTTCTCCAGCAAAGTTAAAGAGGTTTCTAAACTTACATTTCCTTGAAAGGGACTACGTATCCAGTTGTTTGGTCACCGAAAGTTAATTGACGTTGTTTCAGATATATTTATTTTATTTTTTTCGTCAAATTTAATTGAATTTTCTGATAAAAAATGCAAAGAGAACCATAACATTCATACTCATTAAATTTAAGGCATCCAACAATTGAACATTTTTAGCATGTGATCCGCGTCTTGCAATGATAGATTTCATTCATTTAATTTACTAAAGATGTCAACTAATTGTGCCAACCTTTGCAACCAAAGATTATCGAAGACACAAAGAGGACAAATTCTTAAACTTCAGATCTTAATTGGGTAGTTGAATAAAAAAAAATATCGATGCTTTTTATGCATTTTGAAACCTTATAAATAATTCGGATGTGCGATGCGAAAAAGTTAAAAAAAATTCAATTAATTATAAACAATTTAAAATTTAATCACGTGACTCCAAACGCGCCATAATTTCTTTGTGACGTCGTCGAAAGGGTGAAACTTCATTTTAACATTCAAACATAAACATTCTTTATAAAATCGTCGTTTTAGGATTTTTTCAGCGCACTGTTTAAAACCATTGATTTCGACGTTTAACAATGTGGGATATTTAAAAAGACATTTTTTGAGGAGTTCTTTTTGTAGTACTCCTACATGATGGTACGAAATAAGCACGATAACTTTTAATATTTGACTTTTAATATTTGACATATCTACTACAACTACTGGATCAACGCAAGCAAGTCATGCGCGCTTAGAAATTAACATTCTGACGTCACAACGCGACGGGCCTGTTTTTGATACCGAATTCAAAAATATATTTTCAATTTGTTTTTTAAAACTTTTTAATTACAACGAAAAAAAACAATTTTTTTTTTTTAAACTTGTATATGAGCTTTCGATTTAAAATAATAATATATAATAAAAAATTTATTCAAATACCCAATTGTGTAGAAGTAATTAGAAACATTTCTTTTAAAAGGTTTATATTGCGTAATTTACATTATTTATGAACGTTAATTAAAAAACAGTATTGATCGTTTCGGGGAAATTCTTCAAAAAACAATACTCAACTACATAACATACGAAACCGACAACAAAATCTTAGAAACATATTTATCTTTGATTCTAAGAGTTCTTACGACTTACTGTCCATGTTGCCGCACGCAATACGCACGACATCGCCATTTACTTTTTTACATACGACTTTTGAGCAGCTGGCTTGCATTTTGGGTAGAAAGGGACGAATGTTTGTAGACGTTGCGGCATCGTCGCATTTGCGAATCGTCAGGCGATCAATCCGGTGTCATTTTCAATCTGGCCGAATCCGGCTGAGTTTCCACCGATCCGGCCGGATCAATGGAATAAAATCTAACATAATAAACTTTACTTAATCTATTGAGATCACAACAATTATGTATTTGAGCATGCTAATGTGTCTCAATCTGTCCAATGAAATATAATAATAATTATTATTACTATTATTATTACAATATACTAATCGAGTAAGGTACCTACCCTGAACTAAAAAGGGGTAAAAAAATGACAATTTTTTGAAATTTTTTTAAGAAAAATTGTTAAAAATGCAATTTACGTCTTGAATTTTTTTCCGGTGAATTGAGCAAAAAAATTAGGTTTTTTTCCGGGTCCTGGGTCCAGGTCCGCCCCCGCAGGGGGCGGCTGTTGGTGCGTTTTAATTTTTTCACTTTTTCCTCAAAAACTCCGTTTCTCCTGCGCGTCGAAACGGGATATTGTCATTTTCTGTTGTAAAACTGAACGGGCCTTCGACCCATGTCCGTCTGCCTCTCGCAAGTCCCACACGGCGTCCTCCAGTTGCCAAAAAACAGGAGATCGTTTCTAGCACCTTTGAGGAGCAATTTAGGTCCGCGGCCCGATTTTTTTACTGCCTCATCTTGCCGTGTCGATTTCACGTTTTTTGACGTCTTGCGGAAAAGTACGCGACCGTCAGTTCACCCGGTGGGGCGGAAAATGTAAGCGAAGAAAAAAACGGGTTTTCCATCACATCTGTGGACGCCGTTCTCTTGATTGAAGAGCGCTGTGTCTCCAAACCGGTTCGTTCGATGCGAGATGTTTACCCGCAACGGGCGGTGGAAGAATTTGGGACCTGCGGTATCCTATTCCCGCTCTGGGTCAATTTTAACACAAAAATCGGAAAAACGCGGTGTTTCTTCGCCTAATTTTCGGGGATCCCTCTCCTGGAATAACCAACGGATTCGGCATAGTACCTTTTAGTTTGTTTTGGAGTTTAATTGCGATAGGGCGCCGGATGGCGCCGGGACGCCTGAAAAACAATGTTTTGCAGACGTTCGCGAGAATCCTCCGGTATTCGCTAAATTAAATAGCAGGGCGTCGCAGTGGCGGTTTCTAAATATGAAACAAAAGGGTTTATAAGGCGATAGGAATGACGCACCGCCCGATCGCATTTGGGGGCTGCGACGCCCATCCAACCTCGAAACGAATTTTTCAAAATTGAGCAAATTGAAACTTTCAATATTCGGTGAAATGTTTTAGAATTTTATTGCTCTTTTCATGGCTTACAGCCCGACATGTCTACTTTCGAACGACACCTCTCGCGACGCATTAAACCTCCGGGGACGTACCGCAGGCCCCAATTCGCAAAGTCACTTTTTTCACCTCTTCAAAGGGAAACGCGAAGAAGAAAATTCACATTTCCATTCTGATAAGTGCATGCCCGGCGAAAAGGCCAACAGTATGGTGTTTGAATTTCTCAAATCCATCAACGGATTCGCACTCTAAAAAAACTACGACCATTGCTTGTCGCTGAATCGCCAATTTACACTTCCAGCTGATCATTCTGACACTATTTTCGCTCAGGTTATGTGCAAATGTCATTGCTGAAGTTTATCCGTTTATGATTATTCGTGTGCTTATGAGAAGATAAAATTAAAAAAAAGAATTTAAATAAAAAATCTGATTTTTCGCTCATTGTTAGATCGAAGTTCAAATCAAATTGAAAGAGATTTCTTGAAATCTCTAAATTGCAGGTTTCGGCGACTCTGGCTCTTGATTAGCAACACATAGCAACGTCAAAATTCGCAATTTTTCACAAATTTCTACAAGAAAAAAAAGATTTTACACTTTTCTTTTAGCAGATTCTTAAAATTCAGACCATTTTACATCAGAAACAGTTGCTTCCGTTCACATTTGAATTCCAAAATTTATTTCATAAACCGCAATATTTACGAGTTTTTTTAAAGAATAATTGGAGCTTTTAAATTGAATTTAGATTCCAACGGTATAACACGGTTCTTCCTCAGATGTATAGCAACATAGTTATTGGCGAAAAACTGTGAGTTTTACCATTTCATTGCGGAAGGAACAGCCATTTCAATAGTTATCGGCATTTTCGATTCAATTTCGAATACAACTCACCAAGTTCTATTAAAATATGTTGCATGAATATTCTGCGGCTGACGGTCCAGACGTGGCCGACGTTTGAAATCTCCCTCCAACTGTTTACTTGATTTTCAAACATTTGCGTTTTTCATTTCCCTACATTTCTAAGAAATTCTTCTAGCATGAATCGATAGAGTAAACTTTCCTCTACCAGTGGAGCAAATTTTATCATTCCATTGCAAACCGTTTTACCAGGATTTTTTTTTTAAATGCAATGCATTTGCCCGGATTCAGGGTGGCTAGCAACGGTTGTGGCTGGCACCAGTTTCCGTGGTGAATGGTGTCCGGCAAAATTTTATTTCTCAGATTTTTTTAAAGTTGGAAAATACTACATTAGAAACAATTGAATATTCTTGCAAATACACACTTTTACATGAGTAAAAGTAAGATCGGCCATATTTGATTATAGCTTTTACCGATTTTATAAAAGAAAACTATTGTTTAACAAATTTCTGATTGGAGATTCTTGAATTTCTGCTAATTTTATATGGGGGACAATGTAAATTCTCGGGTCATCTGGTAATTTAAAATCCATTTTTCAAAATTACACATTTTATTTGGAATCTAAAGGTGTATTCCGCGACTTCCTAGCGTGTACAACAAAAGAGATATTGTTGAAAAACGGTCAGTTCTACCACTTGACGGCTAAAGGTACAGCCATCTCAAAATTTTCCCTTATTTTCTTTATAAAATCGAATAGTGCTCATCGAATGTGCTGCATGAACTTTATCCGGCTGATAGCCTCGACATGACTAGCGTTTAAAAATGACCTCTACTTTTCTGCTTCATTTTCGAAAAATCACAAGCCTCATTTCCTTATGTTTCAAAGAAATAATTTTAACATAGATCGATAGATCGCACTTTCTTTTAACACGCGCATTAATTTCATCGCTCCGCTGTTAATTGCTTGGTCATTGGATTTCATTTCGATCACCTCCAAATTCATTGTCCATTTAAACCCATGTAAATTGTAAAACCAAATTCAGAGAAGGGGTACCCTTGGATAAATTTTGGGATTTTATATTTTTTACTTTTGTGACAAAACCGAGAGATTTTGCAAAATTTGCAAAGAATACTTTTTTTGTAGGAAGCGACGTCCTACATACGGATATCCCGGTTATAATTTTTTATTTTTCAAGCCGTCCCCATTGGAGGCGGAGCGTTCAAATTTGGCCAGCAGATACTTCATGTGGCCACCCACATTTGGTAAAAGTTTTGTTGAAATCCTTACAGTGTTAATATATTTTTCGCAATTTTTGGATATTTTGAAATTTTCGTCTTCGTTTTTGGTTGAAATTCGTGATTAACATGTCTGGATTTGTTAAAAAAATTATTTTAATAAGTTTTACACAACGTGGAACGATACAATTTCACACATTTGTAGAGAATTTGTCAGTTTATGATATCCCTCAGTTAGTTTTGCAAAATGTTTTATCTGGCGGCGGCTGCCGCCCCCCAAACTCAAAGTCGCACACAAGGTAAAAAAATCTAATAACTATAGTTTGAAAGCTTGGACAATTGTATTCAAAATTCCTTAAGTTTTGCTTAGCTTATAGATTTTTCTATTGAAATTGATATTTTGGTATCTTCGTGGCCGATAGCCTTGACACAGAATTTTTTTAAATACATGAATGTTTGTTGACATTTTTCAAATCTTTTTTCTGTCCAACTTTTCCAACTCTACCGAACATGCATTTAACACTTTGCGATAGAGCAGATTTTCATCAAAAATCTATCATTTTAACCTTTCCAAAGCAGCCGTTTTTGCGCTGCAATTTTTTTGCAAACTTCCAATCGCGTTCTCTATTTAAACCCATATAATTTAAGAATAGATTAGGTTGTACACCGCGAAACGGCAAATAAATCAAAACAACATTCGTGCGGCAGCGCATATAACGAAACTCTAACGAAAAATTTACTATGTTTTTACCATTAATTACACACAATTAGTGGTAAAAACGTAGTTAATTTTACAATTCATTTTACAAAGTATGGATGCTATGTAGTAACAGTCGCATACCATACTGTTCATCAAATAACTATAGCTTGAAAAGCTTAAGTGGTACATTAAGAAATCTTTCAGTTCTATATAGGTTATAGATTTTCTATTGACATTGTCGTTTTGGTATATTCGGGGCCGATAGCCTTGGCGCATGATTGAATTAAAAAAAACTATAAGTTGAAATTCTTCAAATCTTTTTCTGATTCCTACCAAACTCGAACTAACACTGCTCGATAAATCAGTTTTTCTTCGAAAAAGTGTGCACTTTTTATCCTTCCGGATCAAACCTTGCGGCCGCGCGACCTCTCGATCCAAATTACAAAAAATTGCGATAGGTGTTGTTAAAATAAAACAAATCTACATTCGGCAGCGCGACCTCTAGATTAAAAATAAGATAAAGCTGAATGTTGGTTTAACCTAGGTTAGGCTATTAGGTTGCACGCCGCAAAGCGCCAGTTAAATCCAGACCTAAGCGTCCCTTGAAGTCAAACTGGAACTTATAGTAACAGATTCAAATAGCAACAACTTGAAAATTGTAATAGATATAATAAAAACTCTTTCAGATCTATTCAGATCATAGATATTTCTATTGAACCAATTTGGCCATTTTGGAATGTTCATGCTCGACATTGTCCATGATTTTTTTAAATAAAGACGTGCATTGAAAATCAAGTCAAAGTTGACATCAAAGTCAGTTGAATAATTTATTGGTTATGATTTTTTTTTGGTGAGACTTTTAGCAAGATAATTTTGCTAAGTGTAGCTAATTGTCTAAAAGCAAACTTACTGTAATAGGGAATAAGCAGCATTTTTTTATTTGCTTAATTCACTTTTTACTTCGTTTTAACATAACAAAAAAAATTAAACAAAAATTTATTTAAAATTTATTCATTAACAAAAAATATAAATACTGCTGAAAATGTTTCAATTAATTTTTAAAAAATTATATAAAGTACCGATTAAATTTTACCTGTTTAAACGGTCCCATTTTTTGGGATGAAAAATCGGTCCCGCTTTGGATGACGTCACAGCTCCCTATTGTCATTCAGTGTTGTTTATTATTGCAATGTTGACAGTTACTTACACTTTTGACAGTTAAGTATTTTCAGTTTGAATCGCTATTTCGATAATGGAAAAAGCTAAGAAACCATGTAATAGGTAGTGTTTTGTACTGGAATTCAAAAACACTATTATAAGTACACCAGATAAAGTGTTTTTTTTTTGTTCCAAGAAATGCGAAAATGCGTAAAGAGTGGTGTAAAATTATAAGAAGAGATGAAATATCTCCAAAATCGTGTATATATTGTTGTGAAGATCACTTTAAGGAGGTTCGAGCGTAACTAATGAGTCAAAATAGTGCTTGAATTTTTCTATATTTTCAATTATCCTAATAATTGTTAAAATGCATTATTTTTATTTATAATAACATAACAAATTTAAAAATTGGTAACTATTATTTAATTAATAAAATAAAGTTATTAAATGACTTCGTTATTTTTGACTTATAAGGTGACATAAAAAGATCTGGCAACATCAGTGTTATTAGTCGGCTGGTTGTAAAGGGATCAGAATGTTATAAGCCCAAGATGTTGGCCGAAAACCTCGTATTACCAAAAGACAAAAAATTATTGATAATCTATGTAAAAATCTGGAGTGTATTCTATCAAATAGTTCCACAAACGTTCAAAAGTTCAAAATGTTTCCATGTTTTTCTTTTCTCTCACAATCAGCTTTTATCGTCGACGTTGCCAAACCATCTGGCATGTGAATTACGGTCGATAAACAAGATTCAAAAAAAAAAAATTAACATTAATTATTTAAATAATTACATCGGGAACATAACATTGCTTTAATGTTATTGTGTTTTAATATTATCTAAGTTTATTGTACATAGTTTTTCATTCCCTAAAATTGGGAAATTAATACCGAAAAAAATAAATGAAGACGTGACGGAAGCTTGTCCGCCATATTCCCTGTGTATAAGATTCGAAAAATCATCATTTTTGATTTTTTTTCCGGATAAACTAAACGCAGGATCACTTTCAAATTTTGAGAGGACATAAATAAAGTATTGATCTTCATGTATAAAAAATTTCAAAGCTGAAACTTGAAAAAAATATTTAACATGGGATTCGCTCGAACCTCCTTAATGTAAGTATTTTGTATTTCGATAGTTTACATGGTGTGAATTTCTTCCAGGGTTTAAATGTTGGATTTATTTCAGATTTAGGAAGATACAACAAATTATGTTCAATACATCATGAAACAAGATGGACAAAAAGTTATACTACGGTTCAAGGAAAGAGTTCCTCATATATTTCAGTGCCAAAAAGAAGATATGCCACCACCACAAGAGGGAATATGTGCTATTAAAAGACAAGGATTGTCACTAGTAGCTGTCAAAAGTACAAATTCTTTAGAAATTTGAAACACCAAAAACAAGTTACTATGAAGCCGGGCAAAGTAGTTATCATATTGAAGGCAGTGATGATTATCAAGCAAGGCCCAGTACCTCTGGCATGGATGTCTCTGAAACAGAGCAGATTGAAGCCTCTACTAATACTAATGACAAAGCTCTGCAAGTAAATATTAAGTCAAAGTACAGAAGTAAAGGTGTTCAAGTAAATTTAAGAATGGAAAAGAAAAATGTTGCTCTATCTCCTCTTCGTTTTTCATTACAAAATATTGCAACGACACCAATAAAATCAGCTAGGGAGTTATTTGCAGATAACTCAGTTGATAGTGCCGTGGCATTTATTTCTTCTGATTCTTCAGTGATATCCCCTGATTATTCATCATGTAGCTCATCTGAATTAAGTTGGATGCAAGATGATTTGGAGGATGAAAAACATTTGAAAAATGTAATGCAAATTGGAAAAATAAAATGCTGATATTATTACGAAAACAATCATATAATTTTTAAGTGAAACTTTTAAGTGAAAGCATCCCACTTCCAACTATAGACATACTAATTACATTAAAGAAATTAAAATTAAATGAATCATTTAACATATTAGCAATGCAGTTTGGTTTTTCTCAGAGCACATCATAAATACATCTATTTTTGGTAAATTGTCCGATTGTGCTTTAACAAAACCACTTTCCGTCATTATTCTTGATAATTTATAATGTCACTATAGACCAAAATGGCACTAGGTACTAACACACAAGAAAAACAGTACAGTAATATTGCACAGCAAAACAACACAGTAAATATTGACGTCTATAAATGACATAACGTGTGCGTCACAGTCCTTAGTTTCGGTTCGACCAATGGTGATGCGTTCCGCAAGTTTGTATTTCGCTCGCATATTTTGGACTTTTTAATTTTGATTTTTTGAATTAAATACAAACTAATTAAGAAAATAATGGTATAGGTGTAATTGCAAGATCATAAAGTATCGGTGGTAAAAAAATCAAGTAAATCTAAATCTCTTGTATATTCCCTATTGGAGCAGTGATATTGGAAATCAAGAGTTGCCAACCTTCATGAAAGGAAGTTACTAAATATGATGAAGTGACGTTAGTAACTAAGGCTAACAACTTTGATAAAAAAAGACTTTGTCGAAAAAGCTGACTTTGTTTGACTTGGTTGTTATTTGTCAAACTAGACAACAACGTCAATTCCACAATTGGTGAGATTATGTTTGTTTGTTGGTAACTCAACGACACAAGTTACCAACTTGATACAAACAATATAAGTTGGTTATGTTCAACGTCAAAGTTGACAACATCAATGTCACTTAATTAATTTAAAGGTTATGACATTTTTAGTAACTTTTACGCCACAGCTAATTTTTTAAATAAATAGTAACTTTTTTTATGAACGAGCTTTTTCATTTCTAATATCACTACTTTAATTATAGTAACTTTGATTTCAGACAATTGGCAAGACTATATGATTAAGTTCATTTCAAAAGTGTTTGATTATATTATTTTACAAACGTGACAGCATTAAAATCATTTGAGACGAATGAATTATTAGCAAATATTTTGTTTAGCAGGAGTTGTACCTCTTGCAACTCCTCTTAATGTGCACACACACACACATACACCATAAGCGGATGCTGAAAGCGCCACAAGAATCGCGCATCTTGCGATGTTGCTTTCTCTTTCATATACAACTTCACGTTCCACATATATCAGGTGGCGCTGAAAGCGCCACAAGTCTCACACACTTGACAATGTATTATACAATTCCACCCTCATCAATTATTCCACCTTTAACAACTATTCCATTCTTTTCAACTCTTCCATTCACAAAAACTATTCCATTCTAAAAAATGCGATCCACATGTACTAGTATCTATCTAAATGTATATTTAGTTTAATCAACTTACTATAAATACTGTATTTGCCGGTGCATAAGGCGCACCCTAAAATTCAACCTACTTTTTGTGCGCCCAGAACGCGGACATGATAATGTTTGATAATGATAATGTAATAGGATAATGTTTTAGAGCTCAACCTCATCTTCATTGATCTGTCTCTGTTTTCTTTTAAAAAAATAGTAACAAAACGGTTTCAAATTATCAAAATTTGGTCTTTTTGGATAAATTCGAGGTTATTAGATTTTCAAAATTCTTCCAAATAGTCTCACAGTAGAGAAAATAGCGAGAGTCTATGAATAGTAATTTTGTCAAATCTTAACATCGTCTTCATTAATCGGTCGCTGCCTTATTTGTCAAAATATTTACAAAAGGGTTTCAGATTTTCAAAATTTGGACTTTTTGGAGAAATTTGTTGTATTTAGATTTCCAAAACTCCCCCAAATAGTCACACAGTAAAGAAACTAGTTACTAGTCTACAAATGTTAATTTTGTAAAATTTCAACCTTCACTTCATTGATCTGTCGCTGCCTTATTTCTCAAAATACTAAGAAATAGGGGTTGCAATCCGGTGTCATTTTTAATCCGGCCGGATCGATGGAATTAAATCTATCATAAGAAACTTTACTCAATATACTGAGATCACAAAAATTAGGTTGTTGAGCTTGCTAACAAGTCTTGTTCTTATATTTATGACAGACATCATGATGAATCTGCCTAATGAAACATAATATCTATTTAAATGTCTATTCAGTTTAATCAACTTACTACTAATACCGTATTTGCCGGTGCATAAGGCACCTAAATGCACCTAAAATCCAACCTACTTTTTGTGCGCCTATAACGCGGACCTATGTTTTAGAGGTAATTTTTTTGGAAAAAAGGTGCGCGTTATCAGCGCGTTATTACCAGCAAATACGCTAATTATTTTAAGTATACATTATTTATCACAAAATCAATTTAGGTTTTACGCATTTAAAGTACCTACTCATGCAACAGCGCGATTATTTTAAAACAAAAATAGTTAATTATTTATTCATCACCGGATCCGGTATATTGGTACCGGATCCGGTAAATGTTTAGTGATGCAGGATCCGCCGGGTTACCGGTTCCGGTTCTCCGGATTGCAATCCCTAGCTGCAGCCTGTGACTACAAAAGCCATGCTGCGAGACGCAAAAACACGTGTAGCAACTAGGGGGTATCTTTTCCCGGATATTTTTGTGCTTCCACGTCGCTAAACTTGAGAGAAAGAAATCCAAAAAGGGATTACTTTTATGATAGGGTAAATTCAAGAATTTCTAAGTTTAGATATTCTACGAACTTGCATTCAGGCCGATCATTTTGTTTTAGGCCGATTAGGACGGGATTATTTCTATAATTCCACGAACAGTACGAATGTAGATTACACTGGGCCAAAAAGGGGGAGTGAAATAAAAACGTGCTTCCGTGTTGCTAAACTTGAGAGCTAAAATAAACTGTTTTGTAGTTTTGTGACGTTACGTGACGAATGTACCTATGACGATTGCGTGGACGTATCTAACAATAAGATGCAAATGACGCCTCCGTGGACAGTGGGCCTAAGACGTTGAGCGTGTCAGTGTCGCTGCGCTCGAATGGCACCTCATACATTTCCATAGTGCATAATATGCAATACGACGCTTTGCTCAGAAGTCTACCTTAAGAAAGGTGCTACTAAAAAAATTGAAATTGGTACAAATGAATACGGTACTCAAAAACAAATGTTGGAACATTTGCATATCTAAAAAAATATGAAAACTAAAGATTTATTCACGCATCTGCTCAGTTCCGTGAAATTGAAATAAGTATCTGTAATTGAAGTGTCAGTCATTTTTTTACAGCTGTTTCATTTTTTCCAGTTTTTCAACCAAACAATTTTCCAACTAAACCAACAAAAAAAATGAAAAATTTTACATTCATTTATTCACATCTTTGATTTTAACAGTTCTTAAAACGATATAGCAAATTACCCTTAAGAAAGGTTGTTCTTCGAAAGATTTGAAATTGGTACAATTAAAAGTTTCTCAAAAAAAAATTAGAGCATTTGAAAATCTAAAATAATATAAAAACTAAAGATGTATTCATCCACTTGAGTGCCGTATCTACCCAGCTCCGTGAAATGGAATGTTGAATCAGTGAAGTGTCAGTGATTTTTTGCAGCCTTCCCATTTGTTCAGTTTTTTCCCGTTTTCCAACCAACAAATTTCAAATGAAACCAAAAAAAATTGCAAAATCTTAGATTCATTTATTCAGATCTTTGATTTTTAAGGTTTATAAGACGATTTCGCGATGTAGCAAATTAACTTTTTTTTTCTCATCCCAATGTGGGTTCAGGAACCTACCTATATCCCTTGAAAACACTGCGTCCTTGAGGCATATTGTATTCCCCCACATTTTTCCATTCAAGCAAATAGATACAGACCATGTATTAGATCAAGAAGTCTACGTGACTTGTGGTTCGGCGGAAGTCCCTCGGCTGTAATGTTAAATTGCATTATTCTGCGCGCGATTGCTTCACAATGGAATATTATATGGGAGGCAGTTTCGTCTTCCTCATTGCAGAATCTGTAATGGTTCATCTGTCCAGATGCGCATCTTCTGCAGGTTTCCTCTTAGTGCGTAGTGTCCTGTTACGAGACCTGCCACAGTTGCAATCTGCTTCCCGGACAGTTGCAAGATTTCAATTGTTCAGGTGTTAGATATGGGACCTATCATCCGTTTGCTGTGTTGCCTGGCACTTGTGCAGACCCATTGTAGTTGGTGACTTTTTTTTGTCCACTCTGTTATTATTTTTCGGGCCATGGTTTTTGTGACGTAGGACCTCTCCCTTGCAATCGGGAGCGCTGCAGGAGCCTTCCAGACCTACGTGGCCTGGCACCCAGGCAAGCGTAACGCTGTTGTGCTGTGTCGTTCTGTGTTGTGTTGTGCAGTTCTGAAGGCACTCCCAAACTGTCCTAAATTTTATTCACGACATGTTAGGGCATTTATCACAGCCTGACTCTCCGTGAAAATATAGATGTTTCTACTTCTTTAGTGGCACAGTTATGCTGCACCTAGGAGACAGATCACGGACTCCAGCTCCAGTTCCACTATCTTTCTTGGAGCCGTCTATGTGCTAGAATAGATCTCCTTGGGTTTTCTTGTGGTAATTCCCTTCCCTCCACTATAGTTGTGTTTTGAAGGGTATTCCGAATGGAAGCCTTTGAGGCATCGAGTCCCCTACATTGTTAAGTATTGGCTCTGTTATTACATCAGTTATTGAGGTATAATCCGACCTTGCCTTGTTTTGTTGCACTTGCATCTGAAAGCTCCCATCCTAGCCTCCCCGGTGATGAAAATATCCAGGGAGCTAGGCTTAACATTGCTTCCAGAGCTGCTGAAGGTGCATTTCTCATCGATCCCGTGACAAGTAAGCAGACTAATCTCTGTACACTGGAGAGTTTGTTTATGGCTTGTTTCTGTTTTAGTTTGGTCCACCAAATTGTGAACCCATATGTTAAGATGGGTCTTACTACCGCCTTGTACAACAAATGTACCATGTTTGATTTAAGCCCCACGATTTGCCAAGTATTCTCCTGGTCATCACCAATGCCATTTTTGCATTTGTTGGTCGCCCGTGTGAGGTGTTGGTGCCAGATCAGTTTAGCATCAAGGACCAAGCCTAGGTACTTGAGCTCGACACTTGCCTTCATTGTTCGTTGTAGAAAACTGGGAGCTGTAGACCCTCCAATTTTCTCATTTTCGTTAAAGGCACTATGGTGGATTTGTGGGGGTTACCCCGAAGGTCTTGTTCTTTACACAATCATTCTAACTCGTTCAGAGCTTCCTGCATAAGCTCTGAAATATTGCAAGCAAACTTCCCCCTTATGAGAATTACTATGTCATCCGCATATCGTTGGGTGTAGAATCCTTTTTTGTTTAACGACACAAGCAGGCTGTCAGCAACCAGATCCCATAGAAGTGGCGACAGGACCCCACTTTGTTGGCATCCTTTGAAAACATAGACCCGCATTGTATCTCCAGCAACTGTAGTTTGTATTGTTCTGCTTTGTAGCATGGATTTTATCAGTCAACATCATGGCTGCGGTCTGCACTAACTATGCTATCGAATGACGTATTGTAAAACGCACCTTCGATGTCAAGGAGAGCTACAAGTGCCATCTCCTTGTTTTCTAGTGTGTTATCTATCCTCGCCATCAGTTGGTGTAAGGCTGCTGTAGGTTGATAGGCATGCTAATTTGGATGAAGGGGATTTTTATCAGAGAGGTACCCATAAGATGCTTCTCAACTAGTTTCTCTAACGTTTTCAATATGAAGGATGTTGGACAATTTCTATCAGTCAACATCATGGCTGCGGTCTGCACTAACTATGCTATCGAATGACGTATTGTAAAACGCACCTTCGATGTCAAGGAGAGCTACA